>JANTQB010000122.1:0-54818 GCA_032988175.1 Myotisia sp. PD_48
TACTTATGGCGCAGATCCAGCCGATAGTGTAGTTTTCATGGTTTGACATTTTGGCCGCTTCGCAAAGGTTAAAGAAGACTGATTTAATGATACGTGTAGTATTTGGCACAAGAATGAGCCGTCGAAGCCCAGTGATAGTTGTAGTAACGACTTGGAGTGCGCTTTAAGCTTTTGTATAGATGCAATGTAGCAAAATAGGCGTAGAAAGGTGTTTGAATAAATTGGAATGAGATGTGTACTAATAAATCTATTCATTTGTATCTCAGTCCTTCTCACATTTCAATTGAAGATTGAGGGGCAAGCGCCTTGTTAGTATGCAAGGCTGCCAGCAGTAAAGCCAATCATATCATTCCATTCTATAAATAGTAAATCACAACAAATCTACCTAGGTAACTATTTGAACCATACGCTGGCGGTTCTGGAGGTGATTAGGTAACAACCCACATAGCTGCCGCCAAGGCGGCTGGGACTGTGTATGACTAAATCAAATCAAGTGTAACTTAGTGTGAGTGTACTCAGTAGTGTGAGTGACGTCCCTAGAAATTTCCCCTCTTACCAGCTGCTGGTTCAGATTGATCGTCACCATGGCTGCAGAATTAACACCACAACAAAGAATTGACCTGATTAACCAGAATCTCCAGGAGGTTCTGAAGCCTGAGATTATCGAAGATGTAATTCTTCGACAGAACAGGCCTCTGGTAATCTACTGGGGTAAGATGTGACTCTCAAAATGTACCCATCCGAACTTGCTTCCTCTGACATATCGAGTTGCCAGGAACTGCTACCACCGGCCGACCCCATTGCGGCTACTTTGTCCCAATCGTAAAGCTTGCCCACTTCCTGCGTGCAGGATGTCGCATCAAGATTCTTCTGGCCGATATCCATGGCTTTCTTGATAACCTGAAGGCCCCTATCGAACTCGTGAATTTCCGCGCCGAATACTATCGTTATGTAATAACATCTATGCTGGAAGCCGTCCATGTACCCACCGATAAGCTCGAATTTGTCCTCGGTTCCTCCTACCAGCTCTCCGCCAAATATACTATGGACCTCTTCCGACTCAGTAGCATGGTGACAGAACACGATGCGAAAAAAGCTGGCGCCGAAGTTGTTAAACAGGTCGATAATGCTCCATTATCAGGGCTGATCTATCCGCTTATGCAGGCACTAGATGAGGAACATTTGGGTGTTGACGCTCAATTTGGTGGGGTCGATCAGCGGAAGATTTTCACGCTGGCAATGGAGACTTTACCTCGTGTAGGATATAAAGAACGTGCCCATCTAATGAATCCAATGGTCCCCGGATTGGCGGGAGGGAAGATGTCGGCCTCCGATCCAGATTCAAAGATTGATATTTTGGACACGGCTGATGCTGTCAAGAAGAAGCTTCGCAAGGCGTTTGCACAGCCTCGTGAAACAGAAGGAAATGGGCTCATTAGCTTCGTGGAATATGTTTTGTTACCCGTTAGTGCGTTAGAGAATGCTGATGGCAAGGGAAGCTTTACCATCGATCGAAGTGCGGAAGAGGGTGGTCCTCTGACCTATGATAATGTGGAGAAACTGAAGGAAGATTATCGAGCAGATACGGTATGTTTCTATTATTTATTTATTTCCATTTCCTTTCCCTCTCATTACTAACGCCATTAATCTAGGTCACACCTCAACTCCTAAAGTTCTCTGCAACCGCAGCACTTAACAGGCTTCTCGCCCCGATTCAAGCAGCTTTTAGCAATAACCCAGCGTGGCAAGAAATCGAAAAGAAAGCATACCCACCACCTCCCGCGCCAGAAAAGAAACAAAAGAAGATTAAGAATAAAGGAAACCAATACCCTGGAGGCGGTGCTGGAAAATCGATAGCTGCACAACCGGACGGTTCGCTCAAGGGGGAAGATAGCACGGAGGCTTCAGTAGGGAAGAATGTGGATGAAGCCATGCAGAAATTGGACGTCAAATAATAAGCTCAATGAAGATTCCAGATTTATGATTAATTCACATTTCCCATCCCATCTTGCCTATCATCCCATTTCTAGCTCAGCCCATCCAGCTCCTCCGTGTATTCTCCATACTCCCGTAACTATGAGTGGATGCCAAGCAACTAGTACCTAGCTTTCGCTTAGTCATCAGGCTGGAGGCGGCTTGCCCCAAGAAAGGGAAGGAGGCTAAGCCCGATTTAGGCGGAATTGGGCCGCCCGTAGCCAACGAGGCCTCTCACGTCAGATCGTCCAGCTCCACGCATTCCACGCTCCCTCTCGCGCCATCATCCAGTGCCTGACCCTCCTCCCAGGATAGCATAGCTTAGCATATCATCCATTGATTCCGTGCCCGCCATTGCGATGATTGTCCCGCCCTACTAGTTCTAGAAACGACCAGCACTGACTATGTTCTGAGGGAGATGCTCCATCCATCCTCATTCCCAACAAGGCGACCCGTATCACTAGCAATTCGAGCTTCTTTGTCACATCGCACCCCCAGCCAGGATCGGGCTGTTTGACCAATCTCCCTGTCTTCTCTACTGCCCTAGAGGGCATTTACCTTACTGCCCACTAGTTGCCGTTTTTCGTTATTTCGTGCGACACCGTATACGACCTTGTCCTCACCTCAAAACTGCCACCACCTCCACCCCCGAAAGCCCAAAGTTGCGCCCGCCCGATCGGATGGTTGGAATCAAATCAATTTTTCGATCCTCCGCCCGTTACCTTCTTACTTTTTGACGAGCCGACAAGCTTGCGAGTCTATTCTTGATTCTAGACGCGATACTAGGAGTACGCTTGATATAGGAGCCTGTGAACCCTTCGCCGCGTGGCCTGTTGCCTCCAAGAACGGAACTGCTTCTCGTGTCACCTATCACTGCTTGGATTATCAGCTAGCTGTCTGCGTAGCAGAGTGAATGATCGATTGAGAATCGTTGTTCGCCATCGCCGTTTTATGGTATCTGCTACTTTTCGTCCCACATGTCCACGCCAAACGGTCGCCAACGAGCTCATGATACCCGCCATGGCTCCGAAAGTTCCGCCAGTAGCTGGCGATCCCAGGATACTATAAAGCAGCCTAGTCAAAGGAAACGGGGAATCCAAGATACGTATGTTGCAAACATTTCTGTTTCTCTTTATCTACCCCTCCCACCCTACTCTTGCTCAATGTATACATCTGTATTCAATTTGCCTCGTACCCCCCCCCTCTTCGCATTGGGCTGGCATAACTCTACTATGACCATCGTATCTGACCTAACATTGTCCTTAGATTCGAATCTGGCAGCCTTCCTTCGTCAGCCCACCGGTCAGGCTCCCCAAATATCTCCCCAACAGATCGACGTCAATCCTATGGTTTTAGCAATCACAGAAGAGCCCTCGCAAAGTTGGGGAATGATAATCGCTCGACTTCCGCTACGCCACCTCCACTGCCCTCTATTTCGAAACAATCGGCGTCAGCTTCCTCGCCAACCCTTCCCTCAAACTCAGAGTATGGGACGACTTTCTTTCGAGATTCTTCTGAATATGAATTTTCACCCTCCCTTAGGCCTGACACGGCCCAAACCGGCGATAGTAACTCCCCGGACCCTGAAGATGCTGATGAGGATGAGGAAACCTTTCGAAGGCCATCTGTCGCTAGTGGCATGACCGTCAGTAGCCAAGGGTCGCGATCTAGTGGCGGGAGATTTCACAAGCGTCTTCAAGGGTTTTTTGGCGACGAATACCAAGGGAAAGACTCAGCTGTCCCCCCTCAAGGTAGCCTAACTAGTCGAGTTCCGAGTGCTAGTTCGCGCGGTGGCTCTAGCGGTAGAGGTCGAAAAGGATCGACACATTCTACAAATCCTGAACGAGCTCCTTCTCCAAATGGTTCCCGCCCTCTCACTCCCCTCCCTTCTAGTGATATAGCTCCCTGGGAGTACCAGAACTTTACAGATATCCCCAATCTTGGCGAAGCTCCAATTCGATCGGTCCCAACCGATCCAAACAGTCAACGTCACCAACAGTCAAAGGAGAAACAGAAGACACGGCCTCCAAACCGACTTCTTGCCGGCCATCGCCATTCATCAAGCAAGGAAGACAACCCGCCCACTGTTTCCCTCCCCACTTACTCTCCATTCCCTTCGCGTTCCACATCCCACCGTGATGACGGGGGAATAGCAAATCGAAGCTTGAGAGAAAATCTTTTAGTATCTACCCCTATGAGCATGAACTCCTCTTCTACTCTTGGTACCCGCTCAGATAGCCCGACTGGAAGTGCAGATAGCGGCAAAGACCCATTGCGCCCTCCTCACTCACCCGGGGCTATGCCCCCAAAGTGGTGGTATTTTGGTCGGAAATTACGTCCTAAAGCACCACATTCGTCGCATTCAGCCAAAAATCTCCCAACTGCCTCTAGAACCTCTCAGGACTCCGCCGAGGGCCAGAAATTCTTGTTGTCTGAACAATCTCCTAGTGGTCGTCTTAGAAATAGAAGTTTTGAAGGCCCTTCCCGGGAATGGGACCCTCCTGATTCCGGCCGCAAGAAGGAGCCGAGTAAGCTACGTCGACCCTTTGTTCAAGGAAAAGATGGCAAACAACGCCGGGGCCCGCCTACTCA
The DNA here is from genome assembly GCA_032988175.1 of Myotisia sp. PD_48. NCBI lineage: Eukaryota > Fungi > Ascomycota > Eurotiomycetes > Onygenales > Myotisia > Myotisia sp. PD_48. The sequence goes on from JANTQB010000122.1 coordinate 4,567, forward strand.
TGAACACGATAAGGATTACCACAATGTACTCCTTGACCTGAACCTAAGGGACATGTCGGGTATTGTAACAGACCCGCGACCTGTTTCCCCCACAGATTCCGGCGGTATCTTCACTGGGACTGAACCTATTCCCCCCGAAAATAATCCTTTCCAAAACGTACTAGAAGCTCCGGGGACTGATGATTGGCAAGCTCCGGATAGTTGGCAGGTTAAGAAGCCGAATGACGATATCGTCGGTAGATTGGCGGAGATTTCGAACGAAGAGGAAGGCGGAGAAGAAGTGGACCAAGACGGTCTACCGTTCTGTATACGTGTGTTTCGCGTTGACTCGACTTTTGCCACCCTCTCTGCTGGATTAAACACCACTGTCACCCAGCTACTAGAAATGCTTGGCCGGAAATCCTTCTTACAAGACGACCTGAATCACTATGACATAGTCATGCGCAAAAATGACCTTAGTCGAACGCTTAACCACGGGGAGCGGCCTATTATGATCCAGAAACGGCTGTTAACCCAAGCAGGTTACCACCAGTCTGATAGAATTGCCGAAGTAGGTCGAGAAGATAATAGTTATCTGTGCCGATTTACATTTCTCCCGACGAAACTCGGAGTCTACTCGAATTTGGATCCCGACCTGGGGTTCAGCGATAACCAAAAATATGTCAACGTTGATCTTACTAGCAAAAGATTGGCAACTATCCCGCTAAAACTTTACTCTCGAGCACCAGAAATTAAAGTCTTAAAGCTCTCGCGGAACTTGGGCCTTGATGTCCCCAAGGATTTCATTCAGAGTTGTATAAATTTGCGAGAGATCCGCTTCCTCGGGAATGAGGCATGGCACCTACCTGCAAGTCTGAGTTTGGCTACCACCTTAACCTATCTAGACATCTCCAACAACCGATTGGAACAACTTGAGCATGCCGAGTTGCACAAGTTAAAGGGGCTAGTGACCTTAAAGATGGCAAATAACAAATTATCATATCTGCCCTCGAATTTTGGAGATTTCCCAGTGTTGAGATCTATCGATATATCTTCAAACTATTTCCGTGCATTTCCTAAATTCCTCGAGCAACTCCCTTGCTTAGTTGAGTTGAAAATCAGCTTCAACCAACTCGACAATCTTTCTGATATTGGCAAATTTAAAGCTCTCGAGCATCTGTCGGTTACAAACAATCACCTCACTGGGATCCTGGATCATTCCATCGACGGACTTAATAACCTAAGGGAAATCGATGCTCGCTACAACAACATTCGTACCGTGAACCATTTAACAGCCCTTCCCCGGTTAGAAGAGTTGCATATGAGCCACAACTCCGTATCTACCTTTTCAGGGACTTTTAATCGGCTCTCTGTTTTCGCTCTCGATCATTGTCCTGTGACGCAGTTTGACATAACTTCTCCATTGCCTACGCTGCGTTCGCTCAACATCGCATCCGCTAAGCTGGTGGAATTCAAAGACTCCTTATTTACAAATATCCAGAATGTGACGAAGCTTAACCTAAGCCGAAATTTCTTTGTTACCCTATCCCCTAATATCGGTTCCCTACGGCGCTTGGAGTACTTGGATCTTTCCCAGAATCGCCTTTCTCTTCTTCCCCCAAGTATCGGCTGCCTCACTGAGCTAAAGACTCTAAATTTACGAGAGTGTAATCTCAGCAAATTACCTCCGGAAATATGGTATTGTCTCAAACTTGAGAATCTAAACGTTGCCTCCAATGTTCTGGTCTCATTCCCAAAACTTGGCAGTAGTTCACCACCGCCACTCCCATCACCAGTTCTTATAAACGGATCCCCTGCTATGAGCGGGGGGAGTGCTCAGAGTTACGAAGAACTTGGAAGATTGGAAGATTTCGAGCTCCGAAGGCCAAGCCAGGCTTCTAGCAACTATCTCAATGTCGGAACTCCACCTTCAGACTCGATGAGAAAAGGTTCTATGTCATCCATACAGTCGCCTGGCGGATCCAGTGGGCGGAAGGCTTCCCTCCCGTCCCGATCTACTGACACTGGGGGTAGGAAAGATTCCACCTTGTCCCAGAGGGTCGCCAACACCTTTGCTCTTTCATTGCGACAATTAAGCCTAGGCGACAATCGTTTGGAGGACGATATTTTCAACGAAATAATTTACATGACAGAACTACGTGTCCTGAATTTATCCTTCAATCTTCTAACTGAGCTGCCTCTAAAATTCATGCAGCGGCTACCAAATGTTAATGAGCTATACCTTTCTGGCAACCAACTCAGTATTCTGCATGGCGAAAACCTAGGGGAATCTAACAATCTTAAGGTTCTCCATCTCAATGCCAACAAATTCCAAGTACTTCCTGCGGAATTAAGGAACCTCAATAATCTCTCTGTTTTGGACGTTGGCAGCAATTCACTGAAATACAATGTCACCAACTGGCAGTTTGACTGGAATTGGAAATGGAACCACAACCTAAGATATTTGAACTTTTCCGGAAATAAACGATTCGAGATTAAACAAATCGATCCTGCTGTTGATGCTACAGGGGCAGAATCAACGGATTTCAGTTCCTTGAACTATATTCGTGTATTGGGATTGATGGATGTCACTCTGATTAATCCGAATATCCCAGATCAAACTGAGGATAGACGTGTGAGAACCTCTGCTTCCTTGTCTGGTTATATTGCGTATGGTCTGGCAGATAGTCTCGGCAAAAATGAACACATGTCCATGATCGATATGGTTATCCCGCGCTTCCGAGGAAATGATATGGAAACCATTCTAGGCCTATTTGATGGCCAGGCGGCTACGGATGGTGGGTCAAAGATTGCTAAATTCCTACATGAGAATTTCACTGCCACATTTACGGATGAGTTGAATCGGCTACGGAAGCAAAACGAGGAGACACCGGAGGATGCCTTGAGGAGAACATTTTTAGCGCTAAACAAGGACATGGCCACAGCTGCATATAAGCCGGTCGACGACAAGGAATCCCGCCATTGGGATCGCAGTCCAACAGCTGGAAGACTACTCAACCGTGATGATGCTCAGACCGGTGGAGTTGCAACTGTTCTCTACCTTGATAACATGGAACTCTATGTCGCGAATGTCGGTGATGTTCAGGGCTACTTAATCCAAACAAGCGGGCAATTCGTACCTTTGACCCGAAACCACGATCCAACAGACGACGCTGAACGAGAACGAATTAGAGAGGCAGGTGGATATGTTTCACGGGGGAAGTTGAACGGTCAATTGTCTGTCTCGCGTGCCTTCGGTTATTACCATCTTCTTCCTGCTGTCATGGCCGAGCCGAACACATGTCGAATAACTCTCACCGCACAAGACGAAATGATCATCCTTGCGTCTGGACATTTGTGGCAATATATATCTCCAAATGTTGCTGTAGACGTTGCTAGAGATGAACGGGCGGATTTGATGATTGCCTCCCAGAAGATACGAGATATGGCAATAGCGTATGGAGCTTCAGACAAACTCATGGTCATGATCGCTGGTGTGAGTGACCTCAAGAAACGAGAGCGAAACAAATTTAGAGGCCCGAGCTTGTCAATGGGGCCGTCATCGTTTGCTGATGAGCATATATTTCCTGTCAAGAAACGACCTGGGAAGTTAATGCGCGACCCCACCGCCGACTCCATGTTAGCACGGTTGGGCCATGTGGAGGCTCCAACTGGTGAACTCGCTATAATATTCACGGATATCAAGAAATCTACCTCTCTATGGGAAACATACCCCCTTGCGATGCGATCCGCGATCCAGATCCACAACGACCTGTTCCGCCGCCAGCTTCGCATAATTGGAGGGTTTGAGGTAAAGACTGAAGGTGATGCTTTCATGGTGTCCTTTTCAACTGTCACCGCCGCATTATTGTGGTGCTTTACCTGCCAAACCAAATTATTGGAAGCTCAATGGCCCAACGAAATTTTGCAAACACCTATTTGTAGGGAGCGATATGACCCCGAGGGGAACATGATTTACAGAGGATTATCTGTTCGGATGGGTATGCACTGGGGAAGGCCGGTGTGCGAAAAAGATCCTGTAACAGGCCGAATGGACTATTTTGGTCCTATGGTGAACCGTGCATCACGAATTTCAGCCGTGGCCGATGGAGGGCAGATATTTGTCTCTTCTGATTTTGTCACTGAGGTCCAGCGAACGTACGAGGCTAACGCTGATGACGAACAAAGTTCCACCGGCTCTGAGGATGCATTCTCCGACGATTATTCGAACCAGAATGTTCGCCGAGAACTCTACCAGCTCACCAACCTAGGATTCGAAGCCAAAGACTTGGGAGAACGAAAGTTAAAGGGCCTTGAAAATCCGGAATCCGTGTACCTTATGTATCCTCACTCTCTTTCTGGACGACTTATAGTGGGATCCGATGTTGCTGAAGAGGAGGATAACCAGGGGCCCGGAATTCTGGGCAGAGACACTGAGATGAGCATGGACGCCGATATGTTTTGGCGAATGATGAAAACATCACTTCGTCTGGAGTCTCTCTGCGGTGCCCTCGAAGATCCAAACTCCACGGCACTTTCAGAACCCGATACGCATTTGATCAATGCACTTAAAGCCCGTGGTGAAGAACTTTCCGATTCAACTTTGATGAACATCCTTGAACACCAAGTTGCACGGATAGAGGTTAGTCAAACCCCCCTTTCTTTAGATATCTCTGTTTTCCCTTTTTTTAGGATAGGGCTAGGTGCTAATTATCTTCTTCTCAGACCTGTACAAATACGCTAGCCGTCCGCCACATGCTACGCCCTTTCAAACCTGGAGCCAGACTCCAAGATCATGCTGTGCCGATGTCAGACATTCTCCAAGAGTTACATCATCGATTAGCGGAATTAAACGAACTCAAAAACTCATGGAACCCCTCAATGCTAGGCGCTTGCCCTTAAAAGCCGCCAGGATTGCCTACTTTTTCATCTGTTTTATATTTTCTATCTTACTTCAATTTCTGTTTTATTTTCATTCCTGCTATTGTTATCTGTTACGTTGAGTGTGTTTTTCTTTTGTCTGGGAGGAACCAAAGGTCAAGTTTGGAGTTGTTGTGTTCAGGCAGTTGGCGAATCTTAATGTGGATGATATGATACATATGATTCATTATTTGGTGATGATTTGGATTGAATATTTCTTTGTTGGGTAGTAATTCTTCTATTTTGGACCACTGAATAGCTGTATTTTTTGATTTATGATTTTGAAATTTATATTTGGTCCAGTTTTGTTCTTTTTCTTTCAGGAATTAATCTTTAAATTCTTCTACTACGGCTTTTTATCAGTTCAGTCCTTAAATTAGAGATGATTATTTCCGAAACTGGCAATGAGGCGACACTTCTCACGTGACACCCAATCCTTGTTTGTTTTATTTCCTGGTTTTCTTCTTCTTCTTTCCAGGCAGCAACAAGAACAACAACAACAGAAGAAGAAGAAGAAGAACATTTCATCGTCTTGCATAGCTTTCTCTCATACTATTTACATTCTTTATTTGTTGAAAACTGCGGATAACAAAGTCTGAATGCGCGTTGCAAGCACCGTTCTTAGTGCATTTGCCCCGCTGCTGACCGGTTGCCCTGGATACCAACCGACAGACAGGTCTTAAAACCCACATCACAAAACCGACAGACTTGAACACCTATTCTGTGCAGATATTTTCCTTCCTTCTAGAATTTAACGCAGGGCACAGAAGCAGAAAAAGAAATTCGACCCCCAAGTTTTTTCCTCTGCTTGTGCTGTATCTTCCTTGATAACCTCTACCTGGCGCCTCTAACCCTCACTCACACCTTCCTTGCGCGTGGCATTCTGATAGTTCTTACCTCACGACCTCCGAATTCTAGTTCATTTTGGCTGCGTTTTGAGAATTTTTTTTCACGTTCACTAAATTATACCAACGCCATGGCTTCCGATACGGATAATGGGCCCGGCGAGCTCTTTTACCTTATACCCGGTTTCGATTTGAATACCCTCACCGTACCCCATCTTCGATCGATATTAGTCAGTCATGACATCAGCTACCCGGCATCCGCAAAAAAGGCCCAGCTCATTGAGATCTTGAAGAGCGAAGTCCTCCCCAAAGCCAAAAAGCTCCTACGACAACGAGAAAGGGTTAGAAGAACAAGCAGGGGGATTACAAATATGCCAAACGATCAAGACTCTAGCGCATATGAGACACAGGAAATAGAAGATGTTGGAAGGACACCCAAGAGAAGTACTCGGTCTAGAGCTGCGTCGAGCAGGCCGAGTACGAGAGCTTCTAATATATCAGAGGCGGATGGGCCAATACCACCACTCTCGGTATCGAAGAGGAGGACGACAAAGGTTGCCACCAAACATCCTCGTTCGTCGGATACGGAGACACAAGAGGATTTAGATCACTCCCTTGCAGCTACACCCCTAAGGCCCAGTGGCAGGAAGTCTAGGCGGAGCGAAGCGTATCCTACTCCCAGTACAAACACATCTTTTGCGAATGTCGAGACACCGATCACCGAAAACCGTCAACGTCGAGATGTCTCCGTTTTTACAGATGACAACCCCTTCCAGCGTGGTAGCCCAATAGAAACTCCAAGACCCAGGACTATGAGCTCAGAACGGCGAAGAAAGAGCACTTCTAGGTTACCAGCCGAAAGTGCTATGGCTGTTGAAGAAAGAAAGAGACTCAGAACAGACCCGCGATTATCGTCAAGAATTAAACGAGAGGAGGGTTTCCACGTTCCTACAAGATCCACATTTGATATTCCCCTGGCAAAATTACAAAAAATGCCGAATGCGGAAGAAGAATCGGATTTTGACGATTTGAAATTTGGCGAAGAGTTCACCCCTGAGGAACAGCTGGCTCTGGAGAGCGAGGAGGCCGTGAATGGGAGGAGGTCAATCCTACGGAAGACTGCTTCAAAACCAAAAGGCAGGGGTAGTGCTATAGCATCTTGGTTCGTCATCCTAACTTTGCTCACCAGCTTTGGCGCCTGGTGGAGGAAAGAAAAATTAGAGATTGGATATTGCGGTGTTGGTAAAGCGCATTGGTCATTAGAGGATACCAAAGTCCCAAGTTGGGCCAATGCAATAGAACCACATTGCGAGACTTGTCCTCAGCATGCATTTTGCTATTCGAACCTTGAGACGCGATGCGAGCAAGGCTTCATGTTAAAATCCCATCCATTATCACTGGGTGGCATCGTTCCTCTTCCACCCACCTGTGAACCGGATGGAGAAAAAGCACGCCGTGTTAAAGTTGTTGCAGATAAAGCAATTGATGAATTGAGGGAGCGAAGAGCCAAATATGAGTGTGGCGATCAGAGCGGAGAATCTGCAGACGAGATCACTTCTCCCGACATGTCAGCAGCCGAACTGCGAGAAAAAATTAGCAAGCAAAGGCGAAAGGGAATGTCAGATGAAGAATTTGAGGATCTGTGGAAGGGTGCATTGGGCGAAATAACGCGGCGAGAAGAAGTAGTTGCCACTACAGGGTAGGTGCTCAATCATTATTTTCCGCCCTTGTCATTACTTTCATTATTATTATTTCTACCATTATTTTCTTTTTGGTTCGTTTGGAGAACCTTACGGATTGGGGATTATAAAAGTGCAAAATGGTTCTACACCCAAGTAGTCCGTCCTATTTTATAAGCTTTAAAGGATAGCTTTGAATATTGACTTGTCCGTTTCCAAACTAACAGTAACGCACCCGAAACCACAGTCCCTCCTCAAGTTCAGAACTCAGTCTCAGCTCAACCTCCGTCGCAAAACTTCCGCTCAGCTGCGCCTTCCGCCGCCACCTTCGACTCACTCTCCTCGCGTATCGACTCCCTATTCTCGTTTTAATTGTCGGGCTGGTCTCGGCAGCTCTTGCGCGTGCGAAAGTTCTTGCCCAAAGGTCCGATGCGGCCCGGGTACCTCACTTAGTTGGTATGACCCTTGATAGACTAGCGACTCAAGCAGCACTTCATGCACGCGGAGAGGCCTTAGAAGCCTGGATATCTGCGGGCCAGCTCCGAGATGATGTTTTGCGGGATGAGCTCCAGGGAAGCCGCCGCGAGAAGCTCTGGAAGCGAGTTCGGGCTGTCGTCGAGGGAAATGCTAACGTTCGAGCTTCTGTACGAGAAGGCCGTGGTGGTGATGTATCAAGAGTCTGGGAATGGATTGGCGGAATCGGCGGCGTGGCAGGTAGTGACTGGGACGCACCGAGCCGTCGAGATAGTGGGAAGGTACGTTTCTCGCTAGGTCCGGCGGACAGTCCTACTACGATCATGGCAGCTGGTCAGCCAGGCGGACGACGTGAAAGTAAGAAATGGGATGAAGCCAGACCGATATACTGATCGTCCTTTTTACTTTCTATCAATCACTGTTTTCTCTTTTGTATTATCCTTTAATTATCCCATTCTTTTGCATCAGGTGTGGTCTACACCAAGTTTTTTTTTTTTGTCTATATTTGAATTTTACTATTAACATACATTCTTTCTTCTTTCTATCGTTCAACGATGATCAATATCTCAACCGCTTATTGCTTTAAATACCGTCAGCTCATATATATATATATATACATATATTGTCATGATGATCCAAGCATACCCAGGGGCACAAGAATATTAGGACAGGCCTTTGACATCCACCCATGAGATGAATGGAAGTGTCCCGCATCTCCACACATTTTTCTACCACCAATTTATCAAACTCCGTATTCAACCCCAGTCCAAGTACAAACAGATTGGGAATAAAAAAAACAGTTTATATGTTCCATTCAGGGTCGTTAGAGATATGGCTGATACGAAGACTCGGCTTTATATGTATTATATCTAGTTTTGAGGTTTTAGCTGGATGTCAAGAACAGGTTTGCGACAGATATATTGATATTATACTATCTGCATTTTCTTCTTCCCCAGACAATAAAAGAGTGACATGAGTTGGACCACAATCAAAAACAGCACACCAACTAGCTAGGTACACGATCATCCCTCTCCCACAGCAACCTAGTACAAATCCACAGTTGGGCCACTCTCCAAAACACTAGAGCCGAATATCCCTGGCCTTAGATACAGCAGCGTTGGCCCTTCTTGCAAGGCTTCGGGTTGTCGTAGAACACGGGTCTAAAGCCTTTAGGGCAGTTTTTGCCCTTAGCAACACATCTAGCGCCACGGGAACCAGCCTGATCTCCGCATGAAATCGCCAGGACATCTAACATCCTATGTTAATAAAGGCTTTAAATCTCAAAGAATTGGCTGAGAGGAAGGACAAACCAGTGACGGCGAGGCTAAAATCAATACAGTTAGTACGGAATTAGGATAATATAGAGGGAATCTACTACATACCCAAGAAGTGCAACAACCAAGGTAGTCAAGTACTTCATTTTGAAATTGGATTGTCGAAAAGTATCGAGAATAAAAAGTATTGTGTGATTTATGTAGAAGGTCTGTGGATTTCTGTCTTTTGTTCTGCTGTCTCGAGAAAGATTTGATGGGAGGATGTGGACGTATTTATATCCATTTCTTCCCCCCTCTTCATCTGCTCTGAGATATTAGACGGGAAGTTATATCGGTGGCCGCAGGGTTTGGAGGCATGGGAATTGAGAGACAAATTGGATCACAGCCCGCAGACTCAAAACTCAGTGGAGATCTTTTTCTTGTTTGATGTGTTGTAATAGAAATGGGGAGGCATGAATCCTCAATCTAGGGCAGAAGACACGGGATTCGTAGATATCACAAGGACACAGCCTGGGCCAATGAACTCTGTCAACGTAATAAAATTGACAGCCGTAGCAAAATGAGTGAAACTAATACGAAGCTGACTGCCTTAGACCCTAGTTTCTGCGTTAAATCCTGACAGTTGGGAAGAAAATTCGAGTTATTCCCCTGCCAGGTGTTACCGATCGACTTTAGACAATGCTTCTAGCCCTCCGTAGAAGATACTCCTTATGATGATCTGGTCGGTTGCATAGAGAATGGTTGTCGGACCGTGCTCGATCTGGTCTAGGCGGTATGATTCGGATGTTAATTCCATAGTTACCATAGGACCGTCGTAAATCTGCATGGGGGGAACTATGCGCTCGATAGTTCCCTAGAAGGCTCGTTTACTGGTCGTCTAAGACATGATACGGGCGACACGGGGGCATAACCAAGCATTGAGCGTTCGACTGAATAACATATGTAGGAAAGGGAAAAGAGAAAAGAGAAAAATGAAGAAGAGACCCTCTCACTACTGAGGTCTTGACATGGGTGATGAGTATCAAAGATAATGTTTGTCTGGGAGGTTGGTTGTAGAGACTTGAAGAGCCGCATGCAGTGTTGTGCTCCCCCACATTTCCTGCTCATCTAGAGGAGCTAAAATTGGGACCTGTCAATGGGGGTGGGGTACAGGGGTTATTGATATAGATATCCTGAGACCCATGCAGATTTTGATCTGCATGGGTGAACCGGCACCGGGCTTAATTCGGAACGAAACAAGCAGGGAGCCCAAGGTCGAAGGGAAGTTCATCTCCATCTTTGAGCCTGTGCAGTGATGCAGCAACGGCAGAGATCCCACGCTTGAATCAAGAAACGGGCTAAGATACATCGGTAATATCCGAGCCCATCATACTAGGTCTTCGGCATTGCTTATTTTCACCTCCATAATTTCGAAACAGCTGAGGTCGTATACGAGAATTTTGAGACTGCAGTCAGCATTCATATGTAGACGAAGAGTTCGGTTTTTCCTGGTTGAGTTTGCTGGGGAATGAAACCGTGCTCCATGTAAGAGCCTGTGATATACCCGTAAGAGCCTCACTGTCGGACAGAAGATTGACCAGAGATGAGGTAACAGGAATGGGCGATCCCAAGGGTCTCAATAAGATTAATGCCTCACCCTTGAACTATTCCAAATACTTACTTCCCCTGGGCGTTATTATCCTTACCTTCAACACGAGCCCAATTGCCTGTCACCTTGGTTTCATCGTGTACCCGACAAGGAATCGTGGATCTTTTCTTCCTAATCGGGTAAATTTAAGTGGATAGTGCGGTAGCGTAGACTTATAGTAATTGGGGTAGGGTTGCAATTAATATGCATTGGAAATAGTTATCCAGTCAACAGTGCCCTACACTTAATATAAGCTGTTTTTAGCAACAAATGCTGCGCCTTTCATTCTCGTCGAGAAGAAAAGCAGAAGCAAAAAAAGGGAAGAAGAGAAATAAAACAAAAGCAGTGGAGTGGAGAGTTCAACTTGTTCTGAGGACGGGTCCCAACTACCGTCTATACCACATCGTCGTTACCGGTGTCCTCTTTATCTTTCTCTGGAGTAGAAATATGCCTTGAAGCAAGGCCTCTGGGGATGGAGGGCATCCTGGTACATAGATATCCACGGGAATAATGCGGTCCACGCCCCGCACAACACTATAGCTATAGTGGTAATACCCTCCGCCATTCGCACAACTGCCCATACTGATCACCCATTTCGGATCCGGCATCTGATCGTACAACTGCCTTACAGCAGGGGCCATCTTGTTGCACACCGTCCCAGCAACTAGCATCACGTCGGATTGACGTGGTGAGGCACGAAAGATGATCCCCATTCGATCCTGGTCGTACCTTGACATCGAGGCCGCCATCATTTCGACACCACAACACGCGAGAGCGAATGTCAATGGCCACAGCGAGCCATTTCGGGCCCAAGCAACGAGCTGATCGGCGGACGTCCTAGGACGATTTGCATTTCCAGTCCGTTAGCAAAGTGATGGGCGACGCACGTAGCCTTTTTAAATAGAGACGTACAGCATATGCCCTAGCGCGCCTGATTTTTTATCTTCCTTTGGGAGAACAGGAGCAGTGAGGTTCTGCCATTTTTGCGATGGAATCGGAACATGGGAACTCGACTGGGAGCTGGTGCTGAGTCTGTGAACCAACCGCCGACTTGCTGGATGGATTAGCGAACAAGCCCGTGGCTTGAGGAACGGACGAATAATAACTCTCATGGTAGCAGCAACTGGTGTTGGTTATTCCAGCAATACCATCCTAAGGACAACAGACACAATCAAGCAGTGCAAAGGACTGGTAGGCCTCTAGAATCGAGCATCGGGCTGGGCTTCGACTGGACTTGGGACTAGGGCTGTTAAGAAGTCTGCGACTCTCTCCGTCCCCCGTCACAATGTGAGGCTCATCCCCCGCCCTTCCCCCTGTTCCACCCCGTATAAGGGATGGAGGACCAATCACCACCATGGTTATCCCAAGCATCTCGAACCGGCTTCACCCGTACATAATACGAGGCGGTTCTTAATTCACACCAGTTCAGTTCAAACCAGTTCAACTGTGATCGTGCCATTTCGAGCTTGAACCTGTGCAACTGTTCTCTACGCTGATACAAAATCATTGGGCATCTAACTAACTGGATTTACCCTTTACGCACGAAACCCTCGAAGCAAAAAGGAAAAAATCGTTTTAAATCCGAATTTTCCGTAGAGGATGACATGGGATATTATGGGACTATTACCTTCTCGCATCTTCCAAATCTCCAGCCAGAATTTTACAAGCAGCCATCACAAACCAGGCGAGGCTGAAAGAGAACCACTCAGTTCACTCAGTTCACTATCTGTACCTAGCGTGTGACACGTCACTTCTTATGGAGGAGAATGTCTCCAAAATATGCATGAGACGAGATCGACCCTTGTCAATGAGCGACGCGACGCCCTCTGAACGCGTTGTCATATCGCGACCTGATCAACCAATCTCGCAGTGATCAGACAAAGGGTAACTCGATGGTGACGCTCATCGCCTCACCCTCATGATGATCTTGGCTGCTTCGTCCATGCTTATTGGATCTTCCACGACCTTCCACGGATTATCTCATGCTTCCCCCTCAAAATAAACCTTGGGTAGCTTTTCTTCTGTTAGGTCCCTGCTTCTGTTCGATCAATAAACTCGTTGATTGGGTATCATTGCATGTTCCAACGCCCTCCTTCTTTCTTTTGGGAGCAGCCAACTCATCCATTCACGTTCTCGCGTCGTCGTGAGTCACTTTAACTCTCGCCAACTGGACGTCTGTTCAATCGATTGGCTATGAGAGGAGAATACCCTTGCATTTGCGGTTTCTTGTCTCGGTTTCTTGATATCCCGTCCACCGCGATGAGGGGGGATCCCTTTCGCGATTGGACCTTATCCTCGCGAAGGAGAGGGGATGGAATACTGCTGCGTAGATTCCAGCTCATTCCACCATTCCACCATCTCACTGCTGCCTGGAGGGCCATGGACACGAGCATACGCTTCGAGGATTCCCCCCAACGACGAGTAGAACCGATATATAGACATCTAATAAATATATATAGTAGGTCATTTCCCGCTTTGAAATGTCTTTTTTCTGTCATCCTCAGCCGTTACAGAAGTCTCTTCATCTTGTCCCAAGTTTGTCTTCTGTTTAAGCCAACGGTTCCGTTCAGAACGATCATCCTCACTATCTCCAAAACCAATCCCCATTTTAGACGCTAGACTAACGACCACTAATTGGAGTCTGTTCCTTGATGGCAAGGACAAAAAAATCTTTCACGTTCACGGCGGCCCCGGTCTCTTTCTCTACGAGACTCGACTTCAGGGCGCAAATCAATCTGCTTCTTTGGTTGAGAAAGTCTTCATGTGCGATATTCCTGAATCGAATGTCCTCCAGGTTGAAGAAATTGCCGAGAATACGCCAATTAAGAACCACAGCATGCGTTGGAACTGTCAGAGTTTTGTCCAGGAAGTCCTCGATGCACTCGAACATGAGGGCATTATCGACGCAGACGACGAAGATTATAAACGACAGCGCGCCAGCCTTGACACCAAGAGCCTCATGGACTAATGGTGCTGCCCAGAATCGACAGGCGGTCAATTCCTAGCAAGCCCTATCACTAGGAGATGTTGATATTCATTTTTGGAGCTCCCCTTTCCTACTCGCTTTCTATCAGCAGAGCCGAGTTGAATCGGTTGGTAGCACAATGATATAAGTTTAAAAGCGAATCCAACTCGTTTTCTTTCAATAATAATATATTTGATTTGTTCCCAAGCATGATAATTAAAAAGAGAAATGTGTCCACCAAATTCAGTCCATGATCCACCAATTTGAGAACCTAGAAGGAGCAATGCTATCGCAGAGCAATGACCAAGTTTGATGACTCCATGTGGTTTTGGTGCTGGAAAATCCGGCAACTTCTCCGCAAGATATTGCAATGTGGTATATTCAATATAATCGGGAGAGCTTTTCGAAACAACTTTGACAGCAATTTCATCGCTACATTTGAGAACGACACCTCTTCCAGTTAATTCCCAAAGTTTTGGTGATTCGCAGACCAGTCGGTTGAGAGCCATTAACACCGACTCTTCGGTTACTTGGGAAACATCTTTGTCCGAGAATTGTAGGAGCAGTTTAGTGGCAGCATCAGAAAATGGAAAGACGAAAGTAGCCTGCACATCACATCGCAGCCTGGAACGAAAATCGGGTGGTGGAGGCGGTTTCGCAATCTCCAGACCCTTGCTCTCAAGGCCTGTGTTTAGTTTACTGACATAGCCTGCGGGCATAGCAAGGAGAAGGTTTGTACATGGGTTTTTCTTAAAAGAATCCTGGAGCTTTTTTAAGGTGTGCTTGTTCAACGAGACTGGGTCGTATAGATCGGGGGTGACGGGTTTACCCCATCCTAAGAACGAGAAAAGGCGATTAAAAAGGCTTGGTACTCTGGTGAACCATGCCTTCAATCTAGCAAAAATGCTAGAAACAGGTAAATGGGCCATGATGAGAGAGGCACCATTGACTAATTTAATTAATAGAAGAAGAAAAGCCAGATGAAGATGAAGATGAAGAAACACGAAAACAGCCCGGTGTCACGTGAGCCACCAAGAAATCAATAAACACGAAATACTTCAAGACTCTCAAGATACATCTATGGAATGACAACTAATTATTATATTTATACAAGATAATTATTACTACGTGCTCCTCTTAAGTGCTGTCTCGTTCCTAAGCCGGAATTCTGCATACCATTTCTTGTTATCAGACACCCGCCAACCACCCTTAAAGCGCGTTGGAACCCATTCTTCTCACCAACCAACGCACTCGGTAACTAATTGCTGGATCAGTTCCAGGCAGTCAACCCGACGCCATACATCCTCGTGCGATTGGATACTTTTCAGCACTAATTCAGTGAAATGATACCCTCCGTGGGCCATTTCCATCTGTAGATACAAATCACGCTGCGCATTTGGCTCTAGGCGGAGGCCATCGTATTCATAGCAGAAGTGACTCCCCGCCAAAAATTGGATATAGGAGGAAGGTTTGCGAGTGACAAGTTGCGAGCGAGATGCTGCAGCGATAGAACCATCAGTGGTTTTCCGATCCTCAATACCTCTAGCCTCAAGGCTATTGGCCCCCTGAGGAACGTTGTGGCCGGCAGAGGCAGTCATTGCAGAGCAATTAGACATAGATAGGCTGATTTTTATCAGTATCATGAAGACTAACCTTGGGATGGTGACTGCGCTAGCAACGCCTAACGCGGCAGCAAGAATTGCTAAAAGCTATAGAGCCGTTTATTAGCTTGGAAGTTTATTTTTCATATCAAGCACGATTTGGCGGACATGCCTTCATATTCAAGGTTCGACAATATTCTAACTAGGGATCGTGATTTCTTCAAGGAGGCGGATCGCGTGTCTTATAATACTTTGAAAAATGATTGATTGTGATGAGAGGCAAAAGTTGGTGCGAGAATAGAAAGTATCAAATCAATTAGAGTGTTAGAGTCCTGTATCTAATGTTGTGATTCGCGAAGTTTTCCCCATTGCCCTTGGATCCTCCAAGCACCTAGTATAACAACGACTCCACAGGCAGTAGGGCTGTGAAGGTTACATACTCCATACATAGATTCCTTATTGTTACTATATTTGTATTCAACTCCACCTTGCGATCAAAATAAACTGTGGTTCTGCACGAGTAGTACGAGTATTCCGCAGACATACCTTTTTCATATCTTCAGAAACTCTAGGCTGAATCCAGGTGCTACTTAGCCTTGATCAAACATAAATTTAAAAACGGATTATCAAATGGCACTCTCGATATTCGCCGAGATAACGACGAAAAAAGTTAGCTGCGTAAAAACGACGAAGTTAACGTATCTACTGGTATATAAAGGTATATAGATAATCTAACATGGGTGTCTAGAAAATTTTAAAAGGGAACGTGAACATTATTGATCCAACTCATACTTCGGTTTCTACCCTCAGGAAGGTCTGTATCCAGCCTGATATATAAGTTTTAGGGAGAAAGATGATACAAAGCCGCCGATAAAAGAGAAACAGTCTAGTGCCCGTTCTAAGATGAGCCGCTGGTTTTGCGGATGACCGAATCGAAGGCCGCTGCCACGTAGTTGACGTTGCTAGTGTTCACTATATCGTTTGATCAGCAAGTGGAAACATTCAATGAATGAAGACGAAGAGGAGGAAACATAACGTACATCCAGCAATTGAAATCCGGCCAGAATCAAGGATATATATGTGGTACTCCTTGTTCAAAACAGTGACCTGCTCTTTTGTGAGTCCTGTATAGGAGAACATCCCAATCTGATTGATTATATGTTCCCAGGTGCCAGGTGTGTTCAATCTTTGCAGTTCATCATAGAGAGCCCGTCTCATCGACTTAATTCTGCTGCTCATAGTGATCAGATCTTTTTTCCATTCCTCTACTAAGACAGGATCGCTCAGAATTGTTGCAGCGATTCTTGCCCCTGCAGATATTAAAGATTGTAAAAATTTAGCAATCGAGATACATCAGGCAGCAAAGTAAAGTTGCAGGAATTGGACATACCGTAGGCTGGGGGAGTAGAAATCTCTCCTCTCTGTAGCTCGACGATTTGGCTCCTGGCTCTCACACCAGCATTGGCATCCTTGGCGACGAGATGAAAGGCCCCGACACGCTGTCCATAGAGACCCAAGTTCTTACTAAAGCTCTGCGCGACGCAAATCTCCATACCACGGGCGGCGAACTCCCTAATTGGCCATGCATCGTTATCCAGGTCTCCTGAAGCGAAGCCCTGATATGCAGAATCGAAAAATGGGAATAGGCCCTTTCGTTCACACAAGGATGCGATTTCCAACCACTGACTGCGTGTAGGATCAATCCCGGTAGGGTTGTGGGCACAAGCATGAAGGAGGATAATGTCTCCTTCTTTTACCTCGGCCTCCAAGGTCTTCATCATCCCGGTGAAATCCAGGGATCGTGTTGGCTCGTGGTAATAAGGATATGTTCGGCGTTCAAGGGGGCTTCCTGTTGAGCCCGAAGAGACGAGATCCCAGATCAAATGGTGATTGATCCAAGTTGGGTCTGAGATCCATATCGTACGTTTTGCTTTCTGGCCATTCGAATCTGCTGGGAGAAGCGGGAGATGGTCTGCTAGGAAACGGGCACCGATATGGTTTGCACCTGTCCCCGAGACAGTTTGCAAGCTGGCAATGCGGTCAATGGGGATCCGAGGATCCAATCCGAAAACGAGATCTCTGGCCAGGTTGATGAAGGGGGCGTATCCGGGGATAGGAAGATATTCATGGTCCAGCTCGGGATCATCCAGGAGTATTTGTTCTGCCTAAACCCCAATGCAAAATGACGTTAGGACTGGGTAACACTTTTAGATAGAGGAATTGCCTAAATATTACCTTCTTCACTGTTGGTAGCCTCCAGCTTTTCCCTTCGTTGGTTCTATATACACCAGCTCCCAGGCTGACTTTGTCCTGGTGCGTATCGGCCTGGAATGCACCCATGAGAGCAAAAACTTCATCATGGGGCGCTATCTCCAGCTTGGAGAACAAGCTGCCTGTCTGTAAAGGTGCCATCGGAAGCGATATGAACTGTTGCGAGAGATTTCGAAGTATCTGGAGAATTTAATAATTGTAATGCGCTCAGGTTTCTATAATATGTTTTGGATGGAATCAGTATGACTCAGAATTGAAGTCGAGATGTATGAATAGTTCTTCAAGAAAACGTAATTGTCCGGGGGAACTTTGTCTTTAAGGATAAAGTTCTGATGGAAAGTCCGCCTCTGTATCCATCCAACTAAAAGGTGCTGACCACGGAAATACCTGTACAGTGTCCCTCATTCGAACCCGGGGTCCAAAGCTGGAATAACGGAGACATGGACGGAGATATAGTGGAGAGAAATGGCGGGTACTCACGGTCTCGTTTTCGAAAAGTTTAACAACTCTGCGAGAAGATTCAATTCTTTCTGTGTCTGCTCATGAGATTCTGTCGGTTCGACGTTGCGCCTTATGAGATAAGAGGACCCAGGATCATGCGATATGCCAGGCTTCTGAGCAAGGGAGAGGGGAGGGTTGGATCCGTTCAGGGCAGCAAAATGGTTGATTTAGGTATTCGGCCGGCGATTCGGCGGGCCCGCTTTTGTCCATCCCCGGCCAATAGAACCGTGGTGCTTTGCCGAGATCGGCCAATAAGTTAGGCCATCAATCAACAAATCCAACAAAGTCATTAACGACCAATAACACAATTGATGGATGAGATGATGCAGTTATTATTAGTTTATTTGTGAGTTTAGTGAGTTTGCGAGTTGGAATGAAGAAACCGTCGGCTATTTCATTCTGCCGGTAACAACCGCCCAAGAAACGTGATTTGGTGGGCGTGTCCCGAGAGAGAAAGGGGGTGTCTTTATGCTCCCCTTTTCTCTCTCGTTCCTTTTCCATCTCCATCTCCATCTACATCTATATCTATATCGATATCCGGTTATAGGTTTCTTGAGACATTAGAGTGAAAATCATGCATACGATTGCTGATCAACTGATATAATACATCTATATATATATATATATATCAATTTCATGCTGGATTGTTTGCGTGCGTCAGTGTTTCGTATGCAACAAACAGCCCGTTGTTCTTCGCTGGACGCTGGCTTTCTGTGTAGCTTTTCGACTCAGGCATCGAATTCCCCAATCGATTCGCAAGGGCATTGTATCCTACTTCCGTCACTGGGCCAAACTTCAACTTCAAAGCTCCCTTGCACAACCAAGATGGTGCTGCCTTGCCATTTCCGAACTGGGAATGGAATCCGATTCCCCAGCGCAATCTCGTTCCTATGTCGGTTTTGTAGAGATCTTCACCTTGAATTCGTGCTGTTTCGGCAACATGGGCAATGGATGCAATGGAGTAACCCGTATGTTCGAGGTCACGACAGGTCTCCTGGCCCATACCATTCTCGCGGAAATCTGACTGGCCAAACCACCATTCAATGATCTTATCCGGTGCCGAACTTTGTCCTCGAGCAGCTTTGGGGTACTTTCCATCACTCGTCATGAAGATTGTTGCGGGGACGCGGGCTTTGAAATGCCTCATCGCGGTGTCATAGCTCTTCCCATCTTCCAGGAAAACTGCCATGAGAATCGCGGCCTCCGTCATTGCTAAATCATCACAGCTTTCTTAATACATAGGCTCACACCGAATGGTTGAAATCCCATAAACTTACATAGTTCCCAATTGGCAACATTCTTATCGGTACCGTTAACCGTTAGCGGCATATACACTGTCCGAAGCATATTCGCGAATCGAGAGATACTGGCACTTGACCAACCCGCGTCTGTATACCGAATGATTTCACCTGCACGGGCCCAGACAGATCCCACCCATCCAGCTTGTAATGGCGAATTGGTGTTCTTGTGTCCCTTAATAGTGGCCGAATATGCATCCATTATTTGAATGGCTTTCTGCGCATGTGCCTTGTTGCCACTGATAACCCATGCAAGCGCATTTCCGTAAGCTGCCAGCGAATCATCGCGTTCTGCCTTGCACCCTACATCAGGCTTAGAGTATGGTCCACATTCAACAGTGGCATGAGGGGTTGGATTCCACGAAGCAGAAAGCCATCTATCCCGCAGCATCTCATCGGCTGCCCTAGCCCATGGTTGTTCTCGTCGCGACACTTTATCTTTGATGAAATTGATCTGCGCTCGGCTAAGCATCGCCCCCGGATGAATCCATTTTGACGGCGCTGATGCAACCGTGGAGATCCAGCTCGCAAAGAATAAGATAATGACAGAAAAAACTAACATGTTCGGAGAAGAAATGTAGTGAACGTCAGGCGAAAAAATTGGGAGTTTTTCAGAAGATAGATGGTCAAAACCATCTTCTTTACATGTTTCCAGATGGAAAGATATGGGAATGATGATCGCCCTCCAGCAGCCTACAGGGATCAGATCATTCAACTCTTGGGCTATTCTTGAGTTTCATCCTCTTCTCTCAATAGACCTGATACCAAGTATGCTGTGACACTTGAAGATCCGGGGCTTCCATCAGCCGAGTAAAGCTAGTTGATACGGCAGTTAATCTAAATCATCGATGGCGCTTGGTCGCTGTATACCGCGGTAGGTAAACCACAGTATCTACCTGCTTGCTGGTTCAACTTGCAATCCCTGACACGCTGATCTCGGATGCTTGTCTCAAGTTCTTCACCTGCCTACTCAAGCATGGCGAGATTTTCTTGTTCCCTGTCACAACATCAAAGGGAATATTTTTCGGCAAATTTTATTCGACAGAAACAATCTTACATCTGTCTATTTCACCTATCCTAAGTAACAATAATATTCTCTAACTCTTTCAAATTTCAACTCCCTCGCTGTGAGCTCAGTTAGTCAGTGTGTATTGAAACGAGTATGTCAATCTGGATTCCCTGGCACCGGCGACTTCAATCTTGCCAACCCGACCTGGACTGCGTCAAACTACCGATAATAGATCCAGTCTGCTCAAGAGTACCTGATATCAGACTCTATTGATTTAAACATCTTAATCTCTGTCCTCGTCTTGGTTGTTTAATCCTCCTAGCTGAGTACTACCAGTTCAGCTATGTTTAGCCACTGACCTGAAACAAAAACAAAGACTTGCTCTTTTCTGTGCTCACCATCCTGAGACCAGGGACGTATATAAGGACTCAAACACTTCTCTGCTCTGATTTTATCTTTCCTCTTCCCGGAACATCGCTACAAGTCTTTCTGAGACTCCTTCTCTTTTTCCATATTTCCACTACACCTAGTATTTTTTATCTAACTTCTAGTAACGGTACCTAGTCTATTGACCTATTTTTATTTAACCCTTTTTTACTTAGCTTTCGATAGTCAGTTGACGGCGATGGATCGCTTTAGCAACACCAGCGGCGCGAGTTTCGACAAGCATGAAATTAGACGTCTTCTCTTGCTTAAAAAGACCAAACCACCAGAAGTAGCAACCTGGGCGTTCTTCTTGTATAATCATAGCAGCAGAGACCGAGGCCAACTATTTCCTATCACCGTGAATCCCGGGGGCTTTGACAAGGCTTCCATGATCAAACATGAATATGTCGCTGTCCAGGAACTGAAGAACCCTGGCTGGAAGTGCGATGACATTGAATTCGGGCACATCATCTCGTCCTACGCTCTTTGCAACATTTTTACTGTCGCTATACAAAGCCACAAAAGCAGAGATGATGATTCCGATACGTTGGTGAAATATGTCATTCAGCAACTTATTGAATACTTCCAGAATGAGGAAATACCCAACAAGGACCGAATAACCGGACCATCCGATGTGTTGTACCAACTCGGCCCAGAAGATCGAAAACTTCTACTATTCAACCCCCATGCGATATTTTGCGGTATAGAGGGTGAGTACAACGAAGGTAGGCAAGTGAGAGCTGACTCTGTAGATACCAGTTGCCCGAAGAGTGTAACATTCCAAGAGCCACTCGAAAATGATTTCACAGATGAGCTAAACCCACAGGTTGCGAGATTTTTAACAGCGAAAGAAGGGGGGACAGAACAGGCGAAGAATTTGACACCCAAAGAGAAGACCCAGCAGCGAAAGGCTGCTAGAACATCGGCAAGAAAGAAAAAGAAAAAACGAAGGGCAAAACGCAGAGGATGAAGCTCTCTATGTGACTGGTGACCATTTCTAGTCTCATCCTACCATAATACGAAACAAGGTCTAAGATATTTGTTTGAATAGTTGTTTTTCTCTTCTGGTTCTAAGACAAAACTGAAGATATACTCTGTATTGAGAAAGAAAGTTCCATCAATGAAGCATGGCAGATTTTGATCCAACATTGCAATTGCGAGGTTTAATTAACCAAAACTATGTAAACTTAACGCTTGGTAAACCTCGTTCAATGGCAGCGGTGCTTACATCCTCCTCGATCTTGACGAGAGCATTCCTCCAGGCTAGAGCTGATTTATGCTTCTCATCCGAAAAGGTATTCGGTTCGGTTTCATGCTCAACAATATGGTTATCGTCTATTAGCCACCGTAGCCAGTTCGTGATATCGACGGCTTTGGCGATATCTCTCTCATCAACAATGACCCGCCTCAAATACGCAGTTAGAGAATCCACATCTTCCGGATACGGCCCTTCTACTTCGAATTCTGAGTGCCATTCACCCAACATCTCACGCAGTTCTGGAATTGAGGATAGTTTCTTCGATGTAAAGGTTGGTCGGGGGGGAACTGGTTTGAGCCGCACCACCCTTGGCTCATATGGACGCTTGCTTACAGCTTTCTTATAGCGTGATTTTACCCTGTCAAATGTGATAGGAAGTGTTAATCCTCCACGCCTTTTGAGTCGAGCTCGTTTGTGTTCTTCTAGGACTTCTTGACGAATATCTTCAGGCAAAGCTGCGAGGAAGTCTGGTGAAATTTCATCAACTGTATCGTGAGCGGCTAGACTTCCGAGGGCATTGCTGCCTAGTCGTGATGAGGAAGGCTGACCGACTATAAAATTAGACTGAATGAGAGAAGGGCCGATCTTTGATTTAGGAGCGGAGGGTCGTCCACGTCCCCGTCCCTTGCGCTGTTTGGTGGGTGTTGTTACCTTCTTGACTCGGATTTTAGAAGGTGATGGGCGCTTAGGGCTGGCAAATACATGTGGTGTTTTGGCATTTTGTTTGTAATATGTTAGGATCTCTTCCCGTACATCCTCTGGCAAGGCATCAAGAGTTTCTCGGTCCAGCTCCGATTCAGGGGGCAGAGCCGTTGATGGGAACGTCGAATTGTTTGGACGAGCAGAAGCACTCGAGGCTCTCAACTGTTCACTTATACTTGGTCTCGTTTTAGGGACTAGTTTGGCCCGGATATCCTTTGGCAATTCTGCGACTACTCCTGGGCTGGCTTGAGAGGGCAATATAAATTGAGTGCCCGATGTATCTAGTAGCTTCTGGGACGGATCATTTAATGACAGCCCGAACCTGGGAGAACCAAAAATAGGCTTGTGTGACGCATCTCCCTTTTTAGGGGTGACAATTTCATCTGGGTCTCGATTCTCTGGACTTTTCTCTGGACTTTTCTCTGGAATTTTGCGAACTGGACTGGATGCCTTAAATTGGAGTTGCCGTTGGCTATTGTCCAGCTCTCCGCCCGAATGTGTCTTTAAAGGCACCAGTTTTGTCATCTGAACGCCGAGACCTCTCAGATCCCCAGGCGAGAATTTGAAACTTCTTAATATGGAGATAGCTTCTTTACTAATTACCTCACTAGCGCTGGTTGCCACACCAAGAACCACGCTCTTATTGAACAAATCGCATTTACCATGCCCCAGATGTTTCTTGGTATCCAACGGCGAGTCCATCGACCTTCGCATGATGCGCATGGTTAACTGTTTCCCTTTCACCCCATTCTCTAAAAGTCGACGATGCAACTCGTCACATAAACTCTGCACAAATTCTTCAGCTTGGGTCTGATTCATGAATCGGATGCCCCAGTTTATTTCAGCTGAAACCGATTTTCGAATAACCTGTTCACCTACAACGGCGTTGTCAATCCCCCTAGCATATTCCCACATTTTTGCGCCAGTTTTGGGGCCTAGAAATGTAGTGAGCTTTTCTTTAGTAAACCGGCGGATGTCTTTCACGCATTTGACACCCAATTCCTCAAGCTTGTTCCCAAGGTTGTAGGCCACACCAGGAAGGTCCTGTACTTTGAATTCGCCGACAAAGTCAAGAACATGCTCTGGTTTTAATTGGAACTGGCCGGCTGGCTTTGCCTTCCGTAACGCCAATTTAGCCTGTAGAATATTTCCTCCAATCCCCACCGAAACATTGCACCCAGTCTTTTGCTTAACTGAAATACGAAGGTTGTTTGCAATTTCATCTGCCTTCTCCTGTTCTTTTAATCTCAAATCCGAAGATTCGTGTTGCCACTGATGTTCACCTGCTGCGGTACATATAGAAGTAATATCAATCAAAGCTTCATCAATACTAACGCTCTGAACTATTCCGTCAATATCCAGGATCGCGTCGTAAAATTTCCGACTAGCATCTTCGTAAGCAGGGAAATCATATGGGAGCACTTTCAGACCAGGACAAAGCACCTGGGCTTCTTTCATCCACATTCCATTTTTAACGCCAAAGTTACGGGCGGGGTAATTGCAGCTCGCTATTTCCGAACCAGGGCCCGTACCATGGGCGATGGCAACAGGTGTATCCACAAGCTCTGGGTGTTTTTTTAACGAAACTGCGGCGAAAAAACTGTCAAAATCAACATGCAGAATGTATCTCCTTTGATCAGGGCGGTGGATTTTTGGTTTTAAGTTCGCAGAAATTCGCTCTTGAGCAATCTTTTGTAGCTGTGTCTTGAGTTCGGCTTTCCAGGTTGATAAATGGTGAAGCCGAGACTCGCGATAATACTGCTGTATAAAATCCGGGTTGATGGCACTTGATTTTCGCATGTGTGGATCATCGAGCAAACGAGCGTTGTGCTCTTCAGAAGTTAACGGCGACTCGTTATTGGGTCTGGGTATTCTAGTTGAGCTAGATTCACGCACAACATCTGGCCCAATAAGAGGGGTTTTGTGTTCGGGGGGTTTAGATACTCCATGATATGGGGCGTTTAGGCCTGTGTGGTCTCTTGCAAGACCCGAAACAGGAACTGGTGTTTCGAGCGATGGACGTTTAGTATCAACTGCCTCATTAACGCCTGAGTCATCGAAGTAGTCATCGAAGGTATCAGATTTAGGACGGTCGAGTGGAAGACCAGGGGAAACGTCGCTCTCGCGTGGTTGGTTAATATCCTTCAGCTGCAAAGAATACCAGTTTGATTCCGTCTCACTACGATAGGTATGTGACTGGTTGTGAAGTGTAGCACTTATCCGGCCTGAACTATCAAATGCTAGACGTTGTTGTGAAGGGCCTTCATCCAACAATCTAAACGATTCCCAAGGTAAAAGACGGCCTTCCTTCACACTTTCCACAATCCACGCGGGTCTGACTATTCGATATTTCCGAAACTCCTGTTTCTTTTTGGGAGTAAGAGCGCTAGCGATAATGTGAGTGGCAGTGGTTTTCCCGTCTAAATACTGCAGGAAACCTCCACCATGAGACACTATTATACGATGGAGGTCATTCAACGATGGCTGCGTGTAGCCATTTACGTGTGCGACCACTCCCTTGAATATCGGTGGGTTGTTGGAGGACGATGAGCGTATTTCCGCATCTAGGTTCTGAAGCTTGATTTTCTTACGTCTAAAATAATCGCCAAAGCCTCCAAAATTAGAATCGCCGTATTCTTCTCCATCTTCGTCAGTGAACTCATCTAGATACCTATCAGCTCAGACCAGAAACCAAAGCAGACAATCAAAGGTTATTTTATAAGGTACATACGGCTCTCTATTCTCTTCCTGGTGGCGTTGGAGCTGGTTTCCAGTCTGGAGCCCATCTTAGGGCATCTGGCAACAAGAATGCATTCCCTTCTTTCTAGTCTGATTCTCAGCTAACTATGGCTGTATTGAGAATATATATATCCCTCTCTCTCTGCGTCTTAAGTATGAAGTCAAAGTCAAGTCAAGTTAAATGGAATTCGCGTGCTGGAAACGCGTGCAGGCAGCCAAGCCACGTGCAAGGAGCATAGTCACGTGAAATTTATATCACATGATAAGTGGGCTCTTC
This sequence comes from Myotisia sp. PD_48, assembly GCA_032988175.1. NCBI lineage: Eukaryota > Fungi > Ascomycota > Eurotiomycetes > Onygenales > Myotisia > Myotisia sp. PD_48. The sequence goes on from JANTQB010000122.1 coordinate 30,412, forward strand.
CCTAAACTAGTCCAGATATAGCCTAGCGGGTCTGACAGAAAACAAAAAAGGTTAAAAAGTCTCCACCGGTTGCTGGGCGGTAACCATGCAGAGTTATGTAAGCAGCGGCTCTCTTTGATACTTCCTGCTGAATTTTTTTCTTATCTTTCTTGTTCTCTCTTCTTCAGCAGTCCTACAATTCAATTCGTTACTAAAGCTTGAATTCTTCTTTCTTTTCCTCTAGCTGGAGCTTTTCCAGTTGTTCATTCGTTGCCCGTTTCTGTATCACGGTCTCTTTGCTAGCTAGCCCATCATGTCAGGAACTTTACCTGTCGCTCTGTACGCGGCCATAGTGCCTACAGGTGGAATCCTGGTGCCAGCCACGCTTCCAGGCGCTTCAGCCATGGTATATAGATAGAATTTTCAAGATCCAAGCAGAGAGTACAAGAGAATGCTAATTTGTTGCTTAGTTTCGCGTTACAATGGCTGCGATTTCACCAGACGCGGAGCCAGAATATGAAGATGAAGCTCATGCAAGCAAACCACCTAGGTCGACCTTGTGGATCATTCGTGCGCCCGCAGGCCTCGAGGATTTTGACGATGATGAGGACGACGAAGATGACGAGGAAGACTCCGAGGATGATGAGGTCAATGGTGGGCCAAGTGACCCCTCCAAGAAGATGAAAGCACTCGCTGCGCAGCTCAAGCAGTTGGAGGAAGAAGAAGGAAGTGGTGATGACGATGATGAAGGTAGTGACGATGATAACTCTGAGTCTTTGGCCGCACTCATCTCCAAAATGGTCAAAGGCAAGGGAAAGGCTCTGGACGATGATGAGGGTAGCGAGAGCTCTGAGGGTATTGAAGAAGTGGTTGTGTGCACATTGGATCCCGAGAAGGTATGGATTTTCCGTTCCGTTTTGCGCAATTGATTCGAATCTTTCCTAACCATAATATCATCCAGCATTATCAACAATCCCTGGATTTTGTCGTTGGTGCAGAGGAGCGCGTCTTCTTCAAGGTTACCGGCACTCACACCGTTTATCTCAGCGGAAATTATGTAATTCCGATCGAGGAGTTTGGGGGAAGGGATTCCGATTCCGATTCTGAAGATGACGAAGACGAAGACGATTATGACCTGTCCCCCGATGAGGATGAACTTGCCCTTATGGGCGAAGATGACGAGAGCGACATCTTGGACGACATGGTTGATCCACGAGTTATGGAAATCGATTCCGAAGAAGAAGAGACTTTGAAAGGAGGAGAGAAGACCAAGGCCATCAAGAAGGACAAGAAGGATAAGAAGGGTAAAAACAAACGAGCGGCTGAAGACTCGGACGGAGAAAAGGATTTGGATGATATCATCTCCAAATCTCTACAGAGCGAGCCACCTCTAAGCAAGAAGCAGCAGAAGAAATTAAAGAAGAACAACGGCGAGGGCGTTGACGTTGAGTCAGCACCGAAGTCAGAAAAGGCCGATAAGAAAGTTCAGTTTGCCAAACAGCTTGAGCAGGGACCTACAGGTTCCACCGCGAAGAAACCTGATGGCACCACTGGAACTCTTGGTGTCAAGAACGTTCAGGGAGTCACCGTCGACGACAGGAAATTGGGCAAGGGCCCAGCTGTCAAGAAGGGTAGCCGTGTATCAATGAGGTATATTGGCAAGCTCGAGAATGGCAAAGTGTTTGATTGTAAGTTCATCAAAACCCCCCTCCTCTCTTTATCCCTATGTTACTACAGGTTTTCTAACTGGCCAAATAGCCAATAAAAGCGGAAAGCCTTTCTCTTTCAAGGTTGGCGCTGGCGAAGTAATTAAGGGATGGGAAGTTGGTCTTCCTGGTATGGCTGTCGGGGGCGAACGAAGAATCACCGTTCCAGCAAGCATGGCCTATGGCAAGCAGAAGCTGCCAGGAATACCACCAAACTCGACCTTGATCTTTGATCTGAAGCTCTTGGAGATCAAGTGAACTACTCGGTAGTGTGTGTTGGTTATTGTTTCTCAATATCCCCCATGTTAAGAGTCGTTGTTGAATTCTTCCATTTCTCTAATTCTTTTACTCGGCGTCTCCAACCCCTACCTTAGAGGGATAAAAATTTTCATTTTCTTTTAGTCACACTTCCTTTACTGTATATCCAATGCTGTTATCTAATTCTACATGATTAATCGCACTAAAAAGAGCTCTACTAGATCGGTATCATTTGTTCTTTCACATCAACTTAAACATCCACAACTCGCTCAACCCATCGTTCATTAGGGGGCTTGAGGGACCTTGGTTACAGTCTAGAATCTATCTATCTTCCTTTCTCAACTCGCTCTCTACCGGCTCTCGGTCATCTTGCGGCCACGATGGCTCCTTCGCGATGAAAGCATCGGGGACGGAGTGCTGTTGCCTTCCCCTAGTCCGCCGCTGTCTTGGTTGCGTGCCTTGCAGCTTCTCTCGAAACACCCTCAAGCAAATGAACCTGCCTGGCCATCCCAGATCACAGACAATCCCTTGAACATCTTCCTTATGCTGTGTTCTAGACAAGACTTCTCTCTAGAACTCTTTGTCCAGGCTTGCAGGATGTGTGCCGCCCATCTTTCCGACTAGTTTATTTATTTATACAGACACGGCTATTAGTCGCTTGCTCTCCTTTCCATACATTATTGCCTGTTTGGCTGTCGCAATTCCGGCATGGTTATCGGTTTCCGCCCATCTTGCCAAACTTTCCTCTCATTTTCCTGAATATTCATAGTACAGACATGGTTTCAACTGAAATAGATACCCTACCAAACGTTTCCTGTTCTTGCATTTCCTCCCATGTAATCGAGCCGGTCAAGGATACCCGGGAGCCACTGAGCGGGTCGAACAGATCGACATCGGAGAGTGATCGAAGCTCACACAGACGTAAAAGCGTCCGTTCATTTCTCAGGGGAAGCGGATCAAAGCTACTATCCATGTTCAGACTACGCATGAGCAGAGGTATTCTTCGCCACGTTGCTTCCACTTCCAGTCAGTAGGCCGTATTACTTATTACTAACTAAATTATTAGGTAGCAGATCTTCTGAAAAGGAACAGGCAAATTCCAATAGCATCGTTGTCGATCCGATAGGAACTACAGCTCGAACAACGTCCAATGCAACTCCATCAGCTAAGAAACAGGAAACCTCGACATCCCCGAACCCTTCATCTAATGATGCCGTTTCTCCATTCGTACCAGCTGAGCTATCTCAAAACTCGAAGAATAACGACCACGTTACCGATAGCATCATTAACCGCCCTGCTGGCTTGACGAAGCCTGGAGGATCCGGCTTTGGTAAACCATCTGCCGGATTCAAAATCCGACGTATCCAATCCAGCCCCGGTCTGACGCATAGGTTGTCTGACAGATTTTCTATGACCTTTGGGCAACCAACCGTCGTTCATCGTGCTAATCTTCGGCGACGGCCCAGTATTAGCAGTTTCTCATTCAGTCCACCGCAAGCCAACACGTCTGCCTTGCAACAATTAGGTGACAACACCTGCGATGATTCAGATCGTTCCTTGTCCAATTTAAGCGGTAGTAGCAAGACTCATCGAAGCCAGTCCACAAATCCAACCTCAGAAGGCAGTCCAACAATCCCTCCGTTCTTAAAGAAACTTTCTCTTAGCCTCCATGATCGAGAGAGGGACCCGACACCCATCAGCCCTGACACACCGGAAAACAATTCCCCGAATTCCATCGAAATACCACCTCCCATCAATCCGTCAATCGTTACAGTCGAAGCCACTTCAACTGCAAAGATATACTTTGAAACTTTTTTTAATTCATTGTTCACTGGGGATCCTCCACGAGCTCGCCGTCAACGCGAATTAGAGGCCAAAATATATTCCCTGCCTCTAACAGCGGAAGAACGAGAGGAAGCCCGACAGGCATGGCACCGTCAAGAATCCGAGCATCTTCGGGCAGATCGCGTGCTTAGAGCCCGCTCTGATCGTGTAAGCCCTACTAGGATGAGCCCTCTTACTGGTTATGATGTTGTGAAGGTTCTGGGAAAAGGAAGCTTTGGGGTGGTTCGCTTGGTCAAAGAAAAGAGTGATACGATTGGATCGCTGCCAGCTGGTTCTGAGGATGACCGAAGCCACAGAAGGTCAAGCACGATGAATACTCTAAAATCTGTCGTGGATGGGACGAGGTCCTCGCGTAAAGCGAGCAGAAAAAGAAAGAATGTCTTTGCAATGAAAGTTATACGCAAATCTGAAATGCTGAGAAATTGTCAGGAGGGCCATCTACGGGCAGAGAGAGATTTCCTCGTGGCTTCTCAAAAATCACGGTGGATTGTGCCGCTTATTGCCAGTTTTCAGGACTCGCATAATCTTTATCTGGTCATGGAGTATATGGTTGGAGGCGACTTTCTCTCGTTACTCATCAGAAAAAATATACTTTCGGAGGAGGTCTCGAAATGGTATATCGCGGAGATGATACTCTGCGTTGAAGAAGCCCATCAGCTTCGTTGGATACATCGGGATATCAAACCTGACAACTTCCTGATATCCGCTTCGGGGCACTTGAAGATTTCAGATTTTGGACTGGCATTCGATGGACACTGGTCTCACGATCAGTCGTATTTTGATAATCATCGACAATCATTGCTCAGAAAGCTCGGGATCGACATCCAAGGGGACAAGGTCGACAAAGAGCAATCAATCAAAGCTGCGGCAAAGCAAGAAACTGCTTTGGATGAGTGCAAAGTGGTCGAAAGTGACAGGAACCCGAAAGATAGACAACCTAGATCCGATGAAGATATCCTACGTTTTAGAAATCGAAAGGAAAGGAGAAAGCTCGCCATGAGCATGGTTGGCACCAGCCAATACATGGCACCTGAAGTTGTCCGCGGCGATCCATATGATGGGCGATGCGACTGGTGGAGTATTGGTGTAATACTGTACGAGGTAATATATGACTATCTGCCAGCCAAATTCTGAGAATCATTCCTTAAATGTTAATCTCTAGTGTCTTTTTGGATTCACTCCATTCGCTGCCGAAACTAGGAAGGAAACGAAGGAAAAGATACTGGTAACCATTCCAATACATCTATTAACTATATCAGGTCTCAGAATACTGATAACTTCAAACCAGACACACCGAAAAAGTCTGTTCTTCCCACAAGAACGGCCTTCAGATAGGCTTATTTCCGACGATGCTGTCGATCTCGTGGCCCGGCTTTTGCAAGATAGGCAATATCGTTTGTGTTCTCGAAAGTACTTGCTCAACGACTATGTGCATTCAAAGCGATCACCGGGACAGCTGATAGATCGTCCAGCAGATAAGACCAGCAAGAATTACCAGGGGTACTACGTATACCCTGATGATGCTGCAGATATCAAGAACCACCGATTCTTCCGGAATATTCAGTGGGATGAAATACACTTGCGGAAACCTCCGTTCGTGCCTAAAATAAAAAGCTGGGAAGATACCAAGTACTTCGAGTGTGAGGTGGAAGACTGCAATAGCAAAAGTTCGGATCCGAACACAGCTGAGAATCCAAATAGCAACGGCATGAACCAGGGTCCAAACGAGAACGGAGCCTTGACGGCTGTAACTAACTTGCAAGTGAAATCCAAGAAAAAAGAGAAACGGAGACCTCGCGATAAAGTCCTACGCGATGAATCAGTTGGTAAAATTGCATTGAATATGCGGAAGCAGGGATCGTTTTTGGGATACAGCTACAGGCGACCAAAGGAGACGTCCGCCATTTTTGATCAGGATAGGGGAGGACTTTTGCCGAGGCGAGGGGATAGGTCGGATTGTCTAGGCTACTCATGTTGATTGGATTGACTGATGGCCATCGCTTTGTTGCGTGAATTATTGCTAAGGCATCGATTTGGCTAACCATTCGTTTACTCACCTAGTTGGCACTGGAAGTATAGATTATTATTATTATTCAAGGGAGCCGTGAAAAGAAATAGCCCCGTATAAATGCTTTAATCCTTGGTTATAAACTTCTCGGAAATATTTCTTTTAAAAATTCCCATTCTATTGTATGAATATTAGTTATTAGAGAAGCTATCCCCAAATATGGGAATAAGGTGGACGTTAGAATTATTTAAATAAGGTATGATCGTTCTTGGGCTTATATCTAAGTCACTAATAGCATCCATGGACCAAGAGAGTCGCAGTATTATGATTTTTAAAAGCCTAATAACACTCCTTACTTTTAGATTCCGACTTCGGTCACCATAGAAACATTCACTAGAGCCGCAGTGGTTATGAACATGGAGGATGTAAACAACATTATGGAATAGCGCAAATGTAAAGGGGCGAGGACGGTGTTTCGGGGGAGGAAATAAGGGGGTTACGTTAAAGAGGAGGAACGTGAATCGATCGATGTTTCTATACCCTATACCTGGGGCTGATTGCCTGGAAACGCCTGACCCGATGGCCACTTGAATCCAGAAAGGTCGGCTCCATCTTCGACTTTGAGAGATCCGTTGAGAAGGGGGCAGAGTCTGGATGTCGAGTTGTCAGTATTCTTGTAATTGTTGAAGCTAAGAGTGTGGTGATTATATGATGTGTTTGTAGGAAGGGTAGAGAGGGGGAAGAAGAAGTGTTGGCTATTCTGAATTATTTCTCCTGGTTTTTGTCTTTTTCTGCTGGGAAGGAAAGGCGAAGGATACGTGAGAGGGGACTAGCTCCGCACTTTTTGTTGGTTTTTATATGGCCAATTTGACCACAGTTTGCACATTTTCTTTGCGTGCCTCCTGCTGCTGTTTTGAGGCCACTGGGACCTGAAGGCACTGGAGAACCGGCTGCTGTACTCGGGGACATATCTCTGTTAGTTTCAGCAATGATACTTTTCTGTTTTTCACGGGCATGGCGTCGCTCTTTGTTCCGTTGAAGCCGTCGCAATTCATCCTGGAGACTATAATGGTTAAGAAAGAAGTGGGTTAGAGCATGAAAAATAAACCTATACTTTAACATAAAGCAACGGGTAACCATACTGTTTCATATTTCGAGCATCTACTTCGGGGTCCCCAGTCGGTGTAATGTCGTTAAGCCTAGAAATGGATAGTGTTAGATTGAAATATTTAGTTGATTCCACTCCATAGAAAAAATTAACATACGCTAAGTTCCGCAGTTCAGCTTCATGTCGTTGCTTCTGGTATTGTTTGATAACTCTGGGGTCCTTAATGATCTCTTCTTGGCTTTCAATCTTCCCTTTAGAGTTGCGGACTTGTCGAGTAATTTTCATAATCTTGCCGCTTTGGCTCGACGTACTAAATCGGCTGAACTGGCTACCAGTCTCATCATCGCGACGAGAAAAGCTCGTTGGACGTTCAGGCCTAGGGGTCTGCTTGTCGAATATTTCATCCGCATCATCCATGTCTATATCACTATCTCCATCTGAATGCTCAATGGCGGAGGATAGAGTTTTCTTCTGACCCTCCCAAATTCTGCGGATAGAGTCCTCATAGGATTTCTGTTGCCGAGCGACATTGTAACTATGTCCTCCTAACTCCTTCTGTCTCTGAGCGTCAAGTTTATCCTCAACACTCTCACCCACAGCCCTGAAGCCACCTTTCATAGACGTTTTGATGAAACTAATTCCTTCCCCGCGGCCGGTAGGGTCACCCTCCCCATGAAGCTGTAGCATTGCCTTTCCTGAAGCCGCAAGAAGAAAACTTCTTGTGGTTTTCCATGGTGCCAGTTGCTGTTCCGCACTTTCTCCTTCTTTGCCTTCGTAGTCGTCTCCTTCATCAGATTCACGATCGTATCCAGCGTCGTGAAGTTGTTGTTGTCCGACTTGCATTGCTTCGAGCAAGCATACATCTTCTGGTCTCACATAACTTCGCATTACGTCCTCGGAAGGAATTGATTCACCATTTTTCACTTCCCATTCTTTGTGGTCCTTATTGAATTGCAAAAACTCCTTCATCTTCTGCCGATTCTGCATATCAGTCGACTCCGGAAAATGCTCCGTTATTTCCGCTACACTAACTCTATGGTCCAGATTCCGTTTCAATCGGCGGTAACACACCATTTTTAGACGGTTCTTCGCTGCTGTTGTAACCTTTCGGGAATGTGGCCCTGGAACGTCCACAGAGGGAAATTGTTGGCCAGCAACATACAGGTTCTTTATCTCCTTCATGAAATAGCTAGGACCGTCAACACCAGTGCTGTTTCTAATAACCAAAAAATCGGTGGACTTGGGCTCCTGTCGAAAAACGGGTGCACGGAAAAGAGCGGTCGTAATAGTTGGTGTCGTCTCCCCAGGATCAACATATCCGAACATTGAGAACGGGCTTTTGTCTTGTGGAAGAAGAACTGCAGTTTCTCCAATTTCAGTCTTTGGGCGCGAAACATCCTCCGCATTTTTCTTCCGGTAATAATTGATTAGGCGACTCGCCATGCCGAAATTAGACAGCATTGTTGGATGCTCTTCTGAATACTCAAGTAATAAAACATGCGAATTATCAGCCAAGGATAGTGATTTCGTTGAAGGATAAAGCGCCTTTGCATCCTTCCCCCTCTGATGTTTTCGTTTTACGTGCGCAAGATTTTTGAAGTATACCGGTATATTTGGATAGAAGGCCAAAGCTGGGCGGTGAAAAGACCTCGCTTCTTGCCTTGCTAGTTTTGTCTTATAATATGGCCACTGTAGTCGGGCTGCTGGCATACTGTGCTCCAACGTAATGCTACCGAGGGTACTGCGCACTTTATTTTGATGATTCTCCTTGAGCATATCATAGGCGTGATCATTCGAGATATTGTATCGCTGCATCAAGTGCTTTGTTAATCCACCTGAAACGCCCCCTAGATTCCGGAGCTTGTTGGACTTCAATCCCTGTGCATTTACATCAGCTATTCGATCGTCAAGTAGCAAATGTGGATCGTTCATATCGATACGGATCTTTCTCGCAAGTTTCGAGGTGATGTCCGCAGGGTCATCCAGAGAAGGTAGGTCGATATGCATATATGCGAGGAAATCTGCCGGTTCTTTACCAAGTTTCCGTTTCTTTTTTGGTTGTGTCGATTCAAACAGCCAATCATCTTCGTGAATTTGGGGCTCTTCGGGAAGAGGATTCAATTCATCATCGGATGGTATACATTTAACATCCCAATCGGCACATATAAATTGTAGGTCTTGCATGGTAATCCCTCCAGGGAGTTCTTCGTCAGATTCCTCGGCCAACTCCACAAGTTCATCCGTGTCCTCTGAAGTTGAGGGTTGCGCAATGACAACAATAGAAGAATCTGGCTCCACAGGGCGCTTATGAGAGGTTGCGGGAAGCCCAAATGCCCTTTCCTGGTCTGGGGCAAGCTCGAGGTGTATTTTTGTAGGATTCAATCTTTTCGGGGGTTTGGGAGGTGCTTTTCCGACAAAACGAGCCTTTTTGGGGGGCAGCAGTTCCAAAAAGCGAGGCATGGCATCTTTATCAAATTTAGGCCAGAGCGAGGCCAGAAGTTCTTCGTGGTTCTCTGGTGGAGCAGGAGGATTATCCGGACCATATGCTGACATGGCGAAAAGTGCTTGTTGGAGCTGATAGTCTCTAAGAGTCACAGGATCCATATCAAGAGAAGCTGGAGATCCCGGAATATCCTTATCGCTAGTAATATCCTCGTCATCAAATAAGTCATCCTCCGGTATAGGTGCCAGACTACCCAGTCCCATTTCAGGCTGGTCAGCTGTTGCGGCGGTCGGAATGCCATGATTGACTTCATTTTCGACAGGAGAGGACGGAATATCCCCAAACAAATCATCCAGCTCATCACCACCTACTTCATGGAATATACCATCCGCGCCTTCACCCTCAGCTTCGCCGCCCCAGAGTTCGTCAAGCTTATTCCCATGCGAAACAGGTCCTCCGACCGGAGCTGATTCTTCCTCATCGGGGAGTTCATCATCGTCAAAGTCTTCGTAATCTACAGCATCGTCGGCTTTCTCTCCGGTCTCGAGTTCGCGGTTGAGGAAGGACATATCGCCGCCAGATATTGTGGGATCGTTCATATGCATCATCACCTGCGCGAAAGGATCATCTTCCGGCATGGTCGCCGGCCCTCCATCACCGGAGCCAGCCATCTCGGAGTGTAGTTACAGGTCCGAATAGGCTTATGGAACGGGTGAGGGAGAAGCAGTAGAAAGTGATGTTCGCGGCGTGGATCGCGGAACTAGGAAGCGTTTGATGTTATCGTAGCATTTGGGTATGCTGGCTCGGGAATCAAGAGGACGTTGACTTATTACAAGGATTTGGGGGGCTTGAAAAACGCGGAGGAACACATATTATGGTTTAATTCGACGGGGAGGACAGCAAGAATCGAAGTGAATCGCGAGCTTGCATGTTGATTCACTCATTCACTTTGGTTGCTTGAAGCTTAGGAGGTGAGTCACGTGACTAGACCTCAAAGTTCTGGTAGCATTCTTTGATTGAATAATAAGAGCGATAAAATAAAATCATTTTTTATATTAAAGTAAAATAGTTTATTAGGCTTGGGTGGTTTAAGATAGACTCAGTCATCGATGGATTATGGGAAAAGTTACTCTGGGAGTTTGAAATCTCCACTGTAAATACACAAAGCTTTGCTAGCCCCTTCCATACAATAATGCATGACCAGAGCTTTCTTCCCAGCCTCAACGATGGCAGCCAGCTGCCTCAGATCGGAGCTTCTAGGAAGAAACAAAACTACATCTTTCGTAAACCTTGAAAACTCTTTGTGCAAGGAATTTAGGGAGTACGGTTCCATCGTAGATAGATTGAATATGTGATCTGAACGATATCCCGGCCCTAGACTAAAAGTTAATTGGTGAAAAAAAAAGAAAATTATCCATCTCAAATGATTATGGTGCGTATATTGATTGAACTTACCACCCCAGGGAGGACTGCCGAACACTACGCTATGTGGACCAAGTTCTTTCAGTTGGTTCTGAAGCAATTCGAAACAGTCACCTAAAAACCAGGTAATCTTGTCTTCGACCCCGTATACTTTCGCGTTATGCTTTGCGCATTGCAAAACAGCCGGGTTTTTCTCAATGGCGTATATTCGTCTCCACCTATTGGACTGCGCGAAGGCAATTGTATTTCCTCCTGCACCAGCAAACACATCTATAAGGATGACTTTTTTCTTAGGTGCGGACTCTGCCACATGTTGGGCAATTTTGCTGTCCTTGGTGTTAGAATGGAGGGTTGCAACTGCCGAAGAGAAGGGAGCTTCAAGAGACGTACGTTGCGACTGGTTCGGGGGTTACCCCAAACCAAGCATCGTCTGTTAACCATATGCCTTCATCATATTTGGAAAATATCCTGTAGCGTTGAGACCAGTAGCTGCCGGCTTGGTTAGAATTGTCATTTGTTTCCGTGAAGGAGATATGGTCTTACCCTTGAATATCCCAAGGTACTTCAGCTCTAGACGTATAATGATGAACCTCTTCCGGAGGCTCATCAGACTCGCTAGCCATGACCTCGACTCAAAGCTGGTGGGTTGATTTAATAGTTAGTTGTCTGGAGATGTTGAACTCAAGTCAGAGTGGAGCGCGTTGCGGCGGCTCTGACTACCCGCCAAGCGCGGCTCTAAACGCGTCTAGTATGGCGCTTAAGCCCTGAATCTGTACGTGAAAGTAATATTATTCTCTTTCCAATATTTTCATAGAGAAATATGTCAATATGTTTGGAGAGATTGGCGGAAGATGGATCCGCATAGTTCTCTGCTCCATAACTATGGGTTTCTTGATCTACGCGAATCCCAGACAGAGCTGGCTGATGTTTGTCTTGTTTGCTTTAGCATGACCATTACTTGTCCTGGTGTCAACATGGAGCTCCAGACGTTTCAACAGGCAATTCACCGATTGGACGCATTACCTCGAGCTATACGATCTTGATTTTCTGTCATAGACCTGCTTTAAGCTACGATACCCTTCAGCGAAGCTCGAATTTTCCTATGTTTGGGGCTTTAAATCGCTTTATCGGGCGGCTGGATTCCGACCCGCAATCCCAAGCACCCAACGATCAGAGAGAGAACGCTTACGGTTTCCAAGTGCTTCGAAATCCAAATGCAGATTTACCTTTAGAGCCATGGTTTGACTTTATTATTGGAATAAATGGCCATTTCATAGTATGGCCCTCTATTATTAAACACTTTGCCAGCTGTTTTTACACCACCCACACACTCACCATCAATTAGGATGAAACCGACCCAAATCTATTCGCTACTGAAGTGCGCAATTGCGCAGGCTCTAGTGTAACTTTAGAACTCTGGAGCGCAAAGGTCTGTCTAGATCCCTCATTTCAGTCATATATGGTTCTTCAAGCTAATGTCTACTTGTTCATCTTGCAGGGCCAACGAACGCATCGCGCAGTTGTTCCTATTTCTCCCTCAAATCCTTCTCTCGGGGTAACCCTACAGCTGGCCCCATTATCAATAACCCAGAATATATGGCACATACTCTCGGTACCATCATCACAAAGCCCCGCATACCTCGCTGGCCTCCTACCACATTCAGACTATATACTTGGGACTCCAAGCGGGACCCTGCGCGGGGAATCTGCACTCGGAGAACTGGTGGAGGACCACCTAAATAGAAGCCTTACATTATGGGTATATAATAGTGAATTTGATGTGGTTAGAGAGGTTGAGATTATTCCGAACAGAAGTTGGGGAGGCGAGGGCGCGCTAGGTGCGATGCTAGGTTATGGAGCCCTACATAGATTGCCTATCGGTTTGGGAGAGGAGGTTGATGGGCCCGGTGAGGTCGTTTTCGAAACTAAAGAAGGATTTAGACGGTCAAACGATTTCGCCGAAACTACCAGCTACCCCATGTCTCCGGGTAACAACTTTTTAGTTCCAGCTAACATGGTTTCTCCGCCGCCGTTGAGCTCTCCGGTCACCAAACAGAATACCTCTGCAGCTGGTGGTAGTGGCGGTAAGCATGGCCGAAGGGCCCGCCATGCCCATCCTGATATTGCTTCGTTCGATGACTATTTCAAAGAAGGTGAGCAGCGAAGTAAGGAAGAAGATATCACACCCAAGACAAAAGCCTCACCAGTGGCACCGCCCCCAAAGGCACTACCTGTTTCGCCGCCTCCAATTCTGTCCGGTTCCCCACAAGAATAGCTATTTCTTAGAAACTACAATGACTATGCGCCTCGTCTATATTTTTGTACGGTTGAACAGAGTCGTCGGATGGCACCGCCTGGGATGCTCTGCTGTATTGATAACAAAACCTCCAATGGATTTAAGTCTTGATGTCTTCACAACCAATGGGAGGTGTCAATAAATGAACTTATCATGATAATAAATTCTTCTATAAGAAGTTCTTTTTTAGAGTACACAATATACAGAAAGAAAATATGGAGCAGTAGTGCAAGCCTCTCACTCTCGAGGCAAATCTATTTTCTTTAGCATGTCCATCACTGTCGGTAAATCAAAATGATTATTTCTGTTTACCAACCCACTGTTCTAGAGCCAGTCTGCCCTCACCGATCTTATTCTCAAGCAATATTCGAGGATACCCGCTATGTGCAACCGCCGTATACCAAATATTCTCGGCAGCGGAGCGAATTTTCAAATGCTGTTCTGCGAGTGCGGGTACCTTCTTTTCATATTCCCATATCAAATCCGAAACGTTTCTCATTGTTACTGGAAGCAATGTCCATGCAGCGACAGTTCCAACGGCAAGCGGGCTGGCGGTTCTCAGAAGTATACCTCTGTTTCGCGACACAATCGATCCAGCCATGGCAGTCACGGCGACGTAGACGGATCCGGGCATTAGACGTTCTCCGGATTCGCGTGGTGGCGCCAACGAAGCTATGGTTTGTGTGAATCGAGATTCGGCTTGAAGAATGCGGGAGACGGTATCATTAAAGCTATTCTCTGCAGAAAGCGAGTGGCGGTAGAGGAAGAGACGGGCATGTCGGATTTGCTCCGCTAGTTGATCTGTTGGCGTTCGAGAGCCTGAACGGAGTTGCTCGGTCAGGAGGGATGGTGTTGACTCCGATGATTCCGGTTGCTGTGGGCGCTGGTTGCTTTCGCTATCGGCAGGTTTTTCTATCTGTCGAAGGATTTTGCTCTTGTCTTCGTCGTCGACATCGTACATCGGTTTCTTTGACGATCGCTATACAAGAAGCCAATCAATAAAACATCCTGTACTGTCCACCCACGGTACAATTCCGCAAACCGATGAGATTGTCATATCAAGTACTTACCGAGTATTGACTAGGAGCTTCTGCATTTGCGGTTTCTATCGGGCGGAGGGCAAGACCAAAGGCCACCGCTGCCCCAGCAGCAACCATCCTCTCCAGGGCGAAATGTTAGTTGTGAACATTATGAATTTAGAAAACAGGCTACTTGACTTACCCCCCGAGCCAGTGAACCAAGAATCATCGTAGATATATATGTGTTCCAGACCCAATTGGCATTGCTGTCAGATGAAGAGGGATTCTCGAGAGATGGAAGGGAATGTTGAAGTTGTGCTTGAGTCTCGGCAAGATTTGCTCTCTCGGCACCCACTGAAAATAAATAGAAGCAACCAACATTAGAGAGTGAACTTGCATCACCTTCTTCCACCCCTCTCCGAACCGTGATCTGCACCGCTAAAAAGAGCTGAAAATGCTCAAAACTTTACACCAGCAGTCATGGACCTGTCGAAATTGCCTTTTACGACTAAAAAGTGGTAGATTTACCCAGTCGAACCGCGCCGTCTCCTCCGCCGCAACATCGCGCACCCTTGAAGATCCTGGCCTCTCGAATCTCTCTCCCACGAAAAAACACGATGACAAAACATTACGACTTGTATTCGATTCAGATCCCTTCTGGCGGGAGTTTTCTCGACGCAAAAATGGATCCTCCAAGCGCACCGGGCTCCTACAGAATCAGTACCTTACTGGTCCAGAGGGATTTCGGCAATTCGCCCATATCTCCCTCGAAAAGTGCCAGAGGATAGTCGCAAAGGTATTAAAAGCTACAACGGTGGATGATTATAGAGCAATGGCAAGAAATCTTGACCGTCTAAGTGATTTGCTATGTCGTGTCATAGACATGGCCGATTTTATGAAAATCAACCACCCAGTTCCTGCAATCCAGGAGGCTGCTATGGAAGCCTTCGCTCTTATATATGAATATATGAATGTTCTCAACACTACACCTGGACTTCAAGAGCAACTAAAAGTTGCTCTCGCCAACCCTGAAGTTTCATCGCATTGGAATGAAGAAGAAAAAGCCGCCGTGCATGTCCTACTGAACGATTTCGCCAAATCGGCAATACATCTACCTCCAAGCGAGAGACAGAGGTTCGTGACCTTGTCATCCGAAATAAGTCAACTCGGTCCCATGTTTGTCAATAATATGCATCCCGACGTACCTCAACTAGCCTTAAATAAAAGTGAGGTCACCGGCTTAGACCCATTGATAGCTAAGAAGCTACAAAAATGGTCCAAAGTAGTCATACCCATGTATGGTTCAGCCCCGAGGACAGCCTTAAGTTCAATTTCCGATGCAGAGACAAGAAGGAAGATACATGTTGCATATAAAACTTCCTCTCGAGATCAGATACGGCGACTAGAACTTCTTCTTCACAAACGAGCTGAACTGGCCAAGCTTTCAGGGTTCCCAAGCTATGCCCATATGACGCTGGGAGATAAAATGGCCAAAACCCCTGAAGCAGTTGTCAACTTTCTTACCTCTCTGAACCTCAGCAACCGCGGTCAGGTGAATGACGAATTATCCAAGCTGCTTGCGTTGAAGCAAATAGATGATCCGTCGGCTGTTAAACTTCAACCCTGGGATCATTCGTATTATTTGCAAAAATATAGTGTTAAACACGGCCACGGGGCCAAAGCTCGAGCCCAAAGTCTGCTTCCTTCCTTCTTTTCATTGGGAACTGTAATGCAGGGTCTCTCGCGCCTTTTCACCCATCTCTATGGAGTGAGGCTGGTACCCACCGAAACCCTTCCTGGAGAGACTTGGAATTCTGATGTCAGAAGATTGGATGTCTTGGATGAAGACGGCCACCACATTGCTGTCATCTACTGTGACCTCTTCTCCCGACCTGGAAAGAGCCCAAATCCGGCACACTTCACTCTGCGCGGATCCCGGGAAATATCGCAAGCTGAAGTGGCCGAATGTGCAACATTCCCTGACTCTCTACATCCCAATGATGGCATGGCAGCCGCGATACGGCCGGGCACAAATCGCCTATACCAGCTACCTACGATTGCTCTTCTCTGTGATTTTGATAAGCCAACTTCATATGGATCTGAACCTGCGCCAGCTCTCCTTTCTGAGCATAGCGTTCAGACACTATTCCATGAAATGGGCCACGCCATACATTCCGTTCTTGGCCGCACCGACCTTCAATCGATTTCCGGAACTCGCTGCGCCATCGACATTTCCGAACTTCCTTCCGTGTTGATGGAAAGTTTCGCTACAGATCCTCAGGTTCTACGGCTTTATGCTCGTCATTGGCAGACGGGAGATGCTCTGCCAGAAGATATGATACGAACCATGGAAATTAACCGTCGAAATCGCGATAACATGCACGGTGCTATTGACAATGAAAGCCAGATCTTACTTTCGCTTCTTGACCAGGCGTATCATTCTCATCCGCATTCTAGTTCCGGCATCGATACCACAGCGATTTACCACGATGTCTACTCCGAGCACAGTAGTCTGCCCGATCCACCCGATTCCAAAACCGCTTGGCAGGGTTGTTTCGGTCATCTATTTGGCTACGGAGCAACTTATTACAGCTATCTATTTGACAGGGCCATAGCGAATAAAATTTGGTCCGACGTGTTCGGAAAGGGCAAGCTGTCTATTGACCGGAATGCCGGGGAGATATTCAAGAATGAAGTTCTTCGATGGGGAGGCGGACGTGATGGATGGCATTGCGTAGCGGGTGCCCTAGGCAGCTCGAATCCCTCGAATTTAGACGGCAAGCTCGCAGAAGGAGGCGAAGAAGCCATGCGAGAAGTTGGACGATGGGGCCTTAATAAAAGTGCAGCTGGGCCGTAGTTCCTCGATCGAATATAATTTATAATACATGTATCATATAATTGTTAACTGACCACTAGATTAGATTTCTGGCATCGCTATCACGGTGTTTGAACATGCATGGATGGTTTGGGTTTCTCTGTTTATTATGTTTTAGAGTTGAACATTTACTTTAGACTCGCGCCAAACTAATTAACGAACGGATCTTTGATTGATCTTAAAAAGTTCTTTTGTTCCAGCTCTATTCATCCAGTTCTCGCTATTATTGTTCTTCTCTTTTCTTTTTCCTTTAGACTCCACGCTTCGAACAAAGATCGTTCAGCAAACCCACATGAACTGATGCCATGCCGCTCTCAAACTACCAGCTTCTTACTGGTTAAACCATCAGCTTGCCGGTCCTTGGGGAAGTGCAGTACATCTGAAGAAACGCAACAAAGGGCTTCTTCCCTCGATACAATTGAATTTACCTGATTTATATACCGTGACTTCGCCCATCACCAATAATGACTTTCGTCTCTATTTTGGTGCAAACCTCACAGCTTGCCAGTCATGGCTATCCTCGAACCGTCGTCCTTCGTTGACATTCTGCGGTATATCAAACCGACTTATTCCGATTTCGGGATCGTTGCTTTCGCTATCACCGCTCATGCCACCTATTTCCAGCTCATCCGGGATGTTGACGTCCCATATGTTGCTGTTCTACTGCTTTTCATTCATTCTGTTCTTGGTCTGTTCTGCTACTGGTATACCGGGAAGGTATTCACCGATACGTTGAACCTATTAGCATCACGACTTGGACTATTTTACGCAGCTCTTTTCAGCAGCACTGTTATTTATCGTCTGTTCTTTCACCGGATCCGCTCCTATCCCGGACCTGTTCTAGCGAGAGTCAGCAAGTTTTATCTAGCATGGCATACCCGACATAATCTGCAATTTCGGCATATTTAAAATCTGCATAAACGATATCGACCGGTTGTTCGAATTGGTATGCTTTCTTTTCTGTTTTTATATATTAATTTTTATGAGAGTCGGCTAGGATATTAACAGCTTTAATCTTTACCATTGGTGTTCATCTAGCACCGCGTGAATTGAGCTTTAATTCTTCAACCGCCTTACTTGATATATACAATGCAAATTCTCCGTGCTTTCGGGGTAACGTATACGGGCCAGCCGACAAACCTGATGAATGGAATGTCAATTCCACGCATGACAAGATGTTACATCGATCTCGACGGAGACTGTGGGACAAAACATTCAGCACAAAGGGTTAGTGAGTTCCATGTACTAGTTGCGTATTGGGTTCTATATCGATTTATACTGACCTAATTATGGCATTCTAGCATTAAATGAGTACTATTCTCGGGTAGTTGACCAAGCTCAAAAGCTCGTTGATCGAATTGGAGAACGTAGATCGGCTCCTCTCTCAGTTGAGGATATTCTAAATTGCTTCGTTATCGACGTTATTGGGGGCGTTGGATTTGGACAAGAGCTTGAAACTCTGAAGACGGGATCGAGCCCTATCTTGCCCGTGAAAGCATTCGCGCCGTTTTTCGTTTACTCTTGGAAGTACCGTGGGTGGTCAGGATATTATGCCAATTTTTTCTACGTAGTAGTCTGCTTGATAATTATGGGATGGCATGTAAGCAGCTACTCGCAGACAGGAAGAAGGTACGGTTATACCACATCAAAAACATGATGACAATCCATGCTGATCATTGACTGATCTGTTGTTGACTTGCAGGAGGTTTCCCACAAGCCAGATATATGTCAGTATATCACGCTCAAGGAATCAGATGGCGTTGTGGTATCGGATGGGGTCGTTCTATCTGATGTTATATCTCTTACTGTTGCGGGAGGGTACGTTTCCCAACTGTGGCTTTTCACTGCCGTCATTAACTAACTATATCTCTTTCTTCGGATACCAGATAGGCATACGAGTTCGATGGCCATAACAAACACGTTATATAACCTCGTCAAGCACCCCAAATATATCAGACTCCTGCGAACGAAAATTGAGGAGCTCTTCCAGCGGACCGGAAAGTCATTAAACGATCAGTTGAAAAATATTACCCATACACAGCTTGCTAGCATGATCCCGCTACTCGAGGCTGTTATTAACGAGTCATTGCGACTATATCCTATTCTCCCTGCAGGATTGGAGCGAGTAACACCGGAGGACGGTATGACTATTGACGGCCAATATATTCCAGACAACATTGCCGTTAGTGTTCCGTCTTGGACATATTGTCGAAGTGAGTCCCTCCTCCCGCCAGGCGTCAAAAGAGATTAAGTATTCAGCAGTGAATGATATCCCTAAACTAACTTATCTTCCAGACCCCTTACTCTTTCCGTGTCCGAACGAATTCATCCCAGAACGCTGGCTTGAAAACGATGACGGTGTTTCAGAGCACATTAAAGTCAGTAAAGATGTACCCTTTTACCCTTTCTCGACAGGACGGGATAGCTGTGCAGGCCGAATGCTCGCTTTAATGGAGTTAAGGTTAGTTCTGATGATTCTGCATCGGTTTGATCTCCGAGCTACCTCACAGGAGCAGATGGATACATATGAAGGACAGCTTAGAGACGCAAATATGCTGGTTCTGCCAGAGTGGGAGGTTATTTTTACGGAACGGGAAAATTGAAAGAATGATCTCAATTTGATATTTATTTGATTTGATTGAGTTCGGTTCGTTTTTGGTAGGTAGCAAGAGGTTGAAGTGGAGGAGTTCAAAGGATTGTCTTCGAGCTATATATATTTGATCCGTACATTAAATGTAGGTAAGGGGGGGAAATAGGCGAAAGATTAAGATAGGGAAAGCTGAATATGGATATATTAGCATTAAGAGGGAAAGAATGAGAAAAAAAAAACGTGGCTCATCGTGAAAACATGTAGGATACTGTTTTTCTAAACCAAGTCCGTTCAATCATGATTGATCATCAGTCGGAATATCTTTCTTTTTTGGGTTGTTTTGTGCATCATTTTGTCAGGGTGATCTTGATATAATTGGGAAGTATTGGGTGTAGATGGATGAATGGATGAAGGGGAAGAAGGAAGAAGGAAAATCATGATTCATAAACCCAGAGGAAAAAAAAAAAATTGATGTTAGGATGGTTTCCTGCCAGTAACAACATAAAAGTTCTGATAAACATGAACTTTTCTATCTTGGATACTTTTCCTGACATCCACCAGAAAGACCTCTATCTCTTCCTGAGTCCAACCCAGGCCCTTGAGACCAAATGGGACATACGAAAAGCCAGCAAGGCCATCTAGCCAATTCCGCTGGCTCCAAAGACCTAGCTGCTTCAAATGCGGGTCCTTTGCCCAGGGATTCAGCGGTACCTTAGTTACACGCTCTTCGACGTCGACAAAGCCAGCCTGGCGCATCCAATGCGCTACTTGGTGAGCAACTCTAATGGGCTTTTCGAGCATGGTTGTGGCATATTCATAATACTGCATCCAATTCTGGAAGGCGTAGGGGGATTTATATGGAGTGAAGCCAGTGGGGAGAGTGTCGTCGTCGCAGAGACAGGCTGGGTCGAGTTCGTAGGCTTCGAAGTGGCCACCTGGCTTGAGGTAGCGGAATGCAGTCTGAATGACGGAGGAGTAGGAGGTGAAAGAGCCTAGAAGCATGGAGGTGCGGATGAGGTCGAAGTGGTTTGGTGGCCAGAGCCAATCTGGTTCTGTGGCATCGTCGACGAAGAATTGGACATTTGACGGAACGTGATCTGGTTGGGTGGGTGAGAGATCTGTGCCGTATATTTTTGTTTCGGGGTAGTGTTCGGCTGTATATTTGAGAACTTAGATATAACTGGTACTTATGTAGGTTCCTCTGTATAGAAGGTGGGGGGAGGTAGAACATACCCATTTCAATGGGCCATATTCCAGTACCTGTCCCAACATCTAGAATATGGGATGGTGTATCTAATGGGGAGAAATAGATTCTGCCATGATTTATGGTTTTGATCATTTGATATTGCATATCCTGCCTATCCATCTCAGCCTCATCATTTGGGTAGATGTATGCTGGGAATATAATTAGTTTCTATCATATTCATTTTTAATTTTTATGTATTATTTCAACTCACATCCTTCATGGTATCGATGATATCGCCTCCCGCTTTCGATGGGATAATCAGTCACACTTGATGTTAGGGAGAGAGATTCACTAGGCCATCAGTTAGTGGTGAGAATATGTTTCGAAGGAGAGAAAAAAGGAACATACTGTGTATTATAGGAGTCCTCGAGTTCCCGGGACTTGAGTGAATGTTAGAATCAATTGTATTTTTTTTTCTTTTATTAATGAGATGCGGGAGACTTACATCTGGCGTCATTGGGAGGCGTTGCTGAGAGGTTAACACTGACGAGGAGGATGAGAAGGAGGAGGAGGAGGGAGTGAACTGAGTTCGAGAGTGACTAGGGAGTTTTTTCGAAGACATAGAAGGAAGAATATAAAAGTGAGGGGAGAGAGAGGTAGGTAACGAGAATTTATTCTCTAGGGTTGAGAGAGTCTACGAGGGACAAGAAAGGAGGGAAGGGCAGACGAAGCAGTGGGGATATCTGGAATGGGGATGGGGATGGGGAGATGGAGATACGAAGATTTTATTTTAATTTAAGAAGGAAAAAAGTGAAAGGGAAAGGATAAAAAAAAACAAAAAGAGTATTTAACTAAATTTTTTTTTATCGTCGTCGTCGTCGTCTTTTTGTCTTTTTTTTTTTTTCTCTCTCTCTCACTTCAGTTTCTTCTGTTTCTCTCTAATACCCCGGGCTGGCGTCAGGGATGGAAAAGCAAAAAAAGGTTGAACCTGCTGGTCGGGAACGGATGGGACGCCACCAAGTCGGTGTCTGGGTACCCGGTACATGGCCAGCAGTGAAATTACTAGTTTGAGGGGACGGGTTTAGGGGTTTAGGGTACGGGATGGACAAGTCGACCCATGGTAGCAAGTCAGTGGGGGATCTACTTTAGCGAGTAGTACCAGTGACGACTAGAAAAGTTCTTTCATCTCCAAATCTCACTAAGTACCAGGTACGCTGGCCGAGGGTCCCAGCGAATGTGGGGGACGCCCATTACACCGCGATACACCGGGATACAAGATAAACATATTTGCTGGCCAGTGGTTAGTTGAATATTCAGTCTGAGATACCAAATCTGCAACCAGCTGACCGGAGAAGTCCATGGGCCAAGGCCTCTCTGTAACCCTCTAATGCACAAGGACTCTGCAGCCTGCACCGTCTGGACGGGCCCGGCTCACTCGCTGTTCTGTTCCCATTGGGCCCTTGTCCCTTGCAGTGCTTCAAGACCAGACCAGACGGGACGTACCATCACACCATCCAGCAGTGAAAATAAACACTCCCCAGTTTGCAAGCCCGGCCAGCGAATCCCGCTGCTAATTGCGGAGCTTTGCATACGAGGATTGTTACCACTTGTATCACGCCGACCCAGATCCTTGGGATAGTCAAGTTATCTATTTCAACCCACTCCATAATTAGATCCGTGATTAGATGATTATTAGTGAGAAACAATTTACCGCATAGAGAGAACTTAATTGGTTAATAGAAACTGTTTCATTCCGCTTCTTTCCTTTATTTTCACTTCTTATTATTGTTGATTGTATTTAGTATTACCAATTCTAATTTTTCCGTTTCCTTTCTTTTCCTTTCTTTTGTTTCTACGGAGTAGTGTTGATACTAGATTAAATTACCAAGGCTTTGGTCGAAGCGCACCGAATCTCCATCACAGAACCACGGCGCTGGAACAGGAAGAAAAGAAAAAACCAAAATCGGCTCCACCTCGTCCCAAAATTGAGTTGAGTCCCTCTCCAACAATAGACAATGAAAGAAGTAAGTTCACTTAAACTGAAATACTCCGTACAACTCTCTCTCTCTCTCTTCCTGGGAGGTACATCTGGAATATTCCCTCTCCCAAGACCCTGAACTCCGGGATTGAACAAAGGGAAACAGATCTAGCCACGAGTTGTGTTCCACAGATCTCATCTAATATCATCAGGTTCAGTCCAGTCCACCATCCAGTCTCGTTATAATATTTAACTTCATCTTCGTAACTAAACTCTCAGGTTTTAGTTAATTATCTTCAACTCCACGTGGATTAAAATAGGCCGCGTTAGCAAATTCCCCCGCTTCCAAAGTCATTTCCCCGAACTCAGTTCCAAATCCTCCATCGGGAAGTTCCCAGGCCCAGGGAGCCGGATTTGGCGTGGCCTTGAACCTTGGGTTTCGTATTCTCGCCAGCTCTGGATGAATATAGACCGAGTTACGGAGTACAAAAACCCAATCATTCAATCTTTTACGAAAAACTTTCCATCACGTCTCAAATCGTTCACAGCTGTTGGTTACACAGTGTGTTGTTTTCGGTGATCCGTCAGATTTGCTTCTTTTTCTTTTAGTTAGCTTTCCAATAAATAAATAAGTTTGTTGGTGCAGTCTCCTGTGCTGTTTATTCGCACGGAGAGCACAGACGGCAATAATCAATTCAGGGTACTCCGTACTCCGTATATAACGTATATATCCTATTGCTACCCGTCGGCTATTTGAAACTTGGAAGTTACTATTATTTGTTTTTCTTCAGAAAGTTCAGCATCGCCTCGTCCACTCCCTCCCTCCATCCTCCTCCAACCCCTACCCTTGTTTCGAGCGTTCGAACATACATGAGAGAAAAAGACGGTGAACACTCATACTTATATATTAGTTATGTATTATTTGAATATAACACTTGGGACAGGGTCTATCATTGCCATTATGTACTCAGTACCGACGCCTTCCGTATATCTTTTTTGCCCTCCCTTGAATCGACTTGTCTCGCCCCTTCATATGCAAGCCATATGGTGGGACTGCAGGAAATGAGGGAAATAATTTCTCAACAACGAAACCAATAAACCATCTCTATTATCATATTATCAATTAACTATTGCCAATCCTTCAACAATCAAAATATTCGTTTCATTTCAATTTCTCCGTCCTTAACTAACGTAATCCACAAGTCAACCGATCACTTTTAATTACTCAACCTGTCTCTTAGTAAATAATTTAATATGTCAACTATACCTACTAGTGAGGCTTCAAATCAAGAAGGAAGGCTTTTATTAGCCATTCAGGCCTATAAAAATAGTCAATTTAAAAGCATTCGAGCTGCTGCTAAGACTTATAATCTCCCTTTTACTACCCTACGCGATCGGCTTACTGGAGGATCAACACGTTCAAATACTGGAGAAAAGAAGAAAATTAACTCCTATCATGGAAGAATCACTAGTTCAATGGATAACCTCAATGGATAAGCGAGGTCAACCTCCCCGGATCGCTAGCGTACAAGATATGGCGAATATCCTTTTCTCAGCAGGTTCAAATTCGGAGAATTCAGTTGGAAAATTGGGTCTACAACTTTGTTAAACGGCACCCCAATTTAAAGAGCAAATTTAAGCGTAAATATGACTACCAACGGGCTCTCTGTGAGGATCGAAAGATTATACAAGGC
>JANTQB010000123.1:0-53064 GCA_032988175.1 Myotisia sp. PD_48
ACGGAGTGAGAGAGGGGGAGAGGGGAGGGAAAAGGAGAAAGGGGGGGGGGGGGGGGGGGGAGAGGGAAGGGGGGGGGGGGGGGGGGGGGAGTGAGGTAGAGAGTGAGAAAGAAAAGAGAGAGTTGGGGCTCAAAAAGCATCACATAATAAACAAGAGAAGGTGAGAGGAGCGAGAGGGCAGGCAAAGAGAGGCATGTCATGTGTTGGACGAGGCTATCAACTCAACTCAGTTCAGTTCAACAGAAACCGAACCGATCAACAATTAATTAACATTCCACACAGCCTTGTCTTGTCTGCTTGCTTATTGTTATTATTATTTGTTATTTTATGCTTTTTATCATCAACTTAACTTATTCTCTCTCTCTTCTCTAATTCGAGAATCTCCATCTCCATAGGAGGGCGTTTGGATTTTGACTCTGTTTTCGAATTAGTTAGACGCTCAACATAGTTATATAAACTCCGTAGTTATTATCTACATCTCGGAAATTCGGATATGAAATAAATATCGTTTCTTCTTTCCCTCCTTTCCTCTCTTTTCTCTTTTCTTTTTTTTTTTCATTTATTTTTTTTTTTTTCATGCATGACAAAACTCAGCTCACTCATCCACTAACAAACCTATACCAGTGGGTCAAGACTTAATTTACGGCTGTGGCCCGCCAAACCCATTTTCTCCGCCTCTTGTTCTCTTATTTTTTCCCCTCCACCACCCGTCCCCTGCTAGCAATTGAGTGCCCAGCGCACGAGTTGGCGTATGCAGCCGGATTGTTCAGTTCAAATTCCATCTCCCATGTCTTTTGCCATGTTTTCTCACACGGCTCCTGGTTACCTGTTGATGTTTTCTCGCTCTGAGGCCCGAGATTCTCAGTCTTGCAATGTCCGATTCTCTGGAACCATCCCCTAAGAGGCTAAAAACCTCATCCCTCATCGCTAGCCAATCTGGATCATTCCCCCGTCATCGCTCCCAGCTGTACCCCGAATGGCAACTGGCTGTCGAGGGTGCTCAACCGTTTCAGGATTTTGATGATCCTGATGTTTACCTCTTCCGAGTTCCCAGTGAAGGCGTCTCGCCTGGAGCACATCTGAAAGCTCACCAGGTATTGCAACCAGACGAGGACGATGATGCTGAGCTGGTAGGACCTCGGTTTTCTCCAGGTCTGCTGCTTCCCGATGAGCTTAGACACGGAACATCCCCACCACCAAATATTTACCCGGCTGAGTTGCTAGATATCTCATACGAAACGCTCTTGGGACCACCAATCGATAGTATAGACGAATCCCAGGGAATTAGTAGTTCATCCGCGTCTAGTAAGTTCTCATCTCCGGGGCTCCGAATCGCTGTTTCTTTGTTTAACCAGGTTTGGGTAGAACAACCCCTCCAGTCCAAGCCTCGCGAACATGGAGATCCTAGCTTTCTCACCCATCGAGAAACGTCTAGTAGCACAACAGTTGCGAGTCGACGTCTTTATAGTCCGCGTTTCAATCCTTTTGAAAGGAATCAGAACGGCCGACATCAGACACTCAGGCTCATTCCTATTGCCCAACATGGAATGATCAATGGATACATTAAATTCCGCTTGAATTTAACATCTTCTTCTTCTGCTGCTGCTACTACGACGACGACTACCACTGCCATCAGACGGGAGTTGTCCCCAGCCATAGGCCTTTCTCGGTCGCCTCACCATCGAACTGACTCATCCCAGCGGAGCATTCCTTCTCAGATATCCTGCACATTGGATCTGAATTTTCTCGATCAAACATGCTGGAATTTCTGTATGTGGCCTTTCAAACTCCCATGCACTATCAGGAAAATCGCTTGTTGACCCGTGAGTTGGTAGATTCTACGGCTTATTGTCATGGAAGAACCCTTCTCTTTGGTACCAATTTCTGGTACCAAGATGTCTTAGCAATGGCTCAAGATGATGAGTGTGTAAAGCATGCCTTGCTTGCTCTAAGTGGCAGCTATATCCTCGACTACAAACCGAACGAGACACTCAAGGGGCTTGTAAACAGCCACTACAGGAAAGCAACGAATTTGATCACCAATGCATTACACAAACCTGAAACCTTCACTACAGGGCAAGGCGATAATCTGATAGCAGCAATTGTCTTGATGCTAGTCGACGATGTCAGTTCCCAGGAATTTTCAATTCATTGCTGATATTTGTTCACACTTGAATTAACGAAATATTTCATATTTAGTGTGTCAACTGGGAGCTGCGAATCAAAGGCCGGCCCCCAAATTGGTTGATTGCCGCTCATCTCGCGAAATCTATTTTAGATGACACCGACAACGGCCCTAGCTACCAAAAACCTGTTAATATACAGTCCACGGCCGCAAGAGTTGCACATCGAAACTGGGTTGCTCTGGCTTGTATCCTAGCGGAACCCATTACTCCATTACCATCTGGTCAGGACGAACATACATTTAAATGGCTTTTGGCTGGCACAGAGCGGGAAACTAGGCAGATACAAGGTGGAACTGGTCTTTGTCCGAAACTCCTCCATATTTTATCCCAAATAACTTACTTAACTGCCATGCTAAAAGAGGTATGCATTCCGATCCATGACGCCTATCTACTGGTCACCTTCTAAATTTCCAGCTAAATCTAGGACTTATCTACCGCTCCTATCATAACCGCTTCCACAATCGAGATCCGACTGCAGAACTTTCACCAATGGTCAGAACTTTCAGACAGATGTCAAACAGTTGAAGCGCTACTAGCATCTTGCAAGCTCGAGCTTGATGATAAGGGGAATGTTCAGACCCCTACTAGGGTGACTGAGCTCACCGGACAAACCTGGGTATCAACGGCTCAAATATACCTTCATTGCCGGTTTTTCCGGTAAGATAGACAGGCATATTTGCTTTTTCTGCGAAATACTTTTCTCTTTTCCCACGGTGGGTAGTTAGTTACTAAAACGACCCGCATCTGTAGGAAACCCCGAAGACATCCAGATGTTCAACGAGACGCGAAAACATTCTTGAAGTGTCTCGTCCTAATGCCATACACAGGCCGATTATTCACATCACAGGCACCTTTTTGTCCAATATTTATCGTATCCCTTGTCCTAATCGATAAACAGGACCGCGATATTACTAGGAACTGGTTCGAAACCGTTATTTCTGGGGGAAATTGTAGATCGGTATGTCTATCCTTTCACCCCGTCTATCACCCACCTGTAATTTCAAAACTCACATATTATACCTTTTCTAGAGCGTCCCTCCAGTGTGGGAGGCAGTCCAACACCTATGGGACTGGTTTGACGAATCGGAAGTAGATAAAGAATTCGACGACTCCATTCAAGTGTTTGATAGAAACCCATGGTGGGAGCTGATGGTGGATCACCTTATTAAAACTGAAGGATACGTTAGTTTGACCTGAGATGGCAGCATGATATTGTGTTATTTTGATCTTTATATATATACAAAATATGCACAGGGTACCTAGATACCCTACGAGTATATAAGCTAATTTAAATAGTTCAGTTGGTTGTGTTAATATTACATCGCTTAATCTTCTTAATAACAAATCAGGCATCCAACTCCAACTCAGCTTCTAGCTGACATCCCCACCTTGAAAATTGAAACATCTCAACATCATCCTTTGGATATCCTAATCCTCTCAAATTCACCACCGATTTGACTTATCAGCAGAAAAATATGCTCAAAATCGTGAAAATTGTTTCGCTTCAATATAGCTGCTTAGGTAACGCTGAATATTTAATTGGGCTGCTCCTTTCCGCAAACCAAGAAAGCAGGTCTGATTCAACCTCCGGGTCGTACATTGAGATTAAAACATGATGAGTGCCAGTGAATAGGAATTCAATAAATATATATTCTCGGCTAAAGGCTACACTTTTCAAGCTAAACTTTTCTAGCTACTTGTTTGATACTGTGGTGATCGAAATGAGATATTCGAGAAAGATGAAAGACAAAAGAAAACCATGGGAAAGGGTGAAACAGGTACTGCTACCTGAAGAATCAAACCCAAAAAATATCAGGCAATGCAACTCCAGTTCTATGAAATGATGCTTTTCGAGGATACGCGAGCTGTTGAACCACTCGATGGGTAATGGATCAGTGCAATTTTTTACCAATCAACCAACGAAAAAAAGAATGCAGCAAACGTGGGGATCAAAAACTACCAACCGAAGCATTGGACAAGAGGTACTCATCTAATCGGAATGTCAGCTATATATTCATGGTATATTGCCATGAGATCTATGATCCAGAAACTTACAGAATGGTCGGCCACCTGGCGCTTGCCAGCAGGCTCGTAAATCGAATCCAGCCATCTTGAACTGGCTACTCATTCTACCCGGGGGGTACTTCCATGCTTCGAAGAAGTCCACGCTCTCATTTGCCGCGAAATATAAGCCAAGCTCAGGGCACCTGATGTCGCGTTTCGCAATGATTGAAAACCTGTGAAGAACGTCTGGGTTGCAGTCGATGCGGCCAGAGACCTCCCAGTCTTCCTCCCTGTACCAAACATGTCCCAAAACCTCGTTGGAATACTCGAGGCCATTTCGAATGAAGCTTTCCCACACCATTCCATTGTCATGATACGATGCCCACAAATCGGCAGGATGAGTACATGCATCCAATCCCAACAGCATGTAATCGTTCGGTCCCATTACTGCTTTCCATTCTCGCAATCTTGAAACCGCAAGCTTGAACTCATCGTTTCCGAACATCGACCCCAGAGACATGATAAACTTGGGCGAATGGACTGTTTTCAACCATTCCAAGCCATCAGCGAATGATCCCCAGAGACCGAAACATTTAACGTATGCGAACGTTGGCACAAGCCGCTCCATCGTTTTCTGCAATGCTCTATTTGAAAGGTCTAGAGCGAAGTAGTTGACTTCTACCCCAAGGCTGTCCAAGAAGCTGAGAAGCGGAAACACTTTCCGAGTATCGCTATACGAAAATACTGTCAGTATTGGTTTGGAAGAAGGGGCTATCTTTCACATGCTGATTATGACTTACCCGCTACCCATATCAACTATGGTGCATCCATCCACTATAAAATTAGTGATCTCTTCCTTGAATTTGTTCAACAGTCTGATTTCATCTTCTGTCTGTTGATATTCGGGCAATTGAATGATGTCTCGCCAAATTTCCAATCCTTTGGTGGTATAAAACAACCCCGTAGGAAGGGATCGCTCGGAACGGTTGTGGGGGTACAAGAATTCTTCCACAGTGAGCTGCCTTAAAGAATTCTCATACTTCCCACCACCAATGTCCAGGACTGTTCCCGGATAGATTGGTACTGATTGCCTTAGATTCCCGTTTGCTAAGGCATATCTTGGAGGGGCAGGAACAAAGGAGGTTGGGGGGGATTGAAAGCTAGGCATTTTGAAATAGAAGGATAGGATACACACACTTTTTTGCTAATTGAATGAATATAGGATGGTTCCAGCGGTTCTATCCCTACGCTTTTATACATCCCAGTTCTACCTGGAATACAGCTATCCATCCCTGAGCAGCCAGGCAGCTAGATGCCATGGGGCACAGTAAACAGTTTTCAGCAAACATACTACAGTCCCAATAACGCCCTAGATTGTATTGACCAACGAAAGAACGACCACCGGAAGGCAACTATCTGGCGGTGCATTATCAGGGTAGCAGCCTGACCATGAAGCAACAAATCCTACAAGACCAGCCAATGTCATGGATCGGGGCTTTCCGTTGCAGTATTTGGACCAGTCAGAGCCTGCGACCTCTTAGAGTCATCAGCTCCCTGAAGAAAGTGACAGGGCATGAGGGAGTAAACTATTCCGTGCCCCCCTAGGCCACCGCTAGAAGGGCACAGACGCATCGTTCAGATTGAGTTGATGCCATTGCCGGTTCTCCGAAATGAAACTCCCAGGACGCGAGTTAGGGGTGGAGTATGAATTATAAATCCTGGGCCACCTATCATTGCAGCCCAAACAACGCAACAACGTGCTTGTCGGTAAAGCTTAGCACGATATAGGGCTTAGGCAACGGGCAGGAGGCTCTATGAATTGAATTGAGCTAGGGCCATCACGTCACTGAAGTATCAACCACGGGCTTAGCAAGGGAGGTTCCGCCCAGGATTCGAGCCTCGAGTTGTTTTTTTTTTCAGGACAGATATTGGTCAGGGCATACGATTGCTCATTATCTCTAATCCGCATGATATCTGAGACGAAAGGCAGCTAGCTGCCTTGGACGATGGTGCCAAGGTGCTGGTGTAGTCCTCTCACTCGCTGGTGTAGTTATCTCGCTGGGCGAGGGCGAGGCAGGGCCATTCTCTAGCACGGAGAACGCCGTGGCGATGTTATCAACGTGCCACTTACTGATTTTCTCATCCATTGAGTTACTGGTTCTCTAACTCGTGGACTTGATGACTCGTTGCCTAGTGGGCAATTAAAGCCTGATGTGCCGTTAGACTCACGAGAAATCTTTTCTCCTTCTCACCCACCCTGTCGGGCTGCACGACAAGGTGCTAAGCTCCACCGACTACGCCCAGAAATATTGAGAATCAGCCCCACAATAATGCTGTGTGTACATCCAGTCACAGCTGATGTCTGTTTTATTTTACGTGATGTTCTATGCAAAATGTACGGCGTAGATTGATGGAAACCAAGAATATCAATTCTGAGCACTAGGTAGAAATAACTAACTCATTGCCATATAGCCTATCAGACAGACAGGCCATTAGAAATCTCTCAGATCGCGAGAAGGCAGATATATTTGACACGCCGCACCCTCATTCTTTCTGTCCCATGCCCACCTCTTAGCCGCTTGCTCGTCCAGATCACCTTTCATCATTTGAACCACGTATCTTCCAATATTAGCCATGAATTTCCACCCGTGAAAAGAGCCGCCCCCTGCTATGTACAAATTTTTACTATCTGGATGCGCACTGATAATGAAATCTTGGTTGGGGGTGATGGAGTCCCTGGATGGAGAGTTAGGTTAGCATGATTACTGCTAGTATATGGAGAAAAAAACCAGGCTTAGGTCGATCATACCAGCACATGCGGTAACGCTCTGGGCGAAGTCCAGTTACATGGTTTCCATAAAACATTTCCTTGACGAGATGAACTTCATCTTTCAATCGTTGTGACACCTCGTGATTCCAAGTGCTGAGGATTGGATCCTCAGGGGGGCACGAAATTTCTTCATCAAGAAGTTTGTAAAGCCCTTTGTTCGTAAAACTCAGCTCGTAAGTGCATTTAACAAGCCCCGACTGCCCTGGTGGTATGCTCTCGCCTAGTCATAATTCCTGATAAGTCCATGATATTTCAAAAGTCGCCAATGGAGAGCAAAAGGAGGGGGAAAAACAAGCTAAACAACAGCAGCAGCAAAAAAAGGGTGGCTCGAAAAAATATTGTACGAACCGGGCGTACTGCCTAACGAATTAACCAGGATTGGAGCATTCTTGAATTTGCACAATTCGTCTTGGGGTACACGGAAGGCACACATAATTGCAGCAGCGGCTGCCATTCTCCCATTGACCTGTAGATTTGGTCGGTTAGGAGCACTGTCGGCCAGTAGGCGGGCCGTGCCTGCACCAGTACAGAGGATTACACGGTCTGCGAGCAGGTTGGTACCATCGCCCGTTTGTGCCCCTATACAATTACCCATAGGATCAAACAGCACCCTGGCTACCGCTTGTGAGATGTACCGAACCCCGAGCTGAATCGAAGCATTGATCACACTTCGCAGGGCATTCTCGGCATCTCCCCACCCAGCCTGGGGGCTCCACATGAAAACTTCAGCAGGTGAGGGATCAAAACCCTTCAAAATATCGAATTTGGCGATGGCAGTTGCTGGGTCAATCAGCTCAATGGGGGATGCTTCGGACAACTTATGATAGTTGGAGGTCACAAGTCTTGCTTTTTTGAAAGTGCTTGTATAGAGGACGCCTGTCTGATGGAAATAAGGTTGGAATATAGGGTCAGACTTCCAAACATCCATTGCCTCGAGGGCCAGCTTCATGTAGAAGATATCGTCATACTCCGCCCTAATGATTTTGTTCAAATCATGGGCTGCAGCCGCTGGGCAAGGGAAGGGGGTACGGTCAACCAACGTAATGTGGGCATCTGGATATGCCCGCTGAAGATGAAGCGCGGTAGAAGCCCCAAAGCACCCCGCCCCAATGATGAGGTAGGTCGGTGAAGGGTACTGAGTCGGGGCCATGATGGTTTTCCAAACAAGGGCGTGGACGGAGAGCGGCTTTCAAAATAACTTCTAACTAGTTGCTACAAAGGAAGACGAATTCAAATTTCAGCCGGAGGATGCGAAATGTAGTCTGATCACAATTTTAATTTCGGGGACAGAACATGATGGATTTAACGAGGGCCCTTGGGCGTTTAAATAGTCTGGCGGTAGCAAAAAAACTAGCTAGTTAGTTGGAGCTGGACTATGAGAGCACATCGTGGCGCATTCGATTGCCCCTCATTTTTTTTTTTTTTGTTCCCACTCTTCGGGATATTGGAATAACTTGAGAAGGGATGTGATAGAGAATGCACCGTACGAGGGGGATGCCGGGTTGTTTTCTCTTCTCTCTTTTCTCGATCCCTCCACCTGCGCCCTGAAAGTCTACTGTCGCGATGGTTTATTATGATCTCGACCCGAACATAGAATTGACAATGGGACAAGGCGCGAGGTGCAATATTCCCCGGTCCTGGGCACCTTGTCACCTTGTTGCGCCATAAACCCTCCATACATTCCATTCATTGCCCGTTCCGTAGCCCACTTTAGAGCAAATCTGAAAGGAATTCCAACACTTAAATAACATTACCTTATGCACTGCACTGCATGACGGAATCCGCAGCAACTCGAGCTTGGCGTTATCACAACTGAATCAGACTCCAAATCCTTTGGTAAAATGAATGATGTTTCCTCCCCCTATTTCTGTACTCCGTCAGGTGATATCATGTTCGTCGTATGGATAACTGTTAGAAGTTGATCACTAGTTAGTTCCTGTCTCTTTGCATCTGCGGGGTTCAAATCAGTTCATGTGTCTACCGGTCGCCTCGCGCCTCTGGCGTATTTAGTTGTGAGATACTGGTTTCTCCATTTTCGCCCCCCCCCCCCATTTCATCCCAGAGGGATAGAAAAGACCGTGTTGCGAAAGTACTCTGTAATAACCGAGATATATCGGCACAGGAACTGGCTGTGTGAGGTCAAGGCGCGATTCCGTGGTCATCCGCCGATGAGCGATGTTTGCGCGTTTTCAATCCCGAAGACATCGAGGGAACGAATCGACATATCAACGGCTTGTAACTATCCTATATCTTCTCTGGTATCTCTTGTACACGTCTCCTCTATCCATCTATTCGTCTGTTCATTCGGTTCATCCACTCAAATAATTTTACTCCTGGCCTGGGACCCAATAAAAGCCGCAAGTCTAAGATGCCAAGAGCTACACCTGTCCAATGATAGCCAGAATAAAAGTGGAGACTGTGATGAGATCTTGCTGACTAAGCTAAATACGACCAGCACTTTAACGTCCTCCCTCAGTCTCTTCTCTTGCATCCTCTCTCTCACCATCAACAACAACCTGCTAAGTTAACTAACAACTTGGAACGGGATGAGATGGAATTGTAATTTATTATTCTACTACCGCCGAGACAAAATCCCCCCTTGAGCTGGTGTCTAAATTCATATTGAGGCCATTCATTCGAGCCACGGATCTCCACCCACGTTGTGCGATCTCAGGCTGACAAGCAATCGAGTTGCCGTTGGAGTGTGGAGTCTTAAACGTCAGAATATGAACCCTAGCGCCCACCAGGTGTGAATTCATTTGAAGAGAGAAAGAGAATCCCTCAAGCCGCGCCGTGGGATGGAGTTTCCGTCGCCTGTTATGCACCAATAAGGCCCCTTCCTTCCCCTGTCTTCCGACTTATTTACGCGCTGGCCTATGGCAACATCGCAGAACTAAAGTTAACTGCTACTCTACGGGGTGCTTTCTCCATGTCCCGTCAGAGGAATCATGCCCCTACTGGCAACATGGAATCTAACCCCACCAGTGAACATGGTTGCGATCCCAGTGGATGCTCTTCACCACCAGACGAGATCAATCTGAACGTAATCGTGGATCCCCACCAACCACTGTCTCTATCGTCACCACCCTCCTCCTCCTCCTCCCACTTTCTATCTACTGCGACCTCGACCTTGTCTTCCCCCTCCTCGATCTGTTCTCCTGCCCCTCCCTATAGCTCGATACAGGGAGCAGTGCCTCAATTGCCAACAATGGCCGATTATATAGCAGGCTTCTTCTTTTTCTTCTTGCAGGTCGTGCCCCGAGTCCTTTATTGGCTCATTACTTTCACGACAATTACCTTGCCAACAGCCCTATTTACTCTTTTTTCCATGAGTTTGACGTTTACCATGAATTTTACTACTCTGTAAGCTTTAGACCTCTATTTTTTAAAATTCTTTATTTGCCTGTTTTCTCTCGATTTTCTTCTTCTCTCGCTAAGTGTTTCGAAGCCTTTTAATAGTACTTGTGTTCGTCTCGACAATAAGTTGGTTCATTAGGTACCGTTATCTGAATGTCTACTCTCGGTTACCTCCGGAACCCCAAAGAAAAGATGTCCAAGTTGATCTTTTCCCCGACTCACAAGACGGTGATTCGAAGCCTGGGTTGGCCAATTACTTAGATGAATTCCTCAGTGCCATCAAAGTGTTTGGCTATTTAGAGCGTCCAGTTTTCCACGAATTAACCCGGACAATGCAAACTCGCAAATTAATTGCAGGCGAGACGCTTCTTTTGGAGGAAGAAAAGGGTTTCTGTTTGGTGGTGGACGGATTGGTACAGATTTTTGTCAAGTCAGCCCGTGAGACACAAGAAAAGAACTCCCGCCGTGGTTATGCGGATATTCCAGATGAATACTCGATGGAAGAGGGAGATGACATGGAACACCAACAACGTCATCACCACCATCAGGGTTATCAATTGCTTACCGAAGTAAAAAATGGAGCATCGATGTCGTCATTGTTCTCTATCCTATCCTTGTTCAGTGAGGATGTGAAGCTTCGATATGAGGAAGATCTGGAATCTAGCTCGTCAAGCTTTGATGCTGGGGCCGCGCGAGCAGCAGCGGAGGTCGATCCTCTCAGCCAGTTGCCCCTTGGTGAAAGTCCCTCACGAAATAATTTCCCTGGCCATCGTGTACACCCCCGGGAGGTGAATGGTGCAGCCCTACCAACGGTTCCACCCCTTACACTTGATGATAGTAACCTCTCATCTCGGCAAGGTCACAGGGCTCGCTCTCACCGGCCGTCAGAAAATAGAAAACCTAAATCCATCCATCCGGACATCCTTGCACGGGCGATGGTCGACACGACTATCGCAATAATACCTGCTAGCGCTTTCCGTAGGCTCACTAGACTCTATCCAAGGGCCACGGCGCATATTATCCAGGTTATTCTTACTAGGCTTCAACGCGTTACGTTTGCGACGGCTCATTCGTATCTCGGGTTGACCGCAGATGTTCTCAACATCGAAAAGAAGATGACCAGGTATACTTCATTTGATCTGCCCAACGAGCTCCGTGGAATTGCCCTAGATCGTCTGAAAGCCAAGTTCAAGAGCGCCACAGAGCAGCTCGGCCCAGAAGAAGGAGCCAAAGGTATCGCACTTCACAACCCTGGCGTTCATCGTAGACGACGGTCAAGTAGCACCCTTAGAAAGGATGCTTCACTCCGGGCCAAGGTTAGTGCCCATACCCAAGGTTCAACGCCAAGTCGACCTCTACTTTTAGAAAGAGACTCTATTAGCCCTAGCCCTGGTGATCTTTTATCCACAATTCAACTTTCCCGCTTTGGTCCACGCTATGGTAGTGAGCGCCTGGGCCAACGCAACTCATATTACAATATACCCTTAGGTTTGACCTCTCCATCTGTCACTGCCACCTCACCCTTATACAGCCCATCTACCCAGGATGTAAATTACCGGGGATCGGATCCTGTTAGCGAAGATTTAATGTTTCGTGAATCGATACTAGATTGTATGATCAAAGCCCTTGGACTCACTGGAACTACAGGCGACAAAGCACAAGGCTCTGGAGAGGCCTCCCCCCACTTGGTTTCATATGACTCGAGACGCCAAAAAGCTGTCTTCAACAACAATGCCTTCGGTTACATGGACCCTTACGAAGCATCCGGTGATGGAGATTCGGAATCAATAATGTCCGTATCCGCCACAAGTGCAGGGGGTACCTCGCCGATACCTAACCTTAAGGTAGAGCTCAGCGGCGAAATTGAGATAGTATTTTTCCCTAAGGGCTCTGTACTTGTTGAGCAAGGAGAACGTAACCCGGGTTTATACTATGTTATTGATGGCTTTCTTGATGTTGGAATCCCTGTCAACGAGAAGGGTGAGGACTTAATCGGTACCTCCAAAGGCTCATCACAGTCGGCCGAGGAGATATTGCTACCGTTAACACGAAATTCCACCAACACTCCCGGCTCGGCCACCTTACCGAACCATATGAACTCAAATACCCAACGGAAAAAAATATCGCGACGTTGTTTGTATCTCGCTAAGCCGGGAGACCTGGAAGGGTACATTGGATCTATCACGTCGTATAGGTCATTCACCGATGTTACTGCAAAGACCGACGTCTACGTAGGATTTCTACCACGGGTTTGCCTTGAAAGAATAGCAGATAGATACCCCCTCGTGCTTCTAACGATGGCCAAACGCCTGACGAATTTGCTTCCCCGGCTATTATTACACATCGATTTTGCGCTTGAATGGGTCCAAGTCAATGCTGGCCAAGTTATTCACCACCAAGGCGATGAAAGTGACGCCATTTACATCGTGTTGAATGGCCGACTTCGTTCTGTGCTAGAGTCAGGGAATGGCAAAGTTAGCGTTGTTGCGGAGTATGGTCAAGGTGAAAGCGTTGGAGAACTCGAGGTCATGACTGAATCCACGCGTCCAGCCACCTTGCACGCTATCCGTGATACCGAACTAGCTAAGTTCCCTAGGTCTCTGTTTAATAGCCTTGCCCAAGAACACCCCGGAATAACAATTCAAATCTCGAAATTGATTGCTCAGCGCATGAAGCATCTTATAAACAGCAAATTGACCGAAAGAGGAGCCGAAAGGGGCGGCAACGAGAACGGAAATTCTGGAGCATCGACCCTAAATATGCGCACCGTCGCGATACTCCCAGTAACGTCCGGAATTCCTGTAGTCGAGTTTGGCAATCGACTGCTCAATGCCTTCAATCAGATCGGGGTTACAGATGGGGTTGCCGCTCTTCACCAGGCAGATATTTTAAATCATCTTGGACGGCATGCTTTCAATCGAATGGGGAAATTGAAATTATCCCAATACCTAGCCGATCTAGAGGAACGGCATGGAATGGTTCTTTACATCGCGGACACGAGTGTGAATGCGCCATGGACTCAAACTTGTATCGCCCAGGCCGATTGTATTTTGCTCGTTGCCGCCGCTGAAGCATCCCCCTCTATCGGTGAATACGAACGGTTCCTGCTAGGAATGAAGACAACTGCCTGGAAGGAGCTGGTACTACTACATGCTGAAAGATACTCGCCACCTGGCCTAACGAGACGTTGGCTCAAGAACCGCATGTGGATTAACGGCGGCCATCATCATATTCAAATGGCTTATCGTTTAACAGCTGAACCCTCCCACCCTCAAATTAAGCGATTCGGAACTACCCTTAAGCAGCGAGTGCAAGTTATCCAAGCAGAGATACAAAAATATACATCACGAAGGATGCATCAGACGCCTCTCTATTCAGCGTCAACTCCATTTAAAGGTGATTTCCACCGTCTAGCCAGGCGGCTATGCGGGAAGGCGGTGGGATTAGTCCTTGGAGGTGGCGGTGCAAGAGGAATTGCACATGTTGGGGCGATCAAAGCCTTAGAAGAAGCTGGGATCCCAATCGATATCGTCGGAGGAACGTCGATTGGAGCATTTATTGGAGCATTGTATGCTCGTGATGCGGACGTAGTCCCGATGTATGGCCGTGCAAAGAAGTTTGCAGGCAGGATGGGAAGCATGTGGCGATTTGCGCTAGATCTCACTTACCCGTCTGCATCTTACACGACAGGTCATGAGTTCAATCGTGGAATATTTAAGGCCTTCGGAAACAGTCAGATTGAAGACTTCTGGCTGGAGTTTTACTGCAATACCACAAATATCAGCAAGTCCCAATTGGAATATCATTCCTCGGGTTATGTCTGGCGTTATGTCAGAGCCTCGATGACCCTTGCCGGTTTAATCCCCCCACTCTGTGACGAGGGTAATTTACTGCTCGATGGCGGTTACGTTGATAACCTCACCGTTAGTCGGATGAAATCGCTAGGTGCCGACATCATTTTTGCCATAGATGTAGGTGCTCTGGGCGATGATACTCCCCAGGCATACGGCGATTCCCTCTCTGGATTCTGGGCTATCATCAACCGTTGGAATCCATTTTCTTCCACTGCCAACCCTCCAACACTCTCGGAAATTCAGGCCCGATTGGCCTACGTTTCATCTGTCGATGCACTCGAGCGCGCTAAAACTATGCCCGGTTGCCTCTACATGCGCCCACCAATAGATCCCTACGGCACTTTAGAATTCGCCAAATTCGACGAAATATACGAAGTTGGCTATAAATATGGCAAGGAATACCTGGAACGGCTCAAAATTGAAGGTGTCCTACCCCTTCAGGAAGAGACTGAAGAGAAGAAGAATATGAGACGAACTATGGCACCTAGACGAGCTAGTATCTAACTCTCCTAGCTCTTCGTGGCCATCGGCGTCTCTTCGTACCTCTTAATCATGACTTACCCCCCAGATCTATCCTTATCCTTATTTTTGACGGCGAAAAACTAACTAATTAAGAAACCATTGATACCTACCTAATGCCTGTGAAGATGACTAAAAGTAGCTTTGTGTATACAAATGTTTAGACCACCAAGGCTATGTTTGCTTATTTGAGCGTTGATTGTTTTGATAGCATACTGTGCAGAGGTTGGCACCAAAAGTCTTTATTCCCTTAATAAACCAGGCCCTTATAAACCAAGGCACCAAACCAGCCCTAGTATAGGGGGTTAACTTAGGTAGAAAATGAGGACTTGGGGGAAAGTATGACCCTAGCCTTCAGCTTAAGCATACACCTAACCTTACTATCGTTTCAAATAGAACAATAGACCAAATATTATTTAATTCTTAATACCAATAGGAAAACTGGCTATTCATGTTAATTTTATCAAGCTCGAATTTCACCTCTTCCTACAATATTCTGTTTGTTGCAGAAGTCTGTCCGGATGGAAGACTGGAGTAGTTAGAATCGGGCCTACGCAACAGAAGCCACTATATGTCATCATTCGCATGCTCAGATCCAGAGGATTGGACACCGGATTCCAGTTCGACCTCCGAGCTCTCTGGATCCGTGTCAAGATTGCTTGCACACTCGGCCGGGCTGAGTTCCTCTGAAAGTGGCGTATGTGATATGCTCCTACTACGAGGTCTCTCGGATCGTCGTTCCCGCTGCTGCCCACCACCCAAGGCAGGTTTGCTTGTCTTGTCGGCCTCGCCATTCCAAGCTCCACATCCGCCACACCGCCAGCGCCCGACATCTTCTATCGTTTGGACACCGGGGGCTGCCTGGCCATTGACGAGGCGGCACCGTGAACATATCAAGGCCAGTCTGTTCTTCGCTAAGGTTTCGTCTTCCCCTAGAAGAACATCCATCAACCGATCATACCATTGGGGGGCGCGAGGTACCGAGTATTGAGGGGCAGCGAAAGCGCTGGGATGGAAGCCTGGCTCGTTGGGTTCCTGTTGTTCTCTCTGCGGTGGTGCGATTACAGCCGGGACAGATGGGCGTATCTGCGGGGAATGTTGCCCGAAGGGAGTGGGTGGGACCGAACCGGCATGAGTTCGGGGTATATTGGCGGTTGGGGGTGGAGGCATAGTGGTTCGACCGCTTTGGGCTGGAAGAGACATTCTATCCCGCGGGCTTCTACGCTTCGGATTCTGGTATTGGGCGTCTTCTTGCGCATTGTCTGGGTGTTGATCGGGTGCGGGCGAACCATACTTCTCGAGTAGTTGCAACGTGGAGTTATATTTTGTGGCTTCTTTCAGCTTTTCGATTGTTTTGTCTCTCTCCTTCTGTAGCTGATCGAGGTTCTTCTGAGTTATTGAAATGCGGTATTTGAAAAAACTTCCACCAATGCGTCGAACGATGTATATCCTAGAATGGAGGGACGTGATGTCAGGGGGCGATGGTTTATGGTAGGTAGTTAGCAAACTAACTTACAGGACGGGGCTTCCGGATAAGACAGTATATTCTACCTGACCCCAGCGATCTCTCCCGAGAACGAGTGTAGCAATGAGGATATACAAGATGTATGCGAATGTGGTGTATAGTGTCCAGAGGGCTTTGAATCGGCGCGAACGTTGCACATGTTGAGCAAGACGGCTGTTTGTACGTGCGATCTTGACAGACAAGGCGGAAAGAGTCTTCTCGAAGGACGCGGGAGAGTTATCTGAGCCCTATTCAATAAACCAAGTTCGCCTGTTGTTAGCTTGGAGACAAGATCATCCATTCTAGGCTGATTTGAAATAGACACATACTCTCCATGGCCACAGGGATACCATGACGAACTAAACAAACATGCCTCCCTGATACCACCAGTAACAAAATGGCCGTAGTAATGGGTATACGGAGGATCTCTTTCACATTATCTTCACTCCTTTTGCATCACTCTCGAGTAAGAAGAAGAAGTTGAAGAAGTTGAGGATGCTGAAGCTGTTTGAGATGCCACTCTTGAGCAATGCCTGGCCCATGACTAAGCATCTAGCTAGCAAAGCCCCATCCATCTTCATGTGTATTATCAATGCCGATACTCGTTCGTTAACCAGAAAAAGCCGCCGTTGGTTGATTCAATATCTGGCATCAGCGAACTATCAACTGAGTCCAGTTGACAGGTAGATTATTTAGCGGAAATAGGCAACTAGTTTGTGGTTTATTACTAGGTTCCAGATCTGTTGAGCCATTCAGTTCACTTGGCATCATACATCGATCTCTCTCACTCCTACCTTCTTGTGCTCCGTAAAGAACAAGATAAAACATCCAGATGAATCTATAGGCCACACCTTTTCGGTATAAGGAGTTATTGGCCGTTTCCACCCTCTAGCTCGCCCTCAACTCTGTGACGCCATGTTCCAGGTTTGCGCTCCAGCATTTCTGAAAAACATCCTTTCACTAACAATCCGATTATTCTGGGCTAACCTAAGAGCTGTCTGTATAGCGAATACGGGGCGCAATAGATGCTAGGATTGCGGAAGAGCAGGCTCGACAGCGATCCGGGCAGGAGCCGCTTTCACGTTCAACTTCCAATGCGCGAAGATCCAACACATCGGCTCAACGCTCAAGGCGAGACCTCAACAATGCCGCCGTTTCGAGAGGCCCTGATCCCGCCGAATTCGATGCTGACTTTATCGTTGGAGATGATGGTTCCACGGGCACCAACACACCGGGAGAACGGCCTACCGACGATGACAATGCCGCCCCAAACACTCTAGAACCCAGCGACAATGCATCCACGGGTCCAACAGAGCCTTCAGCCAAAGACCCTGCCGCTATCCCTACACCGGCGACCGCAGCAAGTGAGCTTCCGACCGATGTTCGGGTGAAATTGCGAAGGCTTGATAAACTAGAAGCACGATATCAGGGTATGCGCAGAACCCTTAGTGGGAGCTAGATAGTTATGGGGCTCTAACTATATGTTTGTACACTACTAACTTCATGGAACAGAGTTACTTAAGGCCTATCGGACAGCACATGCACGAGTTATTACTATCGAGCCTTTCGAAGCCGCTCTCCGTGAGAACACCCCGCTCACATCTATCAGTGACCCTCGCGCTTTAACCGAGTTCCTCAGTCAAATCACTCTGAAAGGAGACATGGCTGTAGAAGAGCTTAAGAGAGTGACTTCAGACCGCGATGATTACAAGAACAAGCTCAAGGTGGCCGAGGAGTTAGTTGAAGAAGAACGAGGTGTGATTGCTGGTTTAAAAAGTCGCATCGAGGCCGAGAAGGTGGTCACCACAACCAAATCTAGCGAGCCGCCTTCAACACCGATTCAGGAAGAAGCTCCCGATAGTCTGCAGGCGTCTACGACAAGCCCCAGAGCCCCTTCAATTCGTGGTTTATCTCTGTTCTCCCCCAAATCAAAACCTGTCAAATCACCACCTCCAATGCCGGAAACCGAGGAATTTTTTTCGTTCGATAACGAAATACCACGTCTGGAGGCTGAAATACAAGCCCGCGAGCAGGAAGTCACAGATTTGAAGCTACAGGTTAAAACGCTCACCAATGATCTTAGTGTCGCTCGGGAATCTACAGAGGGGATGGTACACAGTTTGGAATCTGCAACGCGTGAAATGAACGGATTACGAGATGGAAAGGAACAATGTGAAGTTGAGTTGGAGCACCAGAGCAAGTCTTTCAAGGAGCAAATTGCGTCCCTAGAACAGAAGCTGGAATCCACCACAAACCAGCTTGATAGCGCGCACACAGAAATGGAGACAATTAAATCGGACCTGAAAAATAAAGTTGAAGCGATGGAACGTCTAAAGAAAGAAACTTCTACAGCATCCGAGGCGGCGGTTGAGGAAGATGGAGCTAAAAAACAAGGAGCTGATGAGAAACGGCTCGTAATTTTACAAGGGATTGTGAATAATCTAAAGACTCAGCTGAAAGATGTTGAGTCGAAGGTATCCGTGTTAGAAACCGAGCTCTCTGTTACCCAGAAAGAAGCAGAGTCTCTTCAAAATGTTGTGAATTTTGTCGAGAATGGCTTTGCAAACAGCGAAAAGTGGAAGATCGCAAAGCAACGAGCTTATAATGGACAAACGGCTGATTTTAACGAGATTTTGAGAAACCATGGTGGTTCGGTTTCTCAGCCAGTTCAAGTGGACCCCATAAAAGGGGCATCCGCTGATACAGGAGCAGCTTCATCCAAGAAGAAAAATAAGAAGAAGAAGAAAGGTGGTAAATCCGAACCAGGGGAGTCTTCGACGACAGCAACAGCTGCCACTACTTCAGCTAGTGGTATTGTCACACCAGTGCCCCTAACGACTGTTAATGCTATTGGCGAGCTGGAAGAACAGATTAAAGCCCTTCAGGACGAAATTATCGAAAAGAATGCAGCCATTGATCGACTCCATTCAAGACTGAAGGGAGAGGAAAATTTGCAGGAGGAAATCGAATCCTTGCGTGATGATTTGGTTACGGTCGGGCAAGAACATGTTCAGGCTAAGGACAGGCTCAAAGAACTATCCGCTGTGAACTCCGCCCTTGATAAAAGTGTAGAAAAACTCGAGAAGGAAGTCGTTTCTCTGAAGACTAGCTCGAGTGACGAATCTTCCGCAAC
This sequence comes from Myotisia sp. PD_48, assembly GCA_032988175.1. Taxonomy (NCBI): domain Eukaryota; kingdom Fungi; phylum Ascomycota; class Eurotiomycetes; order Onygenales; genus Myotisia; species Myotisia sp. PD_48. The sequence continues at coordinate 19,388 of JANTQB010000123.1, forward strand.
GGAGGCAGCTCATAAAACACTCGCTGCTGAATTTGAAGACCTAAAGGTGAAGGCAACAGCTTTAGAAACCGATCTCAGTGCTGCCCAGCTACTAGCAGCTACCCGATTTAAGGATCTCACTGAATTGAGAGAAGCCCTGCAACATATACAGCCAGAGTTGCGCAGTCTTCGAGCGGAGTTAGCCGAACTAAAATCGGCAAAAGACGATTTAAAATCAAAAACATCACAATTAACTAGCCTTGAAAAAAGGTATAATGGCTTGGTTGCCGACGGAAAGAGCCTTCGATCGACAATCGAAGCGAAGGACTCTGAGATCAGGATTCTAAACCAGAAAATCATTCAAGAAACAAACAGTAGACGTGAAACCGAGGATTCGCTTAAGGTAGCAAAGTCTGACCTTCACTATTCCGAAGCCAAAAAACAAGAAGCCCTTGAATCAAACGAGAAGAACTTGAGAGAGCTTTCAAAGGCACAAAGTGACCTTAAAGCATCACAATCGAAGCTTCGTGGGGTAGAAGAGCAGGTATCCAATCTCCACAAGGATATTGAAGGTTTACGCGAAGAAATACAACTGAAGACTGCTCAGCATGCAAGTGCACAGAGCTTGATGAGTAGCCTCCGTGACCAGGTATCGGAGATGGCCATGCAAGTGAAGGAAGCCTCAGGGAAGTGCGAGAGTGTCGAGGAGGAGTTAACCGATGCTCACAAACTGCTTTCTGAACGAACCCGCGAAGGTGAGACGATGAGGAGGCTATTATCTGATATAGAAACCAAGGCCGAAATCAAAGTTCGCGAATTTAAAGACCGCCTTGAAACTGCTCTAGAGGAGCGCGATAGGGCGGAGGATGAAGCAAACACCGCAGGCAGACGACGGGCTAGAGAAACGGAGGAACTAAAGGCCAGAGCAAGAGAGGCCGAACGTGCACTACGACGAGCCGAGGAAGACAAAGAAGAAGCCCAGCAGGCCCAAAAGGAACTGAAAAGACGTCGAGCCGAATTAGAATCTCAAATGGAACAATCTACAGCTGAACTCGGGGAAGTTAATGAAACCATGTCTCGATTACGGGATGCGTTAGAAGAAAGCGAGAGACATGCCAGAGATCTAGAAAAGGAGAAATCAGATCTCCGGCGAGCTGTTGAGGAAACTAGCCATCGATTGGAAAAACTCAGGAAATCCAACAAAACCCTCTCCGAAGAGTTGAAGGGGTTCCAACTCGCTAGGAAGCGTGGAGGCGTAGATTCAGACAACCGGTCTCCGCGTTCCTCGCTGGACTCTAGCAAACGCCATGGTATCACATCTCCGTCTCCAGGTCCTAGAAACGGCTCTGTTACCCGGAGTGAAACACCTACGCTTATTCCAGGTGGAAGCTCAATCGATTATGTATACCTGAAGAATGTCCTGTTGCAATTTTTGGAGCAGAAAGACAAAACATATCAGCGACAACTAATCCCAGTTCTTGGAATGTTACTTCATTTTGATTCGTGGGTTCCCCCTTGTTTCTATTTACTATTTTCAAGTGATTCATACATCATTTAAATGTTCTCCTGCTAACTTGTTTTATCGAATAGAACGGACGAACAGAAGTGGGCTTCCGCCATTGCTTCGAGATGATTACCATGATGCCATATACGGTTTACATTCTAGATTCTTAGGTTGGATCGATCCTTCACGTTTGTTCTCTCTTTGTAGCCTGTACCTATATAATGCTCTACATGTCCCATATTTGAACCAGATTAATCGAATTGTTCCTTAAACGAGAATGCTCAGTTCACCAAGCTCGGCATCTCAGACTATCTATGATTAGCGTTGTATAATTATGGAGAAGTTATGGAATAGAATTAAACCTTAGTTGAACCAACTGCTTGATGACTCTAAAATCCGATTCATTTGCATCCATCCTGCCTCCTTACCCTGTTCAACAACTTCTTCCTCCTTCCACCATGGCAGAAGAGCCAACAATTAGGCTTGCTATAGAGGATGGTATAGCCCTTCACTCCACTGTTGCCCCCGTAAGTCAATAGCTCAAGTGTCTGAATATGTTAACTCACTTCGCCCAAATCTCCTTCATGTAGACATTCCTACTATACTCCAATTCATCCAGGAGCTAGCAGAATATGAAAAAGCGTCCCACGAGGTTGAAGCGACTGTACAATCGCTGACTGACACCCTTTCGTTCCCCGGTTCTACGCCGAAGCGTGGTAGCGTATACACATTTCTCATCACCCCTCCACGCTCCACCGACAACCCAAATCCGCAACCGGTCGGCATGGCACTTCATTTCTACAACTACTCTACCTGGAGATCTGCACCGGGGATATATCTCGAAGACTTGTATGTCCAGCCTGCGTTTCGGGGTAAAGGATATGGGTTCCGACTACTTCAACGTCTAGCGAAGGAGGTGGTCAATATCGGTGGCAGGAGATTGGAATGGTCTGTTCTGAAGTGGAATGAGCCTAGCATTAGGTTCTATAAGAGCATTGGTGCGGTGGCCAAGGACGAATGGACACAGATGTGTGTTACTGGTGATGCGCTGGGGAAACTTGCCGGAGAGCAGGAGGATTAGTTGGAATTTAGGCGCGGAGAAAATATTCTTAATTTTGGAAAGTATAGAGAGCTGCTACGGAATATATGTCATCGGGCAGATTGGGTGGTTTATGTTTCTGTAAGTCTAATTTAGGGATTCTACACCAGGAATGATATAGATATCACTTGTTGATCAAAGGGTGTCATTGATAGTTGGAAGAAAAAATGCAATATATTCCTCTGTGTTTACATAGTTTCTATGCATGGGGATCAATTAACCCGGAAAAAATATAGTTAGACTAACCTTCACCCGATTTTACAATCTCATCTCGAATCGATTATCTGTTACTAGCTGCGCCCTTGATAATATCTGCGGCTCTCTCGGCTACAGCATAAACAGTGGACATGATATTGCCCCGGGTGATCAGCGGGAAGACACTAGCATCGCAAACCCTGAGATTTTTGGTTCCATAAACAATCAAATTCTGATCCACAACCCCCCCCTTCTCGCGGGGTAACATTGCTGCAGTGCCGGATGAATGATACGTCGTAGCTGCAGTGTCCCGCAAATACTTCTTAGCCGACTCAAGATCGGTCAGCAATGCGTCTGGGTGGTTTCGTTGACCATCTGGTTTGAAATATTTGCTGAAAGCATCCAGTTTTTGCAGTCTTTCTACATCCAGAAGATTCCGCGACATAATTTCCAGATCTAATGGATGTGAAAAGAAACGGGGGTTGATGCAGGGTTTGTCGGTGGGGCTTGAAGACGAAATATGCGTATTTCCCCGAGAAAATGGGATACATTGTGATAGACCTAGACTGGCAAAATTCCCTGGGAGAAGTTCCTTGCCAACGAAACTTTTGCCCTCATCGTGAAGGTTTGCTTGGGCGAGAAACATAAACATTGAACATGTTGCTTCGTCTGGGTCGTCATATATAGAGCGCACGATTTGATCATGTTCTGAATCAGTAATGTAGGTATCGAATAGTTCCTTCTTGGCCTGTGCACCAGCGTCTCCGGAGAATTCAAGCATGGGCATAAATGCGGAGGACTGCACGCCTCCAATGGTCATTGGCCCGGCTTTGTGTTCGGTGTACAATTGCATAGCTGCTTGGATGGCATCTGGTTCCTGTCGAAGCAAAGGATCTCCAGTCAATACATCTTCAACAACCTCGAAACTGATTCCGCTCATCAGATGGTCCTGCAGATTCTCCCCCACCCCTGCATTTTCGATAACAACGGGAATATCAAAGTTGCTCAAGATATCCCGGTTTCCGATGCCCGAAAGTTCAAGGAGCTTTGGTGTATTCAGCGCTCCAGCGCTAATGATGACTTCTCGGCCTGCTTGAACCTGTTGCCGGTCGTTGTTGATATCTACCTCGACTCCTTTGGCTAGGACTCCATCCTGCGTCGTTTCAAGAATTATTTTCGAAACAAGCCCGCCTGTGATGATCTTGACGTTTGGTCTCTTCAAAGCCGGAATCCCATACTCCAAACCAGCGAAACTTCTGGTCTTCGTGGCTGGATTAACTGTGGCAGTGTTGCTATATCCGCCGACCGACTTGCCGGAGAAGGGGTCAGCGGTGGTATTGTAGTCCAAGCTTTTAAAAGCATCAATCCAGGCTTTGGCAAGCGGATTCTGGATTATACCTGGGAAAGAGACTTGGATCGGCCCATCACCCCCGCAGACTGTATGATCGACCCAGTCAATGCCTAAATGCTTCTGTGTTTCGTCGTCTGGTAAATGCAAGGTGTAAGCCTTCTTGTAGTATGGTAGGAGAGACTCCCACGTCCACTCTGGATTTCCAAACTTTGCCCACGCGTTGATGCCTGCTTGCGATGGCGCGATGAAAGCCTGCCCATTGATCCCGGAGGAACCACCAAGCATTTTGCCCTGAGGCTCCTTGATAATTCGACCTCCTAGTTCGGCCTGTATGTAACAAGCAAGTCAGTAATCTATTTCTTTGCGGGAAGAGGGCGATGGAGAACTGCATCTCACCTGTGGGACGGTTTGAAACTGCCAGTCAGCCTCAGAACCCATCAAGGTCGTCCAGAGGGCTGGAATGAGTACTCGAGCATCCTCATTCAGATTCTGGCCGCTCTCGAGGACAATCACAGACGTGTCGGGATCTTCCGAGAGCCTCGCAGCAAGGACCAGGCCAGCAGTCCCCCCGCCAACAATGATATAGTCTGCATTCATATTTTTGTTTTTAATGAGGTAAGTCGCGATCTATGATGTTTTAGTGAAGGAAGCAGGCAAGGAAGGGAGGAGACGTGTTGAATATATACACACACAGACCGTGTCCCCTCGATGTGTTGGTTATTCACTTCATGCCAGCCTGATATTAACTAACTAACCAAACTAACTAACTCATCAGATGGAGGGGGATCCTTCTTTGCAAACCTTCTCCATGTCGTAGCATATTTCCCTCGTTCAGTCCTTGAAAGTCTTTGTCCGCCCTCATTACTCTGTGCAAGGATGTCTTTCTTCGCTCGACTGATGTGCAACGCACTTTTGGACTGAACATGTTCTCCGTCAGGTTTGCAGACAACCCAAGATCTACTCTGCGCCTCATTTGAACTGAAATGAGTGGACATTTTCCGTCCGAACAGGGTCGCTGCACCGTTAATCATATTCCACTTCCGGTCGTACAAGGGGTCTCTCCGCAAGATGGATCGTTACGCCCATTCTATTACCTGCAGCATCCCTTGTAATAACCTTGTCTGCTGGAGTCTCGACACCAGAAGAAGAACCCTCCGACGCTGCAGCTGGCCGGCATGTAAGTTGCCTGTTAATTGATTGGAATTATCCAGGGGAGGAAAAAACCCACGCTTTGCCAAGTGCGAACTAATGCATCCTTGATATATCGTTATTAAATGGCCTCAGTTTCTCGGTCCGAGGGCTTGTTTTGTGTGTTACCCAACCCTTGATGCTGGCTGCCCTTGTTGATCCATCACACGAAAGCTGAGCTGACTGGCTAGCCTGTCATACTGTCTTCATTTTCGTACGCTGTTCCACTGAATCAGTGTGCAGACAGGAGGACGACATCCTGGTTCGCCCTCTTCACATATCCTAGTCGAGACCTACGCCGGGCTCACCGTTTGGCTTCATCGCCATGCTCTGGCTCTGGCCAAACTCTCTCCCCTCGTGTGTGCTACCCACTGGGCTAATAGAAAATACCCCCGAGAATCTTACTAACTCTCTACCCTACCATGCAAGGCCAGGAAGTTGGAAGAGAATATTCATAGTGCTTATATGCATGGCCTCACCTTTACCACGTTTAGGCACATGGGTGCTGCAGTCATGTCAACTCTCACACTCACCCATAGGAGGCTTCCATCCAATACCCTGCTCTCCGAGCCCGAAGTTTTTTCTTCTTTCGTTTTTTGTCGTATTTTTTGTTTTTTTGCTCTTTTCCTTTTCGACAAAACCGAAGGTTCAGCCTTCCCCGATAATCTTCGTCATATCCCTCCTTCTAGAACATTAGAAAAATCGTTGATAGGAATCTATCAGTGGTAGATGTCGACTTCAACTCTTCGGAAATAGACTGAGGGATCTATATTTGGGACACCCGTTATTTCCTAATAGTTTTCGACTCATTTTTTTTATATCCATTACTGCGGACTTCACTTGCAGCTGCGATACTCGGCTAGAGAACAACTCCTTGTCGAGCCCTCCAATATGGCCCTCCCAGGCGGAGCGATCACGCTCGTGTCCGTGGTCACAGTATTCAGTGTTCTGGCTGTTTGCGCCGTCATTCTAAGATTTTACGCCATTCGGATTCTAGGTAGATCCTATTATTCGAGCGATTATCTGGTGGTTTTGAGTCTGGTATGGTTTACCAACAAGGCTTCTTTTACCCCTTCCCTTCCGTACACGCGGCCACAGTTTCAATGGGCTAAGAGAGATATCGTTGTTATTTTAGGTATTCACGATTGGAATAACTATTCTGGGCTGGTTGAGTAAGAAACTTGTCTCTCACCGTGGATCCATGATTCCCGGCTTACTGTGGTATCATAGTGGCTCTCGATGGCGGCGCTGGTCTTCAGATGACCGATGCTTCACCGCAAGAAATTGAGACGTTACTCAAAGTAAATATCACCTCTAAATATTCCCGTTCCTATAACTATCACACAAGGCACTAGTTTAGCTATATTCACAAGTGAGCTTGAGCTGTCGCTTACGCACTATCCTGCTCCTAGATATTCTTTGCCGCCCCTATTATCTGGGCTTTCGCGACCGGATTTGTGAAGCTTTCGATTCTTTCATTCTATCACAAAGTCTTTGGTTCCAGAAAGGAGATGCGAATCGCGATTTATACCGTAACCGCTGTTGTGGGCATATTATTCCTAGTAACAGTCCTAGAACCGTTGCTGATGTGCCGCCCCATAAAATACACATGGGACAAGGTTAACACCAAAGGGACATGCGGTAATACCCAAAAGGCCTTTCTAGGTGTTGCTGCGGTTAACCTGGTTGTTGATTTGGTTATTTTTGCTCTTCCGCTCCCACTGCTCTGGCAATTGAAGATGAGCACCGGCAAAAAACTCGGCATTTCTGGGATATTGGCACTTGGGCTAATGTATGACATATTCATTTCATACTTCATTCCTATCATCCAAGCTTACATATCACAAAATAGTGTGTGTATCGTATCCGGCCTTCGAATCGAGTCGCTTCTATCCCTAAAAGAAGAAAACTTCACATTTACAGTCATTCGAGATGCTACGTATGGCGCACTTGAGGTTCAATTGGGCACTACCAACGCTTGTCTTCCTTTCTACCGCCCTTTGCTTCTCCGTTACTTCCCCAAGCTCCAGACTCGTTCGACCACCGGGAAGACTTGGGAGAATTCCGATCGAACTCGTGATACAATGGAACGTTCAAGGCGATTGAAATTGCTTGCATCCGATACATACGGGATCGACACTCTGACTTCCCAGACATATGCTGCCAGGGATAGCCGGGGCGACAGCAGATCAATTGACATGGCAACTCCCCCAGAACAAATCACGGTCAACCAGTCTATTGACATCTACTACGAGCCCAAATAAGTATCACGTCTCAATGACCTACCAGTCTATACGTCGTTTCGTCGAGATATTTTCTCGTTTCTATTTTTTTTATTTTTGAGCTCTCGTCCACCTATGGGTGCTCGTAGTAATCCTGGCGTTTCGAGTGATACGATGGCGGGCCCAAGAAATAAAAGGAAGACTGGGCATTGTAGTTTAATGGGGTTTGTTGGGGACATGGATATATGTGTCATAGGGTTGGATTCAAATCGTTATTCTTCTTGTGCACTGTTTGAAACTGTTGAATTCTGCGACTTTTGGGAGTGAAGGGAGAATATTTTAATAATAGCAATCGAAACTCTCTATCAATCAACCTTGTTAATTAAACCCCCCTCTCCGCCGCGTTCCGCCTTTTTAAGTCCGTCCATCCCCCTCGTGGGCCCGGTTTGCGTTCGTGATCATTTGATCCTGGGATGTGCTGGTTTCCGGGCGATCCTTGGGGGTGGTGGAGATGTTGGTTTGCTAGGGTCTTCATCACCTTGGGGGCTGAAGTTGTGAGACAAAGAATAGTGACAACCTCCTGAGTTATTTGCGGACAGCCCAACACGACCGTTATTATAACTAACATAATAATAATATTATTACAACTTTCACTGATATCGTCCATCGCTTGGCTGATGAGCCATCCCTCCTTGCCCGGGTCAAAGCACTGTTTTTGGTGACACAAGCCTTCAATTCTCGTCTAGATGTGCTTTTCTTCACCAACTAACCTCAACACGGCAGGTCGTACGACAGACCTAAGAGATTATTATTATCTTGACGTCAAATCAGTATCTTTAGCAAAAGCCAAGTTAATCTATGCCGTACCCATGTTCCAAGATCAGGCCTATCTTTGCATGCAAACGGCGTACGGAGTACACACCCAGCGTTCCCTGAGATCCTAGCCGCTCATTTTATGTACATTGGCCTGTTCACAAAATCAGGCCCCAGCCGGAACCCCAAGGTTGCCTTCTCAGTGGGCCAAATGCCCCCATCGTTAACTTAATAGTTCAGCCTCGAATGCTTTCTTGGGTTCATGCAAGGACAAATGAGGCCTTTAAGCCTGCGTCCTATCAGATCCACACAGGGACTGACTGGCTGGCCGGAATCCAGAAACGGCGCTGGTTTCAATTGCTAAGATGGCTAACCAAGCATAGCCAGCGCCCTCCCATTCCCCATTTATACCGATTCGCTGTTCCTTGATTCTGCAAAAACATATATAGGCTGGTTGTTCCCAGGACTTGTTTGCTCTGCAGTTGTACAATGCTATAATTATGGGATCACTGCATCCTTTCTTGTGCTCCAATTACTTTTCAGCCTATATACCAGGTGTCCCGCTCCTGATATCTTGCACTAATTAATACAAGTAGACCTTGTCTGCTCCACGACGTTCAACTCTAGGATTTTTGTCGAACTTTTTATTGGAGAATTCATGCCAACCAGTTGTCCCTGGGTTCTATGATCGACCACTTCGAAAAAAAGTAATTATGGGTGCACAAAATATTCTCGATCAAAATACCTGCTCGGTGGGAGGAGAATCCGATCGAGGAAGACGACTCTTAACCCAGGCCATTGATTACTATGCCCTAGCTGAACCTCATAGGATATTTGCCTCTTTTCCCGTTTCGGAGAATCTCAATGATGGGTTTCGCGATGTTGATATGCATACTCTAGCAGCTGCTGTGAATGAGACAGCAAGATGGCTGGACAAACTCCTCGGCGCTTCAAAATCCGCAATGCTCGAACGGGGCACTGTAGCTTATATCGGGCCGTCTGATTTAAGATACTCAATCCTGTTCTTTGCGGCTATGAAATGTCGCAAGAAGGTAACATAGTATATCATTTTATTCTGCTAGAAACCTGGCGCTCTATGGCATTCTGATTTGCTTACTAGATCTCATGTTAGATGCTTTTTCTATCTCCACGGAATACGGAGTCCCAGAATGCTAGCATGCTTCAGCGAACCAAGTGCCAGGCTCTGCTGTACGCGGACGAGATGAAATCTATCATCAACAAGCTAAGCGGGCTAGTTCCCACTGTGCTAGTTTTTAGAGTCAGATCACTCGTCGAAATGCTGGACTCTCATGGCAAAGCTTCCCCGTATTACTTCGAAGCAACCTACGAGGAAATTAAGGATGAGCAATGCTTGATATTGCATTCGTCCGGCTCTACTGGTAGGCATCCCAAGGTTTCCCCCAATTGTATTTGTGATAATATACTTACTTTCATATCAGGCGATCCGAAACTCATCTACATGACGCACGGAACATTTTCTGTCACTGATAATGATACAAATATGCCTGTCCCGTCTGGCCGGAGAGCCCAAAATGCTGCCCAATTTAACTTCAACCCTCCCGCTCGGTTTTATTCATGTTTCCCACCATACCATGTGAGCTTGCCTCGAGTCTTTATCGTCATTCTAGTCTAACAAATTGTGCAGCTTGCTGGTGTACAGGCGTATATTATCCTTCCAACCTTCTATAAATCAGCCACCCTTGTTACCGGTCCTCCCAACATTCCACCAACTGGATTCCTGCTTTCAGATATCATGAAACAACAACGCCTTGCTGCCTTCTATGTGCCTCCCTTCATTATCGAACAATGGGCTGGGGAGCCTGAGTCCGAGAAGCAGGCCAAAGGGCTCAATTTTGTGCTATACGGCGGTGGAACACTGTCTCCCACCACTGGTGATAAATTAAGTAAGGTCACCGACGTCTGCCAGATGTATGGCTCACTGGAGCTCGGTCAAGTTCAGATGCTTGTTCCCAGGCCGGGCCAATGGGAGTACTTGGAACCAAATCCCTATGAAGAGTGCCACATGGAGCCTGTGGATGACTCGCTTTTTGAGATGGTATTACACCAGCATGCTAAATTTTATGCTCATCGATCTCTCGCACATAACTTTCCTGATGTCAAAATCTGGCGGACGGGTGATCTCTTTGTGCCACATCCCTTGAAGCCTGGATTATGGCGATTCCATTCTCGTATCGATGACATGCTTGTACTGTCTAGTGGCCATAAACTCCGGCCGCTTGAAATGGAAACTTTGATCCAGGGGGATCCCCTGGTCTCTGGGGCACTGATAGTTGGCACCAGACAACCCCAACCGCTTCTCATATTAGAACCTACGCAGCCAGTAAATCTACCCAAGAACGAATACATTGATAAAGTTTGGCCTACGATCTGTCAAGCTAACGCAATTGCTCCGGGTTATGGACAAATCGTTCGATCGAAGGTCATCCTTGCTCGACCTGATGCTCAATTTATCCGAGCTCCAAAGGGGACAATTATCAGACGGCTTACCGAAGCTCTCTATAAGGATGATATTGATCAGGCATTTTCAACTGGCCAGAATGACATCTCTGAAGCAGCCACCTCTGGGACTCTGGAAGATATATTTATCAGCAGCACGGCTCAATTCATTCGATCGATTCTTTCCAGAATCTGGCCAGACTTCAATCTCAATGATGACGATGATTTTTTCTCACGAGGAATGGATTCACTTAAAGCAATTGAGCTGAGCCGAAAGCTAAATGCTGTCTCCCCCCAACGACGCATTGGTCCAACAACTTCTTTGATTTCGCTCCGCATGATCTACAGCAACCCTTCAGTCAATAAACTTTCAACAGCCATTGTCCAAAACATGCTTCAACCAGCCGAGCGGTCACCAATAGCTGAACGTCATGATATTGACAGCATGAAGCGAATAATGAATAATTTTTCGGCCAACCTCCCTACACGAAGCACGTCGTTATCCCCGGGGGTCAATATTGTCTTAATCGGGCCCCGTGGCCGTCTAGGGCCCCATATCGTGCGATTTCTGCTTCAGGATTGTCGAATAGCAACTCTCTGGTGCCTTAATCGGGGCGAAGATGGGCGAGAACGCCTTCGGAGAGCAATGACTGAAGAAGGGATGATTTGCAACGTAGACGACCCTCGTTTGCAATTTGTTGCTTCGAATTTGGAGAAGCCAAACCTTGGACTTTCGGCTGACGAGGTTACAACTGTCTTTGGCAATGCAGATCTTATTATGCACAATGCGTGGAAAGTAAATTTTTGCTGGCCGCTAGAATCCTACGAATACTCCTTCATACACAGTGTCCAAAGCTTGGTGAACATTGTCTCCCGAGCAGAGAAGAATCCCCGGGTTGTGTTTGTATCTTCAACGGCGGTGGCACAAGATTGGGAGAAAGTCAATGTATCAGTGCCTGTCCCTGAAGAACCACTCAATAATTGGGATATCACCTCGCCGTTGGGTTACGGACAGTCAAAACATGTATCTGAACGCATGTTAACTTTGGCTGCAGAGAATCTCGGAATTCCTGTGACGATCCTCAGAGTCGGCCAAGTTGCAGGCACAACTACAGCTGCCAATGGTGCTATTTGGTCGAGGGATGAGTGGCTTCCGTCTCTTGCATACTTATCTAAGTCGCTCGGAGTAATACCTAACGATCTCTTCGATATCGATTGGATTCCAGTTGACATCATGGCCGAAGCAGTGTGCGAATTATCACTCAGCCAGTCATCACAAGATAATCCAGTACAAATATACAATCTGGTTAATCCGCACCCGACTCCTTTTGCTGAATTTGTCGATGTTCTCCAACATCGGCTTCCCTCAGCCAAACAGACTACGCTCAGCGACTGGGTTAAAAAGGTTTCATCTAACTGTGTGGATAATGGAGGTCTTCCTGCGGAAGATGCTATAGCTGCGGTAAAGATATTACCCTTCTTCCAATATCTTGTTGAAAGCTCGGTTGCACAGCCCAAGTTCTCAACTAACCAGGCGCAAATGGCTAGTAGAACTATGGCCGACAAAGTTGTGGCAATTGATAAAACGTTGATCGAGCTTTGGTGTGATCAATGGAAAATCTAATTATTTAATTTCTCTGTTTTCGTTGTATTGTTATTCCATAGCTATTTTGAATAAACCTAAGACTGACATCTGATGCCTGGCTTCCTCGATTCTATTCATGTATATATATTTATTTCGTATAATGGAAGGCAAATCCACTGATCCAACTACTGGTTTCAAGGCTGATCGGAACCGCCTCTAGGTCCAACACATCTGTAAAAGAAAAGGGAGAACAATAGAAAGAGAGAGAAAAATTCATGGGTATATATCATTATGGTATTCATTATTAAATAGTATCTACAAGATCAAAAACGTCAAGCATTATTCTGCCGAGGAGTAAATTTGAGATGTAAAGCACCGGGTGTGGCGGTGAATTGATCTCTCATGTCTTCTTCAACGAGGCCAGGGTTCGTCCCAGGCGCTACAGAAATATGATATTTCGATACCAGACATGCAGTGACCATTCTCATCTCAGTCATTGCCAATTCTTTTCCAAGGCAGGTATACCGACCTATGACGCGGGAATCAGTACATATTCATATTCGCAAGTTAGGGAGAACATGATAAATAAGATTTACCTTGTGCAAATGGGAGAAATGATCTGGAATCGAGTACAAGTTCAGGAGCACTAGTCCATCGTTCTGGGATCCATTTTTCTGCGTGGGTGTAACATGATGGCACTGGTTAAGACCGAATTAGTTGTTGTCCACTGGGCTTGTTAAAAATAGAAAAAAGAGATGCACAATCAATAACTTACGCCGTTGTAAAATATAACGCGGAGCAACTACTGTAGTGTTGCCAGGAATGTATGTCCCACCAATAGTCATACCTTCTGGGGGTGTATCACGGTATCCGCCCGTTGGGACAGCTGGATGAAGTCGGAGAGTCTCCTTAATCACAGCATTTAGATACGGAAGGGATCGGAGAGCCTTGGGGTCCGTATAATCAACACCATCAAGTTCTTCGCACAGTTTGTTGGCCAGCTCTGGGTGGGATAATAGCTCATAAAAAAGAAACACCATTGTAGGAGCAACGGTATCACTGTTCAGTCGAAAGTTAGATTCATGCAAGGAAGCAGTTACATGGAAAAGATACACGGAGAAGAGGGGAGTAAAATGTACCTCCCCGCAATGATTGCGACTATTGCATCCCCAGTGAGAAGATTATGGTCAGTCTCGATGGAATTTCTTTTCTTAGAATCTAATAGCAGATATGAGGCTATGTCATGGGTTGTTTTGTCCTTCTATATTTAGATGACGGTTAGAACATGGATGTATACAAGGAGGGGCCAGTGAGGGGCAAAATAGTTATACGAGCCTGAACATGTTCAACCATCCGATCTTCACACCATTTAACCATGGCATGCCAATCCTTAATTACCCAATAACCGCGTAACCAGCGTAAACCGATTTGTGCCAGCCAAGGAACTGGGGATAATGGTCCGAGTATTTTCATGGCCCGTCGAAGGGTGGTAATGCTGGAATGCCATTTTTCCGCAGTCAACATGTCAAACGAGCGTGAGAATACGAATAGGCCCATGACATCGAAGGAAAAAAAATACGAATAGGTAGAGAAATTGATTGATTCTCCCTTTTCCGCACCTTCGGATATAATTCCCTCCAGCTTTTTTACCTGGGATACGATATGACCTTCGTAAACCACCATCTCAGAGGTTGACATGCCTTTTGTCCATACTCGGCGTCGTTGGTCGTGGAACGGTTGGTTGCGGATGGTCGTAACACCAACATGCGGGAGAAGAAAATCATACCAAACGGATTTGGTACATTTACTTCCGGGCCCATCAAGCTTTGCTAGTACTTCCGGGCTAAATACTGTGACCTCTGCGGGGCCGGTTCGCACAAAATCGCCATATTTCTGATGGAGTCCGTGGAGGAGAAGGTGATTTTTGCTGTCTAGGCATTTTATAGAATGCCATAGTTTGGTGATGCCTGCAACCGGGGGACCAGGAAACTGGCGTAACCGATGGAAAAATACACGATAGACAGCAATGCTAGCGAATATCGAGCCCGTAAATGTAGCTGTGAAAATGAATGCCCTCCAGGGGATTGGATTCCTATATTGTAGGCCTTTCAAAAATATTTCTGCTAGATTGAGCACTGCGCAGACTATAACATAGCACCCAAATACAGTGGGCGCGCTCATATGCCATTCGCCTTTTTTGAAGACGGCATGGTGGGCGAGTACTCCAACGAGGGCGGCAATGAGGTATTCAGGAAGCATGATAACCAACGGGAAGTGAATTCTCTGTCAATAACAAGTCCAACTCGGGCCAGGATAGGTTCTGTACCTACAATAGTTATAACTATCGATTGTGATAAAATCATGAATGAAGGATCAATCGAACTATATAGCATAGCACAAGTATCCCATGGCATGGCATAGAGGTATCACCAGCCCCACGACGGGATCTGAGACTCAGGGAAGGCTCTGGGTCCAAAAAATGTCACCATAACTGTGACTGTGACTGGCTGCCAGGCTGAGCCCAGCCCTGGGATTCGGGATGGGAACAGCCACGAGCGTTTTTTTGATCCAAGATCCATGTGGGAAGGGGAGAGTGTGACGAGATTATTGTTGCACAAAGCGGAATGGTAGGTCGACCAAAGGCTAAGAATATTTTTTGTTTTATTTTTGTCAGGTCCTTGAAAGTAAGGATATTTATTTAGATTAAAAATGTCCTGCCTGCAGCTGATCAAAGAACGGGGCCACGGCTGGGACAAGGAGTATTTTTTTTTTCACTTTCATCTTTTTATTTTAAGATTTTGTGAGGGTTGTTCGAGGCTGAACATGGACAGGAAAATGAACAGAAATGAAATGATCGACAGGCGACATATCGCCGCAATCCTTGCTGGTCGGTCTGTTCGGATCCGTTTTCTGAGTTCTTGAGTTTTCTGTATGCCAGGGACAGTTAACTAACCACACCCTCAACCCTGCTCGTACTCTGCCCTATTATACGCCGCTCCCTTGACTCATGAGGTTGGGTCTGAGCAAAGATCCAATAATCCCAACAACCACGGCTGCGAACATGTCCTGAACACTCCCGATTATCATCATCCCTGGCAATGGTTATTTTTTCCCTCCTCTCACCAGGCTGTGTGGGCAGACCCGTAAAGGGCCCCCATCCAATCAAATACTTCCCCTTGCTGTTGGAATTGGCCGTTTTTGGATTGATTGCTCATGATACCCTGCCGCCAACAGTTGCGTTAAGAAAAAATGGCACTGATTGGATTATTTGCTGGAGCCTTGACTTCTCAACGTCTTCCTACTTGCTACGCGGGATGTAAAGGATGCATGTCACCTCTGAGCCCCAGCTAGGCTCCCACTCTGGTTGTCTCACATTGGTGACCGGATTTGGAGAGTAAGAAATGACTGATGACATCAATAATAGGATACATACTTACTCTTATCCTATCATTTATGCCTCGCTCCATCTCCGTCTGGGCAGCTTGGCTGCTCCGTCCCTCCTATATAGGTTCCGGAGCCATACCTCTTTTTTTAAAAGTACTCTTTGCGTGATATATACCGTTTCTCTTCCGTCTTTATCTGTATAGACCATAATTCCTTTTGTGGGTTGTCTATGCGTGGATCTTTTTTGATCCCTTCTCATTCTTTCTATCCCACGAACTTTGCCACAGGCACGCAAATGATTTCCATTCCTACAAACACGCCTTCTCTCCGTCAATCGCCTAGTGACTCGACGTATTATTTCCTGCCGTCGTCACTCAATCGGCTTCGACCATCTCCTTTTCACCTGCCACTTTCTTCTCTATATTCAATATGGCTCTTCACATACAGTGATATCAAAACCATCATCGCCCCAAGCTTCGCATTTGGGATATTTACGGCTTGTTTGTGTCAGTCCTTTGGTATAAATTCTGTGCCAACTGCGAGTGAACTGCTTCGGCGTGCCCCTTTAATGATTTTATGGTCCTGGATCAATCTACTTCCATTCAACATCGATAATCAACGGCGGCCACGTGCGATTTCGGAAGATGCTTGCAATAAACCATGGCGGCCTCTACCATCCAAATATATCACACCACAACAGGCATATACAATAATGCTGTTTTTTTATCCTGCTGCATTTCTGATTAGCCTGGTAATCGGCGGCGTTAGGCAGTGCTTAGCTCTTGTTCTCCTAGGAGTGTGGTACAATGACTTGAAAGGGGCCGATGCAAGTTGTGTCATCCGAAACTTCATCAACGCCTGCGGATTTATCTGTCATATCTCTGCACCCTTAGAGGT
Source organism: Myotisia sp. PD_48 (assembly GCA_032988175.1). Taxonomy (NCBI): domain Eukaryota; kingdom Fungi; phylum Ascomycota; class Eurotiomycetes; order Onygenales; genus Myotisia; species Myotisia sp. PD_48. Next base: position 36,083 of record JANTQB010000123.1, read on the forward strand.
TGCACTTGGCGGTCGAGATATAGCATTCAACCGAGATATGGTAAATTGGCTAGGAGTGATTGGGGCAATCGTTTTCACCACCGTGCAGGCACAAGACATGTACGACCAAGCAGGTGATCGAGTTATGGGTCGCAATACAGTCCCGCTTGTGATTGGAGATGGTGCTGCCAGATGGACAATTGCGATTCCCATGATATTCTGGAGTATCTTTTGCCCCTGGTATTGGGCTTGTTCTTGGATTATTTCGAGCGGCTTCGCGGTAATTGGTTGCAGCGTGGCAGGAAGGTCGCTCATGTTACGGAGCGTTGCACAAGACAAAACCACCTTTAGGATCTGGAATTTCTGGATGGTTTGTTTGTATGCGTTGCCACTTTTTAGAGCTATCCGCTGAGCGTGTGGTTGTTGGTGGATATTAATTATGTTAATTTTTGTATATATTTATATTGATGAATTCTAAGAGCAATAGATGAGAAGCATCTAAGCAACAACAACAAGATGGATTTCATTATCTATCAAGTTACCCAAAAATGAGCATAAAACTGCTCTTTAATATAGAACGCAAGACAATGAGGAGAATACGGGATACAAAGGACAGAAGAGATAGATAAACAGTTACCAGTTAGCAATGCATAATAGGCTGCCTTATTTTACCATTATATAGTCACTTTCGCTATTGACATACAACGTTCATTTAATATAAACATTTCGTCACTGTGCCCATTGGATATGAGGTAAAAAGATCCAGTGATATAGCCCGGTGAGCTTCGAAATATTTCAAACATAACAAGTAAAACAAAATGCTCCCAAATTGCCCAGATTCACTCGGACATACTATGTACACATGATGCAACTATGTTATCTTCCCCAATTTCGTCCTTAGCACCGGGGGAAAACAGGACTCCCAGGCTTTACACTGCCGCCATACTCGACAACGGCTCCAGGATTGGCAAAGACCGTCTCCTTTCCTTCAACGGTCCTGCAAGAACCTCCAACATTGGCTTTAAAGATATCTGGGAGGGCGGCAAAAGCGCTGGTATCGCGGCTTCCACCAGTAATTTCAACGTGTGCACAGTTCATGTACATTTCACGATTCCCTTCAAGATTGAACCAAGACCAAGCAAAAATAGCCTTACCACTCGGGACGGACGAAGGGACGCTGAAGCTGTAGTTGTAGGCCAGAGGGCACCCGCCCATGATTGATTTAATGACCTTGAATGTACTTCCGTTGTCGTAGCTGAGAGACAGTTGGCAGGAACCGCCCCTGTGAGTATTTCCCTGGGAAAGCTTCACGGTGGCACTGGAGCCAGCTCCCCATGTAGCCACAGTTCGCCATGGGGTATTTCGAAGGTGGCCGCGACAAGGATAGTTCGAGCCTGAGGTGGAAACAAGTTAGCTTTTAGCCTACTGTATTTTGACATAAATATGCCATGAAGGATGGATGGGATATGCAAACCATCGGAATTGAGAGGGCTGGTGTTGTCGTAATCAATGTTCGACCAGTCGTTTTTAGGATCGTACTGCGACTTGAGTGCATAAGGAGTGATCATTTCCATATGTGCCATGGCAGAGCCGGCGGCACATAATGCACCGAGAATGACCGAGTTGAGATGCATTTTTGATTTCCCGTATAAACGTACTGAAAAACCTATCAGGCTTTTGGTCAAGATTCTTCAAGACAGCGTGATATCAGGAAAGTCGAGCAAAGGAAGGTGACTGAGGAGTTCGTATATTTATATAGGGCGCTTCCTCTCGCCCGTAGGCGCGGCAAAAAGCTCGGTTTATATTCATGTCGATGGGAGGTGTGTCTGGATGGTGTGTATGTAGCATCGATTTCTACCTCTAGAGGGCAACAGGGTTACACTCTGTTGATATTATCCCTCCAGATCTGCTAGTGCATTTCCTTATTGAGCCCCAGCCCCTGGCATGGGAGCGTTGACACTATGGTGGAGATCTTCTTCATCTGTTTGGATAGGATTCTGATGGCCAATGACTCGGGAACTATTCCATCCCATGGCAGGGCTCTCTCCTCTTGTGTTGACCGTTTCCACCCTCTGAAATGAGAACTCCACAGTTATAAAGGTCTAGATGTGAGCGCTGTGCCCAGTGCTACAGGTGAAATGCGTAGGTGATTAGTGGGTATGTAGATCGACAACGTGGTCGTATTCACAGAATCAATTGTTGCATGAGTACGGAGTAGTCGGAGCAACACTACCAAGAAACAAACTTCCCGATAAAACAGCACTAGCCAAGGCGGAAATCGGCCCCTTTAAATCAAACTCGGGCTAGCCTGGGAGAAACCGATGTGGGTGCCTGCAAAAGGATGAAAGGAAATTTCGTGCCCACCACTGGGCCCATCTGGTTACATCGCTAGCTAAAGTGGAATCTGGTGAGTTGAGACGTTGATTTCAGTGCGTTCAAAAAAACTATTCCATCGATGTCCGTCAATGCCGCTTGAGTAGCCCTCGATATAGAGATATCTTTCGAGCAGTAATTCGAGATGTAGGCCAGGGAATCCTCAGCCCGTCTCTGGCTGTGCCGAGATGCCACAATGCTTAACTACCAGCCAAGGTCGGGGAACCCTGCCGCACCCATGTCTTGGGAACAAGAAAGGAGCCTTGCAAGGACTGAGTACTCGGTATTCCGTCTCTATCCCATTGTGTAGCCAATCAGACCTGGGCAGTCGTGTTTCGGGGTATCCAGGGTTCATAAATAGGCATAGTACGGGTCAGAAACGGTGGTGGGTTGGCTTTGGTTCGCAGCATAATCACATACACAATACAGAAGTCATAGGTCTACAGAAGCTGTGATAGATTTTTGGGCTCTATCTATTGAAACCGACTTAAGAACTTGTTGCTAGTTTTCTCGTTGTCGCATATGATAGATTTACCCCTAGCATAGAATAGGGGAGGGGCGATGATAGTAATGGTATAATGGAAGACATCATCAAGTAACCTCTGAGGTTTACTTGCGGAACAAAAGTAGTTCATAGTTAAGATACCAAAACTGATCTTTGCCTTTCACTATTAAGATACAAGGTCCAATATGAGCATTGCGAATCGATACCAAAGACCAAGCCAAATTCTCCTGGGTATATTGAACAAGATCCGCCAAATGAATATACTTGTCCCAAAATATAGATACTTTAGCCAGAAAGGCTGAAACTGAACAGCTAATTCTGGTCCTAATATCCCTTTTTGAACTAAGGCTTCACAAGTCCTTATCTCCTTTGCGCGGTCAATTGTCTGGTATGGTGTAACCGATGCAATATCTTTTGTTTTGCGCTTAAAGTCATATGCTGTCAAAGCCATAGTAGGATAAACATTGTGCCAACAAGCAGAAATAAGACCATCAAAAACTTCATGGCGATCAAGTTCTGGAAGCTCGAATTCCCTTAATCGACGATCCAATTCCTTTGGGCACAGGTCAAGGTTATCATAGGGCTCATAGCCATACACCAGAAAGTATAGAAGCGTTCCAAGTGCAAATTGTTCAGTTCTAGCAGAACAGAGACCAAATGAGCCTTCAAGTGGACCGGCATTTAGTAGTCTAGCACGCGGCGCGAGGACCCTGTCGAGGAACTGTCCAATGTCAGTAGCACGGCCAAAATCCCCCAGCTTTAAGTTATAGTCCTTGTCAAGAAAACAGTTGCCTGCATGCACATCATTATGACAAAACCCCATTTTTTCAACGTACGCCAGAGCAGAGCTGAGTTGTTGTATCCAGCGAGCAACGAGAGCGGGATCCTCATATCCTTTCACTCTGATAAGACGCCCATACCAGGTTTTTGGCCCTGTCTCCCGTTCCTGGCGGTCGCGAAGGCGGGGATAAATTGACCCATTCGCACAATATGATAGAAAAATATGGTCTGGGAGCACAAGGAAATGTTCAACAATCTCAGCACATCGATCCTGGCGCTGATTAAGGCGTTTGAGAAAAGCTATCTCCCTGAGTAATGGATGTTCTCCTGCGTGATAGTTCGGTGCCTGGTCGAGACAAACAGCTTTAATTGCAATAGTTGGTGTGACATGGTAGATATTGGTGTCGATTCCGCTATGAATCCCGTTATGCTTCTCGAGAGTATCAGCATAGTGGAAGGTCATAGTGAGTTGTGGCACACGCAATCGTAATCGTTATCAAACAGAGAATTGATAAATATGGACGGAATAAAATATTAATAAATGGTTAGTTAGCTGTTAGGAGATAGTTTTTTTTGGGTCAGCATGGAATTTGAATCAATGCATTATTTTAACTAGTTACCTAATACCTGAATAGTTACTCTGTAGAAAAAGGGGAACAGGATTTGCATTCCTTGGGGCTCACAACCTAAAACTAGCAAGGGCCCTAATCATGTGACCCGCAATGGAGTTTCTCTCGAACAAGCAGAATAAGTACTCCGTCATACTCGGTAACTAATTAACCAGGGCAGTTTTTACTCCAGAACGAACAGATCCAAGGGTAATAAGTTAACCTCTCCTCCGTCTTACATTAACATTCATTAACATCAATTCAATTCAAACATTTGGGTCGAGTTTTTAAACTAACATCCTAGAAAGACAAAGTGGACTAACTAGTTAGTTAGTTCTTACTTTATGGAGTAACCGTGGTTGTCACTTAATATGCCTCGTGACTCTGCGGCCATTCCGTCTAAAATATATGATACCTTCCCACCAAGGAATTGAAGGTAATGAACGAGCAGACAAGGCGGCAAAAGAAGCAACTGGATGGAGGAAAGTCAGGATAGAGGGCGGAAGACCTCAGGAAATGGATACAGATCAAACAGAGCCCATAGTAAGGGGCCTTCCGAACCCAACCACGCTCCTAAAATCGAAGATTAGGACGAACTTCCATGGAAGATGGAGAACCATGTGGCGGGAAGAGAAAAGAGGTAGGGACCTATACAGAATAGTAAAGGAGCCAGCCAAAATTATCCTAAAGATCCACGCCAATATATCCCGGCCACTATCCTCTATCCTGACCCAACTGAGAACTGGCCATATTGGCCTAAAGGACTTCCTGACAAGAAGAAAGGTGCCAGGATTCGAAGACGAAAGCTGCAACTGCGGTAAAGGGAATCAAACAGTTCGCCACGTTCTGCTCAACTGTCCAAACTTCAACAACATACGGAGAAGTGCGAGGAAGGAAGGATGGTCCACGGACATACGGACAGTACTGATGGAACCAAAGCTGGCGCAGGCGGCAGCCAGGTTCATGATGGAGACAGAGCTCCTAGGGCAGTTCAGGAGCGTAGAAAGAGCTGACTGAGGCAAGCCAGGCGAGGATAGCCTGGCTAGTCAATAAACTAGCCGAGCAATGAGTTCTCAAAGTATGAAAGAGTGGAATGGCCAACCGCCAAAGAACGGGAGGCCCAGGTTAAACCAGCCAGAAGGCGATTGTGAAGTAGAGAGGGCTCCCTAGGGGCCCCCTACCACACTCCTTAGTTATTTCTTTTGTTCTTTACTGTACATAATATTTGAACCGTACGCTGGCGGTTCTGGAGGTGATTAGGTAACAACCCGCATAGCTGCCGCCAAGGCGGCTGGGACGGCCCCATTTATTCTCCTTATCTGCCTTAATATCTTCCAGTACGGCTCGAAATTTAGGCTCGTCAAATACTTGTTGTAAAGCATTGGTGTCTGGAAGCCCCAAGTATCCAGCCAGATAGGGTCGACTAGTATCAAGGTTGACACCAGCTAGCTGGGCTTTGATACCCGGGAGATGGGCTGTTTGTTGTCATTGTGTACCTATTTTTGACCCTGGCCCGGTGGAGTATGCCCAACACCTCATACGCAAGACAGTCTATACTCCGAATCCCTTGGGGTGCCATTAGCATGCACTCTCGAGACACGCCCTGAACCCTATGGGGTATTTCCAGCATTCCCTACGTCCCTGCAGGCCCAATTTGGCCCATACACTAACCAATATGACAACTGTATTGTACCTCACCTCCCTTCCCGCTGACATCATGCAGTGGGAGTTTTTAAGTCACAAGGTCAAGAAGAGGGGCTACGGCTGTCCACCCACACCAGGTGCGAAAGACAACTATTTATGGGAGAATTATTCTCGTTTCTTTTGCGGATCGACAAGCGACTTCAATTTTGGTCTCATTCAAATGTTCGTAAGATCAGAATTATTTGACACCTAGTTTAGTTGTTTGTAAAAGCTTACTAACTGAGTTATGAATAGGACAACCCCACTAGCAACAATGATGGTTATTCCAATTATTTTGACCCCCGAAGTTGCAGTACAACGAGAAGCTGCTTGGTCTTCAGTCAAAGACACTTGTGTTGATTTACTTGGGCCAAAAAATGAACCTTTAGCAGTCTTGAATCCAACAAAAGAGTGTGGTACTATAATAGACTCTATCATATCTGAGTATCCTGAGCAGGTAAACCTCCCAACGGTTACTAATATCTTCTGTCTTCTAACTTGCCATAAGGTAGCTGCCTCTTCTCAGATAAATGCAACCAAGCCGTGCAAAATCAAAAAATACCTTCACGCAGAATTTGTGTATTTCCCTGGAGATATTCTATTCAAATCATTTACAATCATAGTGCCTCTCCGTGTCTCGGGAAATGTCAAATTTGGCGAGGAAATTGTGGACGAAAATCATTACTACTATGTGCTTAATGGAACTTTTCTCAGTGTAGCCAGTGGTAGTAGGTTAGAAGCTATCTCTATTTCAAATATTGAATAATTTAACAATTGTCAATTGATTGGTCAATAGTGTATTTAAGAGCAATATTATAAATTACTAACAATGCCTAGATGTTGTCATTAATTCCTGCTCTGCAACATTAGGAGTACCAAATTGCTGCATAGTTTGATCATTGACAAAACTGGGATGAGGAATGCTCTGCTGTATGGTAGAAGGAGCACCAAATTGCTGCATTGCTTGATTATTATTGAAGCAAGGAATGTTTTGCTGTGTGTTGTAAGGGGTGCCATGTTGTAGCTGCATCACCTGATCATTATCAACAAGGCCCAGATGAGGAATGTTTTGCTGTGCAACATCTGAATGAGGAATATCTTGCATTGCTTCTTGCCCTGTGACATTGGGAGTGCCATTGAGTAATTGATGGTTGAGTTCTTGGTCTGGAAGTGTGTGAATATCACGAGAAGATGCATGTATTGAATCTCTATAGGCGTCTGGTACGTTATGGTAAAAGGTTTGAACATTTCTAAGATCAGGTGCTGCTGCAATATTAGATCAGTAAATAGTACCTAATCACCTGTGCAAGACTTTACTTATGCTGGGCATCCAAGGACATTCCAAGCTCACGATTGTGGCTAATTGATGGTTCGGGTGTCGAAGCCCGGGATAAGGCAGAGGGGGGAACATTCGTTCTCTCCCAGGGATGGCACGCTCTGGAACTTGTTTGTTTGTTGAAATTACTTCCCACTGCACCCGTAAAACGATTGGTGTTTCGTTTAGTATGAGCTTCCTGCGCACTTGATGCCGGATACGTCTGCCTCAACCGCTTTGACTGTGTTTTTTTCTGAGTTCCCTGGCGACCGCGTTTGGTATTGGCTGAATTACCACCACGTCCTGCAAAGACGGATTAGCGTATATATGTGCATGTTATGCCCTTAGCAACTAACTTATCGCTTCATAAGATTCAAAATGAATGCCTGAGTTGGAGCTAGGGTCTATCGAAGGGTCGCCCCACGGCGCAGATGGCGTAGCCACTCCACTAGGATCGGTTTGCTGATGAGCTCGACTATGAGGAGTGTTCGAAAGAGGAGTACCTTGCATTGTTTCTTGCCATGTGACATAAGGATGCCATATTGTTGCATTGGGATAGTATGGGATTTCAGCACAGCATCCGCCGAACGCTCAAGCAAGGTTAAAAACTCATATATAACTGTATCTGCAACCTCATGGGCACCTAGTTCCTTGGCCTTTTTATCAATAGTTTCTCTCTTGATAGACTTTATCATGGCATTACGCTTCTTTATATCATTCTTTGGAATCTTTTCGGTCCAACTAAACAAAATTAAATAAGTTAATTTTCTTTTTTCTTTTTGTTGGGATGGGAAGGGAAGGAGGGAGGGAAGAGAGGGAACCTACAAATACTCTCCAACATTTGTTGGCAGGACAAGCAAGTAACCCATACCTCCAATATCTTGTGCAAGGAGCCAGTACCTTTCACCATTGTTCACCCAGGAACGAAGATCAGCAAGAATAGATCCAAAATTACCACCAGTCAAGTTCTGGAGAATGACCTCAGCAATAAGACGCAGGACATCATTTTTGTAAGCAGAATAGGAAATACATAACTTCTCTTTCAGGCGATAATAGACAACACAAAAAATTCTCTGACGGATATTGCCGCTTAAATTTTTTGTTTCTAGTCTGACCACAAATTGGTAGGATTGGGCGAGATAGCTCTTATCTTCTTCCCCTATTCTCTTCTCTTTTCCTCGAGATAAGCTAAGTTGGAACTCATTGTCATAAGATTCGCCTCTGACTTCCTTCAGGAGCTTCAAAGGATCGCTTTTCCATTTCTTGTAAACTTCCTCGAGTTTTCGAGGTAGCTCTATTTTATGATTAGAACGTTGGCAGCTACCCGACACTGTCTGCCACGAATTCTGGAGGGAATCTTCTTGAAAATAGATTTGAACGCTAATTCGATATTCTGCAATTGTTAGGTAGGTTTCTCACATTAGTTATTCAGGCTAGCTCACATCATCAGCCCAGAGAATAGAACTGTCCAGCTTAGTTTCTTTCTTCCTCTCCGCCTCCTTACAGGCTGTTAGAACCTGCGTTGCAGCGAATCTACTTTCCACAATACCCATTTCAACAACTGGAAGAGGTTAAGGAGTCGGAGCATAAAATTGGAGGATGAATGTTGTCAAAGTGTGGGTTGGTAAAAATAAAACTAGAACCCCGTTTTACCCCATGGGTGGACCATTCCCGAAAATATATACTCTGTGCCAAGAAATTGTATATCACAAGATTCGCCAGGCATGTCCAATTTTTTAATGTTCCACAAGATAGCGTCAACAAATCTCACATGCTTGGAGTTACGAACTCCGTCCTCGCCAACGCGCCTCATAACCTCATTGTCAGTTATTAGGCCGATGAACCTTTACCACTGGCTGCTCCTGCTTGGAGCACATTCCCTTAAAACCCGCTGATCCTGGATACAGACCCACAAAACGGCTGGACAGGCGATCAGCCCAGGAATAAGAAAGCTCACATAAGATTCAAGGAGCAATGTGATAGTCGCTTGATTTCTCGTATTATGATGCCCGATCTTGTAACTGGATCACGTGTATAGGGTCTTGGCCATGTAGCCCCACATAATGGAACCCTTGCCAAGCTCAAATTTTTAATCCCCTTTTCTGGAGCGGATTATCTGATAGGAATGTGAGATTTCTCTATGTTGTGGTTCCTTAGCTTACATCGTTTGTAACAGCGTGCCAATCATGACAATATGAGTAAAAGCAGTATGAAGCTGGTGGCTTCCTATCCTAGTCTTCTCGTTTAGTATAGTAGTTTTATCTTCAGAACGCTCCCCTGGAGGTGTGCCATAACATTGTTATTTAAATTGCATGTCAATAACTGTTAAAAAGCGAATTTCCAGCCAAGTTATCCCCAAAACCTGGAGGTTCTTATAATATCTAGATCCTATTCTCTTACACCTAATTCTCGAAAATGTTACTCCCTCCCACTTAGCACTTCTCCCTAAGTCTGCAAGACAAGGTGCCCTGGGATTTCGTGAGCAAAATTCATTGACTAAGGCCTTGCACCCAGGTATTAAGTTCTTATGGAGTTGCCATGATGGCCCATACCCTTCTCTCTGAAGCTAAGCTTCACATTCTTTAAATCCAATATCATAACTGTAGTAGAGTTCTGGTTCAAGTGTGAACCAGAGAAGTAGTTCTTCCAGGAAATGAACTTGTGTGAGAACACAGGAGGCATAAGACTAGGCTTGTTGATGGTATGGACGTGAATTTGTGGTTTTGCTATTTCTATAAAATCGTTCTACTCATATATGGCATTCGTTTCCTGCTACCCTGTTCGTCTGGAAGTAATCGGTTCTTGAGAAGGAGGGAGGCGAGTTTCTGTGGCTGACACATCCACCATGGTATTTCTTCCAACCCTTGGCCCCATTCGAGCCTTCATTGTTGGTGAACAATGCCCCTGGCTGCTTAGGGGAGTGATTCAACCACTCAAAAGCAGTAAGCAGTGAACACGTTCAGTTGAGCCAGAAACGGTTCGTTTTTTTGATAAGGGAAGTCTTCGCTTTGGCGCTCCTTAGCTGACACCAGACATTCCATCTAATGCTTCGCTTTCAGCCATTGGGGCATTTCTTTCATTGGTCAATAATGTATCATCCTCGAACTGCTGCTATATTGATTTTTCAGATGCCATTGAAGTGGGGGCGAGGATGGTGTCTGCCTTGCATATCTGGCTCCCTCAGCCGAATGCTGGTTTGAACCAACTATTTAGCATCAAAAATAGCCTCAGCCATGATTCAAAGTTTGAATGGTACGAGATGTTCCCGCTCAGCCTCGTAGGTTTATCCTGGCAAGATATACCAAGATCCATAGGGGCATGACCTCACTCCGAGTTACGGACGACAAAGCAGGAGCGCAGGGCGGTGGGGTCTTTTACCATCTGATGCTCCAGCGTAAGAAGCAATCGTTCAGAATAGAATGAGTAATACCATGGCGTATTTCTTGGACAGATAACGCCTCGCAGGCCTATTATTGTAAAAGCGAGCTGCGGAGGCAAATCCAGCTCAACCAGAAAATTTTATGCAAGCTGGGACGGCTCAACAGCACCAATTCGCGGAGATATCGGGGGCGGAGCATGAGATTCATGCGCCAAGGGCTAAGATGTGAGACATGGCAAAAGTGATCAGAAAATCAGGAAGCAGAGGAAAAAATAATAAAAATTTGATGAGGATGGAGGAGGATGTTCAAACGGCGGGAGTGGGAGGGTATATATAATGCGATAGACTAGCAAGGGACGCCTTACCCGATTAGGAACGCTATACCCGAACAGGAAATTAAGCGTGTCCCAGGACTATGGAGTACTCTCCACTGAGAGCCCCCAAACTAACTTAATTTGATGGATCCCGAGTGTGAAGGACAGGGTAAACAGCAAAACCCTCCAGAGTGAGAACCACAAAATCAACTAATATAACAAACGAACGCTGTCCCATATTGAACTATGTTGGCGGATTGTTGTTCTGCGAAGCTACTAAGAAATTTTGGAATATTAGTCTAGGAGAAATGAGTCTAGAATAGCAGGGAGTACTAACGTGGAAATGTGAAAGGATTAAATTCCTTAGGACCACCAGTTGCAACCTCATACCATTTTCCATCAGCTGTCTTGGCCCATATGCCTAGGGCCTCGCAGTCATCACAAGGAATGTGTGAAGTAGTGCTGGCAATATTATCAGTTCTGCCTTTATCTATTCCGCAAGCATTACAACCATTGTCAGGAACAAGATTTCCAGGTGTCTCAAGATGATGCCTGCAAGCACGCTTCAGTATAGCATAGCTTCTCTTGCACATATTGATGTGATCTGTTGTTGTTAATTGTTGCCACTGGATAGAGTGTAGTTATAGAGTAAGAACAAGTACCACAAGGCAGAGGACTAGTCTATGCAAGAAGCTTGATGCCTATAAGAGGTTGATTTCGTGTATTTATCAGAGAAGACTAGAAATTTTGAGTAAAGATGGTCCTTTTTATAACTGAAGAACGATGAATGTCAATATCAAGTACAAAAACAAAACCAGCCCGGGGTAGCCCATCAGGGGGCTGGGAGGCGCAGTTCGACCTTGCATATGCTGTGATTGTTGTCAGGAACTAATTGGATGACATGATTAAAAATAAGACAAAAAGCAAAACCTGAGATGAACAACTATTAGTGCTGGTATTGCCCAGATTACCACATTCCTCCTCTACCCAGGTTGATTATGTAGTTGCTCCGGTGATCGCTGTATCACCGGATTGGCGAGGTAATTCCTTAGAATGTTCTTCTGAAACCGTACGGGTCTGCTTCTGGCGGTAACTCCACAAATTCCAGATTTCGAGTCCCGCAGAAACAAAGCAACCGAAGCTATACGAAAGACAGTGATGGTAACTATTAGTTGCCATTTTGTTTTTTTTTTTTTTTTGAAGATTCTGAGCCTTAAGTGACCACACCGGTGATGATGTCGGATCCCGGCTCTAGAGAATATATATACGGACTTACAATGCGAGGAAGGCAAATGCTGTAACAGTGCGTTTCAATGAACATCTACCGCGCGCAGGAGCCCTAGCAAAACAATTCCCGGTGGTATAGTCTTGCGCTGCGAAGATGAATGATGTCAACCACCTAGGAATGGTCAGCAAATGAGCCTTATCCATCCTGAGAGCACACTGCCACCGGATAAACATGGGCATGGAAATACCCACAGAAAGCAGAAGATGATATCGATAGGAAGGGCCACTATTCCGATCTGTGGCACCAACGGGGATACTAATCCGGGCAGGAAGAGCACAACTGAAACAACAGCCTACCCACACGATAAGCTTAGCTATGGACATGTCAACAAAGCGAGACAGGAGCGTACAATGACTTCAGTATATGTGATATGGAGACCAGTTGAGAATCTTCTGATAAAGTACGACATTATTCCCATGACGATAACCGCGCTGAACCATTGCATTAACCTGGTGGCCAGCAACAAGCCACGGCCGAAATAGGACGCCCCATTAGCCATATTCTCGAAAGGTTTAATCTTCGGGTTGTGAATTGGTAATGCTGATGTAGGAAGTTTTGTAGGTGCAAGCAGACGGATATCTCTTGACGTAGGCGAGAAATTGCAACTTTCCAGAAGGTATCAGGGGGGGGTCATAATGGAAAGCTGGCAGTTATATAGGAAAACAACCAACCCCGCCATGCTCGCTCGTGAGTGAAGCCGGTAACAGCCATGGCAAGATGGAGGTTAAAGTTCTAATTCGGAAGTCAGAGTGGGATTGTCTTCACAGGGTATAAAGCCCAACAATACCTCGTTCAGCCATAAGTTTTCTTGTCAACTAGGAGTACCCTAATCCCGCGGATAAGACAGGTTTGGCAAGTTGACAAGGATGCAGAAAAGAGGCTAGCAAGCTCCATCCGAATCATCCGAAGCTTTCAGTATACACAAAAAGTACATATTGGGCTGCACAGGGAACTATACACGGGTTTCAACTCATAGGCCGCGTGATGGCAAAGCCCGAAGCAAGTTTCTTGCATCATGGTTTCAATAGCAATGAACGCCTGATTTCTTTTTTTTTCAGTATGAGAAAGGTTGGTAAGGAATAATGGTACACGGAGCAGCTCATCCTCAGCACGTCATAGGAACACGATCTTATCCAGAGGATACCAAAAACCAAAAGAAATGGGATAAAAAATAGATCAAAAAGCAATAAACAAGATGGTACTGGTCTTTTGGAGTATAGTTTCTTCCAGAATCTCCTCTGCCATGGTCTAGACTTCAACAGCAACGACGGATGTGTTGCCGGTTTGAGCTCTGGGTTGGTTTCGGTGACCAAAAAATCCTCTACAGCGATGAATGATGTGTTTTTTCTGGACCATGCTAGCTTAGCCTAGATGTCTCGTATTCATGAGGTGGATCACCTCAAGGATAAATAAAGCATTGACAGCTCCAGTCGAAACTTAAACCTTATCGTAGTTAGTCATCTAGGCTACAGACCTGGCAAGGATAGCTTCAGAATCCATGGAACTCGCTGCACGAATAAGCTGTAGAAAGTCAAATTTATACATTTGCGTCGAGCTATGCATCTATTGTCAAGCCCATAGGTATTTCCTAAAAAAATTCAAAGCAAAATACACAACAGACACGTGATGATTCACTACCAAGAGGAAGTGACACCAAAACGGCAGCGGTTTTGAGAAACATGTTGTCAGGGCGAACGTTAACACCCACGGGGAATAGAAAAAAAATAAATTACTGGAAAAATTTCACTTCGCTAGCCTTCACCGTACCGGCGGAAACTAGCCTGGCCATCTCTTCAGCAAAAGTTGTCTTAACAGCAGCAGTATCTTTTCCTACACCTGAAAGCTTGGTAGCTAGCGTGAGGAGTTCTTCATTGTTGATCTTGCCCATGATCAATTCGACGTCACTAAGGACGTTATCAATCTGGCTCACGGACGCATCTCCAGTTTCAACAAAGTAATTGACGTCCTTGACGGAGCTCTTGAGGACACGCTTGTTCTTCTTAGCAGCATTCTTAGCGGCCTCCTTGGCCTTTTTGCCTTCTGCTCTTTCAGCCTTTGCTAGCTCTTCGCGTTGTTTTTGAGATTCTACCTCTGCAAGGCGGGCTTTTTCTTTCTCTTCTGCGAGTCGTTTAACCTCAGCTTCCTTTTCCAGTCGACGTTTGTCTTTTCCAGCGCGTTCGGCCTTTCGGAATCGTTTGATACGAGCATCTGCAGCAAGGGCATCGTCGACGGTTCGGCGCAGGAGAGCAGTATCTTCGGTCTTCTTCTTCTTTCGTGCGTTGGCATTCTTGCGCTCGATATGGCGTTTATGGTCACGGTTCTCGTTGTCGTCGGGAACATCTTCGTCTTCATATTCAAAGGATCGCCAGCTGTCGAAGTTATACCAGAAATTGTAGAAAGTTTCAACGTCTTCTTTGGTGCTGTTATCATCACCTAACATTGGGACAGGCTGGATTTTGGAGAATCGCGCTTCGGTCTCAAAGAATGGGTTCCATAGCTTGTAGAAATCGCCCTTGGCCTTGGGGCCGGGTGGTGGCACATCTGCTAAAGAATCAACGGAATCAAATTGGCGACGGCGTACGGGGTCAAGCAGAATTTCGGTTGCCTTCTGGATGCACTTGAAGAAATTGTCGTTTTCATCCGTATCACCGGAGGCGGCTTTCTTGTCGGGGTGGTGACGAAGGACCTTCTTTCGATGGGCCTTTTTGATTTGTTCAGGTGTAGCCTTGTATCGGTATTTGCTCAGGCCGAGCACAGCATAATGATCTTGGCCCTATACAGATAGGCACATATGATCAGCACAACCTATTCTAGGATGCGGGGACTTTACAAGGCCCGGAAGCTTACCTTCCAATCTTTGGCATCCCGCTGGAGCATGATCGGGTCTTCAGCCTCGCTAATCTCATCGGCATCATCTTCTTCGATTTTCTTCACGTTTTCTTGTGCGATGATCCTGTCATCCTCTGAGAATGTTCGTCGATGTCGCTTCTGTTTAGCGCAGAAAGCTATTAGCAAAGATCCTCCTCACAGTAACGATGGCACTATGGAAACACATACTCTGCGGGCATGTGCCAGAAAGTGAGGCCCAACAGGTTCAACATTACGTTGAGACGGGCTGGACAACACTCCGATTGCCTTAAAATCTTTTTCGCCGGTCCAGCCTTCCGGAAGGCGGGGAAGAGGAAGATGTACTGTTCCAGTAGCCATGATATCAGGTATCTTGGTTTTGGTATTCCCTAAATCCCTAGTTTGATCCTTCTTCCTTTTTTTTTTTTGTGTTTGATGATTTTTTTTTCTCGAGCTGTCGAAGTTGATGTGGATCCGCTGTTCGCACTAAGCTCTAATTAGCGCTAGCGACTGGCTGCTTTAGGCCGGCTGACTCATCTGCCAAGTCTCAACCCCAAGCCTAGAACCAAGAGTCCCGATTGGTTGTTTCTTTATGTGGAGTAGTTACCTAGGTACCTAATTATTAGGTGGTAAATATCAGTCAGAAAAGGGTCTACAGAGTACGGAGAGTTAACAATGCATCTTTGGCCCTGAGGTGACCTTATGATGTGGTACAAAAGCTGTTAAGAAGTATCAATTGGGTTTGTTTGCGATAAGGTTCAAAATAGCAGGATGCGTACGGATGACACCAAGGATACAAACTAACAAGTATGAAGGAGGGGAAAGCAGGTGTGCAATCTGTATCCTCGCAGAACTTGCCCTCGCCTCTTGCCCAACCTTTCCATAGGCAGTAACAGCAGTAAGGCTTTTCATCCGAGTGCGTTATGAGGCCAGGATTTCGGTCGCCATCGGTATTAGTTATCCCTTCCAGACACCCCAGACTGCTATATTCCATCTAACTTCGCAAGCATCAGGGACGGGAAGCGCGCTGGTATCACTACCATCCGATCCATATTTATAGAGGGTTCTCGGTGCATGGTCCCTCTCTAATCTCAGGCAAATAGTGCAGGCCTTCAATGCATTTAAGAAGACACAGATTTCACAGCCCTCCAAAACTGGTAACTAAATCTTTTCAACCATCCCCTGTAACATAGTGACTTTAGCTTCTGGGACTATTCCCTTTTGAACAAGCTTCTTCAACATGCGCACAACCCACCCCTGGCAGTTTTCGGTAACTGCTGCATGGTTCTCTGCCTTCGGGGTTGGTAAGCAATATTTTTTACTACCTCAGCTTGCGCGCTAGTGAGAGTATTAATTGTATGTGAGGTTAGAAAGCTTTCCAAGTTAATGGTGCTGACTCCGGTTTCAGGTAGATACGACATATTTTCAGCATCCCCTGTGACCTGGTAGAGAGAGCCGGGTTGATTTTCTGGGGCAACGAGTAGTGACCAGTGATTGGGTTCGCCTTCTGCCTGAGCCTCAATAACAACAGAGAGATTTAGAGCTGAGTCTGCAGTTTGAATAGCTTCTCCTGTGACTAGATTCCACTCCTTATCTCCCCTATTTCGCTTGAACTGCTTTCACTTCACAGAACTCAGAAAAGCCTACTGGCTTGATAGGAGTGGTTGCGGATGGGTAACAATCCACGGTTGATTAAGATGTTAAAAATAACTGAAATAAAGGAACTTCAGGTATGATTGGAGCTTGATATATATATTAATTATTGTGTACTCTGTATGTAGCCGCAGAAAATAGGAATGGAGGGAAGAGTGGGGAAGTACCTCTGTATTACCCACGTGAGCAAAAACCACAACATCTGTTGGATTGTATGGGGTTTAAAAGTGTGTGTATTTTCTTCTTGTTGCTCCTGAT
>JANTQB010000124.1:0-52661 GCA_032988175.1 Myotisia sp. PD_48
AAAAAAAAAAAAAAAAAAAAAAAACTAGGTTGGATTCCAAGCATGCTTCCTTTCGGATTCTTAGATGTCTTCACAAGTAATCTTGACTTCCCGAATTTGTGGAGAACGATCTCCCTGACAGCCCAGGCAATGTTTCAACAAATTGCCATAGGCAAATTTTAGTTTTTGGGGAATGGAATTATAGATTGGCAAGTAATATGATATGGGAAGAAGAAGGGGGGATGGAGCGTATGGGATTGATATTAATTTTTAATATTCTAATTTGGATTATTTTGTTGTACTTAAGAGGGAAAAAGGCTCTGGCCAAAAATGTAGAATGTAACTGTGTAGCTTCTGTCTTGTCTATCTCTCTTCATTGATTGACCCGAACGAAAAAACAGAGCAGAGAGTAGAGATCTTTCTGAGTCTTCCTATAAAACCCCGAAAAATTACCGAAAAGTACAATAATGCCCAAAAGAAAACCCAGGTTAAAGTCTTTGCTATCCTCTAAAAAAAGAAAAAGGAAAGAGGCAAGAAGTTAGAGTAAATGGAACCGAAAAATGGTATGATGCTCGAAATGGGAGATTAAGCGTAGTTAATGTAGATTTCGACAAAAGAAAGGCAAAAAACACAACATTCTGATGGTACAGGACAACATATCTAAGGGGGCCGTGAAGGGGTAAATCCGGAAGCAAAATTTAATGGATATTAAGGAAATTTGTTTTGGGGCTTGATATTCCTCATGGATATAAGAGGGGTTGAGTTTTGGTTTTGATCCTCCTCAATTGGGGATGTGTTTATTTGGAATCAGTTGTCAATATCGATTACTCGGAGGTCTTGAAAACGAATCGATCTTCAGGGGAAGATTTGAAAGGAACACCAAGCTCACAAAGCTTGACGAACACATCGGAGAATTCCTTGAAGAACGCATCGGAGTCGTTAGCGTAACGCTGGACATGCTTCTTGAATTCTTTATCCTGGACTAGCGCAAGATCGGTAGGAAGCATCATCAAGGTCTTTGTGGTCTTGTCGGTGAATTGCTTGGGTCCGTTCCACTGGAAATTATCAATATTAGCAAAGGGTCGGCCAGGTACCGGATTGAAAATGGAAAATGGGAAATAGAAAATGGGTGTGACTCACCTTTCTAACATTCCACTTCTCGTTAAGCAAAAGCTTAAAGAACTCGTTGGTCATGACGGTAGGGCTGAAATCCCATGGACCGTCGTAACCAGATCGATCGGAGTGGGCTCGGCCAAGCGAGTGAGCACCACTGAGGGCAACCATTTCCCGGTCATCAAATCCCATGCGGCCAAAGATGGCTCTGATGTGATTCTGCTCCTTTGAAGCATCGGGGAGACGACCATCGGGTGTGCAGGCAGACATGTCAGCGTCAGCGCGGCCTGGTCTCCATGGGATAGTAGGACCTTGCATTTCCTGGATGGCGCAAGCACCAGCAAGTGTCCAGAGGTCGGAATACGAAATCCATGGGTATTTGGCTAGATAGAGAGGGTGATGGTTAGCCGACTACTCCCTTCTTAGTTTTCTATTCGAAGAAATGCTTTGTTTTAGGTATGCACATACCCTTGACTGGCTCTAGGAAGTCACGAGCATGCTTAAGCCCAGCATTGGCACCGTGATCGGACTCTGGGGCAAATCTCATGGTTGCACCGTTACTTCCTCCAGTACCAGTCTCCTTATCATAAGTACCACTGGCATGCCACGCCAAACGAACGAGGACCTATATTTAGAAGGAAAGCAAAAGAAAATTAGTATACAACAATTCCGTGTCAAGCTTCAGGGACTAGTTAAGGTTTGTCTTACAGGACCGTAGCTACCATCATCGTATTCGTCCTTCTCGATCAACAGCTTGGCTATATCATCGTAGACCTTCTGGTAATCGACCTTGGTTGGGACAAAAGGACCCTTGCTCTTGGCGAGAGCTCCTGACAGGCTGTCTTCGTTCAAGTAGTAGTATGTACCTCCCGCGGCAACAGCAACGGCTCCAAGAGCCCAGTAGATACCAGTTGAGGACTGGGCATTCTCCTGGCCAGTGGAATATCCTCGACGCGATGAGGCACGGAAAGTTTGGCTAGTGAGAGCGAATCGGGCGGAAGGACGGGTTACCGTGGATCTGATAGAAGGGGTTGCACGAGCGAGAGCTCGAGAGAGATTGGAAGCAGCAGACGCCATGGTTGAGTAGCTCTGAACACGAAAGCAGGGTCGAGGGTCAGTCAATCTAGGGTCGAGTCTAGGGTGAAAATCGTGGGGATTGGGATTTTTGCTGTCTAATAGAAGGAACCAGGTCAACTCAAGAATGAGGAAGAAGTACCTGGCTGTCAGGTACTCCGGATTATTAATTACGCTTAGAGTTCGGAGGCAACGAACCAAGTCCGATGACTGGAGTGGAATTACGGAGTACATCGAACCAAGGTACCGTTGCCCGAGGGCAACTCCGATTGGCTGACTGGGGGTATCAGCCAATCAGCGGCGAAGGAAAGTACTGCATGATGAGGTCAGCGCCGTGTCACATGTTTCGGGTACTTGCTCTCCATACAGTCACGTAACGTAATTAATACCGAAAGAGAAAAGAGACAGCAGAACTAATAACTAACTAGATACAGGAGTTAACGTAATTCAACTCAACTAATAATAACTCACTAGTTAACTAAATGAACTGAACTGGTTGGCTACATAGGCACAGAGTACGGAGCACTCCGTACTAAGGTTAGTTAGCATGGGGCGGAACATCGAGTAAGAAACCTGCACGCCGCCTTGAAACCCGGGCAAACAACCCCAGAACGCAACGTCCAAGGCTACCAGTAATTAGCTGAGCCTAATATTGATCAGAAAAACTGCCTTGACCACCAAAACGATCTGATACGTTAAACTGGCTGAACATCCTAGTTAATTTAACTGATTATTTGACTCAGCAAAATGTGGAGAGGAAAACCTTCTGTTGATTGATTTGATCTCTACAACCTCACCGACAAACCGCTACCGAGTTACATCAACACAACAGCATGATCCTCAATAACTTCCCCATCGTTTCTATACGTTGTCGTGTTTGGGGAATAACACCAAAAGTAAAGTTTCAGGCAGCCCAATATCTATTCCCATGATGCGAGATGCGAATCTGGGGCACATTGCCACCTAACTACTGTAAATTGAATGAGTGACTGACCAAGCTTGGGCAGCAAAGCATAGCAATGGAATGAAAACTTGCTTTTTTTTAAGCCAGTTCGCCCGCGACTCGTTTTACCTTGCCCCCTTTGAAAAGCTCCTGGTTTTTGACGTTGAGGAAAAAAGAGAAGGCCTGGGGCCAATCTACATACCTGACATCCCACGTTGGCTTCAAAGTTGCTACATCTTGCTCGTGGCAGGCTGGTCCTACTGTCGCTACAACAACTACGATTACTATTCCCCGATCTGGAATCTAATCTATATTGCTGGCGTGGCCTTTAAGCGCAGCCTACCCCAGGTGAGGCTGCACAAGTTATGATACCAAGTTGGCACAGGCCTTCATGGCCGCCTTGTTCTTTTTTGGGCAAATGGTCCTTTGTTAGGCCTAACTCCCACATAACCCCGGGAATCCTTCTGGGTCATCGGGAGAATGCGGAATATCATTCTCCGTGTAGTTTTGACCGATTTTCTCCGGGTCTCTGATTCATTTCAGCCTGCTCTCGCATTTGACGTACTCTCATTGTTACAAGGGTTTGAACGTTTCATTGGTCCAAATTCACTGGCTCTCAGCTCTCAGCTCTCAATATCTCTTCCAGCACGCTCGGGCCATGCGAAACGCAAGGTTGCGTGCTACGACGCAACGGTCTTCTATCGATTATCTCGGATATCCCTCGTGAGCACGCGGGCACGCTCTAATGCCAAAATGGATAGTTCGACATTTGACCACAGGATATCCATCCTGGTATAGATGCAGCCTTTAAATCATACATTCCTGTGTTTGATTCTCTAATTCGTGGGCATATAGCCTTACGCAGTCCGTATTGCTCGCCTCACGTTGCTGCCTTTCTATCCCGTTTCTCGGATATCTTCTGGCTCACCGCTCTTGCCACTAGGGCATCTCTAGCCCACCGTTTATTTTATCTTCTCCGGGGACAGGAGCTCGTTCCTGAAGAATAAATAAAAACACTTGCCCGTGTTTTTTAGACCTGTTTCCTACTAAGATATTATCATACGCCTTGACCCGTGGATACCTTCCCCCCGTACTCATATAGGATAACTGTATTATCAACCTAAACAACATGTCTAGCCCTGATCAAACGTCCTCCCGGCAATCTGCCCAAACAACATTGACCGTAGACTGTGACGGCTTGATTCCTGGACGACAATCTACGGACCATCGTACCCCTGTGGTCCCACCATTTCTCAAAAGGCCGGAAAGCCTGCTGTCGGTTCAATCTAGCTCGGCCAATCCGAGCAGACACTCCTCCTTGGAGGTCAGGGGCCCAAGCCCCCAATCTTCTGCAAGCAACACTGGATGCCAAAGCCCGTCACCGATGAGCCTGGTTACCCCCCTTTGTGTGGCATTTAATAGCCATGTGAATGGATTGGAACCGGATACAGGCCCAGGCGGGCAACTACTTCAATATCTTCTTGGTTTAAATCGTATGCCGCCCCGTTTGAAACATAACAATCGAACAGCTAATCAACCAATTAATTTTTATCATAGCCACAGGCCCTCTGCCATCTGGTTTCGATCCATCCCCTATCCTTACTTTTGGTGGGATACCGACAGTCCAACCGCTACCTCGAGATACACGCCCAACATCACCATGGAACCATATCAGGGCAGCCGCGCACGACCATTCTCCGGACCTAGAGCCTCAGAATAGGGATCTGGTCCATACAACGTTACCCCTTTACCTTCTTGTGTCCCCCCAACCATCTCCAATGTTGGGTGCATCTGTGACACGGGAGCCTGCAAAATTTCAGACCACCGTCGACCGGGAGTCCCAAAAAATATCAGGACGCCCAATATCCAATACCTCTATTGTCCGACAAGGCGCCAGAACACCAGAAATCGTGAACCAATCCCACGGGACGAAGAAACAATGCCGTCGGGCTAGTCAAGATGTAACTAACATTATCCCTTATGAGTCTACTATAGGTTTGAAGCTCATGTTAATCATTCTTCTTTATCTCTCTAGTGCGTTTTGGGAAGGCCATGTGAGGAGCGTCAACGACCCACAAACCCCCTTCCCCCTCCTAGCCCAAACAACGAACTTCGTGCAAAGTCGGGTTAGATAGAGCCTACTGCTACGCTTCTCCGTATTTCGGTTCAGAGTGCTAATGGACTTCTGACAAGCACGATTTACTAACCAGCTCATAAACCACAAAATCGATCAACCATCATAGTAATATGACGCAACCCCTAGTCTCTTATTTGCTTCCTGCTTTTTCTTTCCCTTTTCTTCTTGCCTTTTCTTTTCGTTTCCTCTTCTCTTCATTTCTTTTGCCCTTTTCTCCTTGTAGTATGACCTCGAAAGTCGTACTAGCACTGCTAGTCAGTATAATTCTTGTAATACTTAAAAATTCGAACCTATCTTTTATTGCAGCAGATATGTTCTATCTATCATTTGCAGCACTCCTTGAGGGCAATGTTGGAAGTTGGACGGAACTTCAATGGAAGTCCTCCAAAATTCCACTTACGCTCGCGCAGTTTTACTCTTCTTCTTCTTTGATTTCGTTTATTCTTTCTTTCTTTTTTCCTTTGCTTTTGCGATGAAGGTTATTTCTCGTTGGTGGAGAGTCTTCTGTCTACTCCGTACTTAATTATATAATTACTTGGGTATATGCTATCTCTCTAATAATATTCTTACTTTTTTGAAAAGCCAGGTATCGAGAGCATACAGATGTTCTCCATTAAATGAAAATACTAAACATTATCCATTCCTATCTGAATATCTAACATACATTTGTGATGTCCGTCCCATATATAGTCCTGGCCACTGGATGGAACAACACAGTGGCAGGGTGGAGGAGACGACAGTCTCTGCTAAAAAACTGATAGGTATTTTTCTTCCACTTGACCTTATATAACGAAGTATACATTCTTGACCATTGATAAGTTAGACTTAAGGCACAAGATGTTGGCAAAGTTGTGGTTCATTTTCGAAGAGCTCTCGCAGATGGCATTATTAAATAAATAGTAACATGCCTTCGAGAATTAGAGAGAGTATATTCAAGCTAAAAGGAATAGATTTATCAATAAAGATGGATCATTATCATCTTTGTTCAATAAATTGGACATGTCCTTGTTTCTTGCTCGGTTGGTTGATGTGAAGAAAAAGTTCGAATGAAATTTTTTTTCTCTTCTGGTTTTCTAAAAACGGAATTCGGAACCGGGAATATATAACTCCGGATCCACGTGATCTTGTCTTTTTATTTTTATGTTTTCGACTTTTCCTTCACTTTTTTTCCTTTCTTTTTCTTTTCTTCTTCACACTTAAATGAAACGAACGCATAATCAACCTCCAATTCCCTTAAATTACCATAGGATGGCCAGGTCATATTGGCGTACTAGATCGATTGGGTAAACGTTTTCGGCTTTGTAACTTCGATAGCCCATCTTATAGAAGGGTTTCGATAGGTTGCAAACCTGCCAACTGCCACCCAGACAAGCAATGTTTCTCGAGAAATATCTTGCTAACTACGATACTTGTAGGCAGCTGTTTATAGAAGATAGAGCGCAAAATATAATATAGTTAAATCGTTCTGATTCTAGTTTAACTCCCAAAACAAAGATTGTTCTCACTGTTGAGCTCACATTAACATTATTATTATCGAATTGACTTCAATACTCGGGTTGTGTCAAGCAAACAATCCCCTCTCCATCGATCGATGATGGGACAGGTTCTAGAGAAGCATATGCAAATTGCTGAAGTGACGTGAAACAGTGATTGTACTCCCACCCGAGAGTACGAATGACGTAGGAACGGTGTTTATTAGTAGTATGCGCGTAAGGTTGGGGGCTCTAGAGCTTGGAGACAACGTTATGCAAAAGCCGAATGGTAGGACAACAGGTCTACTGGGATAGACGAGGATTCGAGACCAACAGTCACAATCAACAGTAGAAAGAAACCGAACCCTTGTGGTGGTACATACCAGCAAGGGGCGGTGGTTCACCGACAATCTGGAGTGGATTTAACTGAGACAAATGGTTAGAATTAGTGATTATTTGGAGAGGTTTGTTCCTAGAATAACGTACTTGTTATTCACTGTAGTTTCTGCAAACTCAAGCCATTCGCCTGATATGGCTCGTTTCCATAATCTCACGGAACCATCATCGCCCGAGGAGAGGAGACAATCACCTAAGCGGCTGGTGAGCAATGACAATGTAAAGAAATGATAGCCACGATAGGTGGGGTGGGGAAGGACTGTACCTGCAGGTGAAAACTGAACCTGCCAAGCGTCAAGATGTTTGCTCTCTATTGAAGCAACTTCTTTGAAGGTGTGCTTAAATGGTGGTTTGGGTCCTCTACCTGCATCTGCCGGTGTTTCTGGTGACTGGCTTGCAAGGGCTGTCCCGATTCCAGATTGGGTGGGCGTACGAGCCGAAGCACCACGAGACGCAGGTGGGAGTGCAGGTTTAGTAGCTCCATTGGTAGAATTATTTCCAACATTTGTTACGGATGTATACACCTCAAATATTTTGATAGTGCCATCCTTTGATCCACTTCCAATTATATCAAATCCCCGCACAGATCCATTGGCCCAGGAGATGTCTCGCACCAAACTCGTATGACCGGTCAACTCTATAGCGTGGTAAAACTTCTTATATTCATTCATTCGGTATATCTTAACGGTAGCCATGGCAGCGACAACAAGGGATAGGCTCTTGCTCTCCCAGCTCGGCATTGCAATCCGGGTTATGTCAACAGGGTCATGGTGGAATTGCACCTTGAAACTTGTTTCTTCACCCCGCGATGGCTCTGCACAAACTCGAAACTGGTCGAGCGGTTGCCACTCTGCGAGACTGTCTGGACCAACAGGCTCTAAAACCGTAAGAAGGCCGTCCCGGGTCACCAATGCGAGCCAAGATTCTAGATCGAGGTTGCGAAAATCCAATGATACATAAGGGGTACGAATGGGCGAGGTAAGGCGGAAGATATTTCGGAAACGCCTCCCAGAGTTGGTCGGCTGCGTAACGTCCTCCTGCCACAATTTAAATTTCATGTCCTCCCCAACGGTCCCGATATGCTGGCCTGTGAATGGGCCATTCCAAGCTGCCTATGCACCAGGGGAAAGGTAGGAGAGTGAATTAGATCCGACGAACCAGCGCGATTGGAGGGGGAGAGGAGGGGGGTTGAATAGTGGTCTGAGGATAAACACAATCCCTGACTTACATCACGGACTTCAGCATCATGCGCTCGCCAAGTATCAATCAGATCCCAATTGCCATCCTTTTGGTCCCACACCTTTATGCGGTGGTCCGCAGACGCGGTCAGGATGCGATTGCCATAGAAATTGAACTTGGTAACCGTTACCAAGTCACGGTGACTGGTTTCGAACTCCGTAAAAGTTGTCATTTCATTGCAGACAGGTATGCGAATATGACTCCATTCAATTATCCCATATCTGCTGCATACAGGGATAGCTGGCCACTTTCCTGCATAGAGATGCTGAACGGACCCTGTAAAGTCCATATACCGCTGGGCTAATAATGTTTCAGCCTTTCGGACCTTTCACGTGTCTCGATATCTGGTGGCGCTGATTGGTCGGAGCTGACGGCGGTAAAGGCCGGCAGTATCCCCGCGCCAAGAGCTTTTTTTTGATGCCAGCTTTACCTCTTAGTTTACTCTTTCCTCAAGAGGTATTAGTTAACTATTATTCACTGTATATTCTAATCGGTTTTGCTCGTTTGGATTCTCTCTCCCCTCTCTATTCCATGGAGGGAATATGATAATCATGTGTCCTCTATCCTAAGATGATAACCACTTTAACACGAACTGAGACTTGGAGTCTATTGACTCTGGTAACAGCATGTTTGGGCATCATAGCAAAAACGTTCCAGGGCGATGGAGAGCCATTGGTTGCATCTCTAGCCCTTTCTGGAATTGCTTTTGCTGCGTCGTTTAGTCTTATTCGATGGCTAGGGGATGTCTTTATGCGAGCTGGGCTCAAAGGCAAAGACATGTCCAAGCTGAAAAGAGTAGAACTGTATGTATATCCCTCAAACACATACTAGAGAGTGTATCCACAACTAATGATCCTTTTACAGACCGGAAACCATGGGTGCTGTTTGTGCTACTGTATATATACTAGTTCTCATCGTATTCATTCCGTTTCCGTTCTATAAGGATCTGGTTGCCGCGACATCAGGAGGAGGAAATCGGGATATTCCTCTCCCAATCCATCAGGTAGAGAATGGGCGCTTGTTGCATAGATTTCCCCATAATAAGGTAATTGTGCTTGTATACATAAAATAATATTATCAATATACTCTCGAATACTAATCGTACCCCCGGAAAAAGCTTGCAAGTTACCTCTCTGGTCTCCTCTCGCTTCAATCGATTGTCATCTTGGGCATCGGAGACGATCTTCTTGATATTCGATGGCGGCATAAAGTTTTGATACCGGCGCTTGCTTCGATACCGATGCTGATCGTTTACTTTGTGGATTTCGGAGTCACTCATGTAATTGTCCCCGTTCCGCTTCAGCAATACCTGGGACCCTTTCTCGACTTGGGCTGGTTATACTACGTTTACATGGCAGCCGTTGCAATATTCTGCCCAAATAGCATAAACATGCTTGCCGGTATTAATGGAATCGAAGTCTCGCAGTCCATCGTTATTGCCGTCTTACTGATAATCAACGATGTCTTATACTTGGCACCAATCACTCCATACCCTCATCCCGCTATGGATTCACATCTGTTTTCCATATATCTACTCCTCCCCTTCATCGCAGTCTCATTGGCATTATGGTGGCACAACTGGTACCCAGCAAAAGTGTTTGTTGGAGATACCTATTGCTACTTTGCTGGAATGGTGTTTGCCGTGGCGGGCATCCTGGGCCATTTCAGCAAGACGCTTTTGCTAATGTTCGTACCCCAAATCTTCAATTTCCTGTATTCTATCCCGCAACTGTTTCATATCATACCATGTCCCCGGCATCGGCTCCCGAAATTCAACCCTCGAAGTGGTTTAATGGAACCATCCGTCACGGAATGGCATCGCCCACCGGCGAAAATAATCGCGATGGGGCTCAATGTATTGGCGGCCTTCCGTCTTCTCCGGGTTACAAAGCGCGAAAATGGAGAAATTATAGAGACAACCAATTTAACCTTGCTCAATCTCATGTTGCTTTGGTTTGGGCCGATGCGTGAGGAGAGGCTTGCGATCTACATCGTTTTATTACAAGTTTTCTGTGGGTTCGTTGGGCTGGTGGTTAGACATAAACTTGCATTGTGGGTGTTTCGAGAGGACAACCGGGCGTTTGGCTTATAATAAATGTACAATTAGTCTTCTAGATCAGATCTTTTTTTCCCGTAGGAGGTACCAGTATGCCATCCATCTACATCAGGCGTTACTTAGTCCATGAACATGATATCTTCCTTCCCAACAACTAACTAATACAATACAATACAATACAAAATAATACAATCTGGTAATCTAGATACGGGCTTACATACTCTTTTGGGCATGGAAGCGGCCGGACTAGCTTTCCATTCTCGGTGACCCGACTCTCCGGTCCCGAGCTCGGCCCGCTCGATCGGTGATGACTCAGCCTCCCCCCCGCCAATCACCTTCCGCCGCATTGGGCTGACCGCCGATACCGGCCTCCCCGCCTTACTCCAAATCGGGAGCTTCACACCTTTTAATATGATTCTTCTTCTTCCTGTCTTTCCTCTTCTTTCTTTCTTTCTCTCATCTTCCTTCCTTACTCTGATCTTTTCCCCCATCTTCCTTCCTTATTCTGATCTTTTCTCCCATCTTCCTTCCTTATTCTGATCTTTTCTCCCGTCTCTCGTTTACTACGGAATTGAACTATAGGCTCAACAATGCCAGCACCAGACAAAAAGCCAAAAACCTTGTATGACAAGGTCTTCCAAGACCATATTGTCAACGAGCAGGATGATGGCACTATTCTACTCTATATTGGTATGAATTTAATCATGGGCAATATCCAACCGGCCTCTAAGGTACCCTTTTCACTGACTTGAAGCTTTATTTTGCTCCCTTTTAGACAGGCATCTCGTCCATGAAGTAACCTCTCCGGTAAGCTAAAAGCAAACCCCGTCAGATTAAATCACCCTATCATATTATAGCAATTAGGTTCTAATTTTTGTTTCATCCCATATAGCAAGCTTTTGAAGGATTGAAAAATGCTGGGCGAAAGGTCAGACGACCAGATTGCACTTTGGCCACTGTAGATCATGTAAGTACCAATGGGGAAAAAAAAATCTTTCCACCTATAGAAAGATTGAAGCTAATATTCTCCTCCCCGTAGAATATCCCTACATCTTCCCGAGCCTCTTTCAAAAATGTTGAGACCTTTGTACACGAGGCAGACTCGAAATTACAATGTTTGACTCTCGAAGACAACGTGAAGGATTTCGGATTAACGTATTTTGGACTCAGTGACAAGAGGCAAGGAATAGTCCATGTTATTGGTCCAGAACAAGGCTTCACACTTCCTGGAACTACAGTCGTATGCGGCGACAGTCACACTTCCACGCACGGTGCTTTCGGCGCCCTGGCATTCGGTATTGGAACCAGTGAGGTAGAACACGTTCTTGCTACCCAGACTTTAATTACAAAGAGGAGTAAGAACATGCGAATACAGGTGGATGGTGACCTCTTACCAGGTGTCAGCAGTAAAGATATTGTTCTCTACGTGATTGGTGTGATTGGAACTGCTGGTGGTACTGGTGCAGTGATAGAGTTCTGTGGATCTGCGATTAGATCCTTGAGCATGGAAGCAAGAATGTCGATATGCAATATGTCTATTGAAGGAGGCGCCAGGGCTGGTATGATCGCACCTGATGAAATCACCTTCGAATATCTGAAAGGCAAACCTCTTGCGCCAAAGTACGGTAGCCCAGAATGGAACAAGGCCGTTAGGTATTGGTCTAGTCTCAAATCTGACGAAGGAGCTGTTTACGACAAGGATCTTTTCATCGATGCGAAGGATATTATACCAACCGTATCATGGGGTACTTCCCCAGAAGACGTGGTTCCAATCACCGGTGTCGTTCCTAGCCCCGATGATTTCGACACCGAAACCAAGAAAGAGAGCTGTAAACGAGCGCTTGAATACATGGGACTCACTGCTGGAGTACGGATGGAAGATATTTTGGTTGATAAGGTCTTTATCGGATCCTGCACAAACTCCCGCATTGAGGACCTCCGAGCAGCCGCTCACATCGTGGAAGGCAAGAAAATTGCTCCCAATATCAAGAGAGCTATGATTGTTCCAGGGTCTGGTTTGGTAAAGCAGGAAGCTGAAGCAGAAGGTCTTGACAAAATTTTCCTAGACGCTGGTTTCGAATGGAGAGAAGCTGGGTGTTCTATGTGCCTTGGCATGAACCCTGACATCCTCTCTCCCCGTGAGAGATGTGCCAGTACCTCCAACAGAAATTTTGAGGGTCGACAAGGTGCAGCTGGTCGAACGCATCTAATGTCGCCCGTAATGGCTGCGGCAGCTGCCATTGTCGGCAAGCTCGCTGATGTCCGAAAGATTTCCACCACTCGCCCCGTGACACAGAAGAAGGCTTCCCCAAGATTGGAAATCCAGCCAGAAGTGGATGATATTGATACCGAAGCGGACCTGGACCGTATCCTCGACTACCCAGAAGACAATGAGCCGCATGCCAACACATCTGTCCAACAAACCGCAACTGGGTTGCCTAAGTTTACTTCCCTCAAAGGGATCGCTGCTCATCTTGATCGAGCCAACGTCGATACCGATGCTATCATTCCAAAGCAATTTTTGAAAACAATCAAGCGGACTGGTCTTGGGGGTGCTCTGTTTTATTCCTTACGATACAACGAAGACGGTTCTGAAAACCCCAACTTCGTGTTGAACCAGGAACCAAACCGAAATGCTAAGATTCTTGTGAGCGGCGTCAACTTCGGGTGTGGAAGCTCTCGTGAACATGCACCTTGGGCTTTGCTTGATTTCGGTATAAAATGTGTTATCGCACCATCATATGCCGATATCTTCTTCAACAACACCTTCAAGAACGGCATGTTGCCCATCGTGATTTCTGATGAAGCAGTTATGAAGAAAATATGTACGGAGGCTGAAGCCGGCCGCGAACTAGAAGTTGATCTCGTTAACCAGCATATAAATGATGCAGCTGGCAACAAAATCGCCGATTTCCCTGTCGAAGAATTCCGAAAACATTGTCTTGTGAATGGGCTGGATGATATTGGTCTCACCCTCCAGATGGAAGATAAGGTTCGCGAATTCGAGCTCCATCGTACTTTGGAGACGCCTTGGCTAGACGGAACGAGTTACTTGAAACGAAGAAATGGAAAGCAAGGCGCCGTGATGGTAGAGGCCGCCCCTGTACCCAAAACAAATCGGGGAGACGTCAAAAATGAGCCTTTGGAATGGTAATTATGAATCTATTTTGTGGCGTTTTCGGGACTATACTTTCGGTGAAAAAGAGACCCAATCATGTTGCTTTTTGTAATCCAATTGTGCTAATACCTAACTATATATCCCCTTCCCGAACTTTATTGTTTAATTTTCTAATCCGTTTGCCCTTCATGGTATCCCTTACACTATCTTATTTGGTGCTATCTAATTCAATTTTGATTACTTTCCGTATTAATATACCTACCCTCATATTAAACTACTTAGGACAGTTGACCCCTGACAGAGTTGGTTCTGTTGTACTTACATATGATATAGACAAGGCTATCCAGCTGTGGTAGTGTTGATCAAACTTTTTGGCATTGTAAATTATAAGAGCCTTATAATTTTCACATTCTAGTATTTTACATAATAGGGATCAAGGGGTAGTTAGTAATTTCGTGACAAAGAGGGAATAACCTCACAGAACTACAGAAGATAAATCTCCGCAACAGCTCGGTCGTATAAAATGCAGAAAATTAACGTAAAAACCCTGCTATATGCGGAACCAATTGATAAATGTAGACGTATCTATGCTTTGCTAAGCTGTTCACTGCGGAAAAATAGGAAGAATCCAGTACTGAAAGGAGAATTGGATGATTAGTATACCAATTTTCTAGTCCAAGCTAGATGAGAGAAAAAAAAAGCACACGGAATGGACGTACCATATGATAGCTTGGAAAACCAGCGTTATCCAGAACCATGATGTCCAGATTGTGTCTATTCCACCCGATATATCAGGATGGATGGGCCCAGGACCAACATTATTAGGAGCAAATCCTCTTGCGCATATCGTGGCGATAGATCCGAAAACCTGGGCGGCTAGCAACGTGAAGCAAATATGCAGTCTTGTAAGTGTCTGAAGCAGAACCATTCCTAGTCCAACGCCCTGGATGGCATCCAGTACACCAAGCCATAACCACACTCCCCTAGAGGCCAGGGCGGCAGTTAGAGGGTTACCAGTAACAGGAAAATATAGGCCAATGTTGCTGGTGCCCCACCAAATCTGTGCCCAACGTGGCGCACCTGTGGAGCGGTAAATATACGTTAGTACCTATCGAGAAGAGAGTCTCTATAGGTTCAGCAGCTTACCTAGCCCAATGGCAAATACGGGTAATACCCAACTATGCCGCTTTGACGAAAGGCTCAACAGCGCTGCGATTCATTTTAAGTCAGCTGCATATCTTGTATTGAAGGGAAGAAGTTCCTCTTACCAAGTACGACAAACCAGACGCCCCCAAAAAATATGCCAATGAGCGCAACGATGTGCCATGGTTTGGCGTAATTAGAGCTCCAAAGAACTATACGTAGTAGGTGGTCAGTATGGTTATTCTAAAAAAGGGTGTACCCTATAAAAAAAGGCCAGGTAATGGGAAGACTCACAGCTCCAATTCCGGCCATATGGGGCACTTAGAAAGAAGTTTTGGATGAAAACCGCGATAAAGAACCAAATGATAATTTTACGACGCCTGACAGATCGATAGAATGATGGTACCTTCCCTGGGGTTTGTCGATAGTAATCCGGGAGGCCATGATATACCACTAAACCCACGGTCCAAAGAAAGAGAGCGATTGGGAGACAAATTGCTCTAAGCATGACGAAAAAAAATTAGCTCGCTGTGGTTATATTCATTCAAAAGGGTACAACTTACGTGATTTTCCACGTATTACTTATGTCAGTTGAGATAGGGATATCAGCTGCTTCTGTCCTGGCTAATACAGAGCCCCAATACCAGAGTGCCACGACATATAGTTGCTGTGTACCCTGAATCACACAGGCTCGGAAAACCCAATCTTTGACAGGAGCGCCACTTTCATCGCCGAAGTTGAGGGAGAAGAATATAGAGCCGCTTGATGAAGCTATCGCGTATATGGCTGTTCCTATACCTTGGAGGCAAGTTCTCCCGGCTTCGGAAGGCCCATAATGCGCAATACCAATCAAAAAGAATGCAGTTCCATAGAGCATGAAAGGTAGTGACAGTGGAATGACTGGCTTGGTTGAGCGGAATACAAACCACCAAGCAATGGAGGCAATACCGTATACTGAGGCAATCACATACAATTTTGTGGCGGATTGCCCAACTTCCCCAGTGAGCAGAGTAATTTGGTATGAATTGGATGCCATAATCTGACCAAGGCCAAGGATGAGCGAATAAAGAGGCCAGTCTCCAACGCGAAATTGCATCCATCTTTTTAACCCAGCAGGTTTGGAATACCCGTTGCCAAACTCGAATTCGTCCCATTCGGAGCCACCGTAAGCCTCAGGATCATCACCAATGGTGGCCACTGCTTTCCCCTTGCGGTCAGAAAGTTTGGTTCGACCTAGTCGTGCATGTCTGAATTTCTTATACCATTTCTTTTGACTCCGAACAAGAAATTCCTCGACACATAGCTCCGTGAGCGAGTTGTTACAACGAAGGCTTTCCAATAATGAAACAAACTCCTGCGCGCATTTTCCTGTGGTATCGTTGAATAGAGGATCTACTTTCTGGAGATTAAAGTCTCTCTTGGCACCAACGACTGTATCCAGAGATAGTACTGATGTATGATTGGAGCCACCTAGTTGAAATGGAGTAGAATATTGAGACAGGGAGAGGTCACTTTGCCGCTTTTGTGCTGAATTGATCTTGGTTGACGCGAGTAAGTTGAGCCACATCCCTTTCCGGCTATAGTCCTGACCTTCTACCGTCGTTTCCACCGGGCTGCGCGGATCAGTATGTGCTGGTAGGGGAATAGTTGGAAGTAAAGAATGGGTTAGGGTGAGCGTCTCTTTAGTGATAATATTCATCGGGTTGGGATTGCATTCTTTTTGTGCATAATAGTTCAACTCTTGCAAAGTTAAGGATGCGGTGCTTGAACTAGAGGACATGCTAGGTGAAGGCGGACAGCCAGGGGATTCGGAACTAGGGCTCGATTCCCGTGCGGGAGTATCGGGTTGTGATTCAGACCAGGGCAGTCCGGTATCGCCAAACAGTTTTTGCTTCTCACACACATCAATAGATGAGGTATGCAGGATTTCCAAACCTTCAACCCATTTCATGACCGGGAATCTCTGTCTTATAGCTCTTGCTCGCATCTTAGCCCGGGTTTTATCAGACGAACTAAGAGCCTGCTTAATGGCTAGCTTGAATTGTCGTAGAAGGTGCGAAGTTGCCGTGGATTCAATCGAATACCACCATCCTGGCATCTGTCCAAGCCCGCCGACTCTTGCACCGATGCCGAGCACGCCTTTCCTTCCGAATTCAACTGCAACTAAGCCGAAAGGCTCATCTCGAGAGGGGATTAGTGCAAATTCTGCGCCGTAATATACACAAGCTGGAATTGTAATAAACTCTGGCCACACAAGTATCCTTCCCGGAAACATAGCTTTAATTTTCGCTAGCTTCAATGCAGCGAACCGGCCATATATATCGACGATGGGGCCGACACAAATCACCTGCACGTCTTTCCTTTCGTTAAGCAGGGATGGCAGTATGTCAGCGATCAGATCAATCCCTTTTTGCATTGTCCACCGACCAACAAAAACCATTAAATTTGCTCGTGGGTTGATGTCAAGGCCCGCCCAACTTTGAGCCAGGGGTAAGTTTTTCCTTCTAAGGTGTTCAAAGACCGCAGAACTAGGTTTGGACACAGACTGCTTTTCTAGACACCCTGTGTCTGTTGGATCGGGATTAGGCAGATTTCCCACTCGCTTCAACCCCCAGAATATCGGGTATCGCAAAAAGGACCGCTTCCCATATTTCTTGGAAACACCGACGGCACCAAAGCCGCCCTGATGGATACGCAAATAACTCACGCCACCATGCAATAGATTAAACACGTCACCGAATTGGATGTAACGGGTAGCAACATCAACACCGAGGCTAAAAATGGAACAAACCTCTTCTTTCTCCTTCGGTGTACGCATCGGCCATAAGCCTTGAAACTCGGCATTGTGTAATGAGAGACAAGTCGGTATAGTCTTGGGAAGAAGATAGAGGGGAGCAATAGAGCCGTGGTAATCATTGGCATGGTAAATATCAACGGGAAAGCGCGAGATTATCAGGGCGATGCACTGGTTCCAGGCAGAATAGTAAATGGCACTCCCCAAGTCATCCATGCGCTGAGGATATGGGCTTTTCGTGCTCTGCTGTCGGAAAACGGGAGCATCGAGGAGAACATATGTGATATTTTGGTAAACATGATATTGAACCAAAACTTCATATGGTTTGCCTAAGATGGTCACGAATATCGAGTCAACTGGATTGTCAATTGGATAATTCACATCCCCAACACATGGGACAACCCAGATCAGATTTTGGTGTGACAACTCGTTGCCCATCAGTTGGGCCATGACACCAAGTCCTCCAATTTTGATCTTTATTCTCCAATCAGGAATATCGTATTCCATAGTAGCGATAAGAATCGTGCGCCGATTGAACCTTGATAATCGAATTATTGGATGAAATCTCAAGAAGTTAAGGATTCTTGCAAATATTGCTCGAGCTTTCCATAAAAACCCATGGTCTGGTGACGTTTCCGCGGCCCATCGACGTAATCTATGACGAGACTCAATACCCTGGTTGAACTTAATTTGGTAGAAATATTGCCTAAAAAATAATATGGCAATTGTGGCTGTAGCCAACGGTAGGGCGGATAGAAGAACGGCTAGAAGAAATTGCTGGTGTCTAGAACCGACTGGATGCAGCTTGAAGCGTAATGTGCCATCATCAAGCGTAAACACCCAGGATAGATGGGGGTATGGAGGCGCATCGGTGATATTGATAACAGTTTTGGCCAGAGATGATGGAGGCAAACGATCTAAAACCGAGTCACCGTTGGAGTCTCCGAAAAGAAATTGTTGGTCAGGTTTTCCATCAGGATTGATGCCCCATACGTTTATTTGGGCGACTGCTGGCCATTCTGCCATAAATCTAAACTTCCATTCTCCATTATCCTCCAATGTCAAACGATTATTAAGCCCAGAATCGTAGCCATATTTGTTATAAGGTCCATTCCAAAATAGGTGTGGGAATCTTCGGGGTGGCTTATGCTCCCAGTCCAGGTCACCATGTTGAAGATGTGAGCTGCTACCCGCCATCCGATTCCAGTATTCGACGGAAACGTGTTCTCCATGCCAATGTTGGAGTTTGGTTCCTGACCATTCTGGCATTTTCAAACTAGCATTTCCTGCACTATATGGTATCCAGTCGGAGAAAGTCGAGCCCCAATCGAGCGTATATCGATAGAGATCAGCCCCAGATGCGTGCTGTGAAATATAAAGATTGTTATCTTCATCTCTATGAAGTAGATCTCTCGAATAGTTGGCCGAACGGGTGAAAATCATTGGATTGTTAGGCTGTCCTATTCGAAATAAAAAGTGGTCGACGGCATTAGTGAACCGGTCCCCTCCCGATGTAGTGGCATTTCTGACAGTCAATCGATGAATGCCGTTATATACCCCTTCCAAAGTAGCTGACCATTGCCATATCCCAGAAAGTTCACCAATGAATTTAGTCTCCTCTGGGCGTATATAAGTACAGTTGACACTTGCCGGGTTTATGAAAGGGATTTTTCCATTGTTGGTGGTCGAATTTAAGACAATATTGCGCGTAACATCATCACAGCTCATTTCCGTGGAAAAAGATAGTTCTACTCGAACTTTTTCGTGCTGGTTAGGACCGACAATTGATTCAAGGCGAGCATCGTGTCCAGGGACAAATCGTGTGATCATGGGCCTTGGCTCAATAAAGGATTCTTTGGGGACGTAGGCTTTAAAACCATAGGGCGGAATGTTTAAGTGGTCAAGACATCCGTTTCGTTCCTTCGAACCTCCAAATCCCAGACTCACGGGGCCCAGTTGCAGTGTTACTTCGTCATAAGGGTAGAATAAATTCTTCACAGTTGTGCCAGTATCGAACGGAGAGATTAGAGCTGTGTGCTCGTAATTGCAGTCGAAGTGGTAATCCACCTTCTCATTGTGGTTTTGATATACCAGCCAAATCGGCCCAGCCTTCTTCCCAAGGTCTTGGACTCCAGGGAAAGGTGCACGTAGAACCGACCATACTCCAGTTTCAGTAGGAGTGTTGTTCGATCCTGGAAGGGTGCTATCGAAAGTTTGCTTCGATAGTTGCCTAAGATACCAGCCATCGTTAAGAACTGGATAGTTCTCTCGCATCTGATACATAGATTTCAAAATATTTCGTATGGGATGAGAGGGATCTCTGTGGTCGTAGCTAACAGTATCATCATAACACCCGAATTTGGCAGACTCAACTGGCCACTGGTAGTACTGCGCGGAACCCAGAGCATAGCAACCGTGGGTTTGCCAAGCAGTAGAGCTGGTAATAGGTTGTCGTCCGAACATGTAATTTTTGGCGGTGTTGTCTAGGATATAGAAGGCTTGCTCTTCGCCCCAGAGAAGTAGTGGTATTCCGGGAAGATGCAACGTAGTAATATACATCGCTAATAACATTCTTTCCGTGCCCATGCGAATGGCAGGCCACCGGAAAACATCCTGATTAGTTGCACCGAACATATGCCGTGGGTCAAATTTTCCTGTATTGACATTCACAAAATCATTGCTTGTGAGCATCTGATTCCAGGCCGAAACCCAATTTACAGGAACATCGTAACCAGCAGCTAAATTGCCATCCATTCCCAAAAAGCGGGTTAGCGAGCGATATATCGAATAGTGAAAAGCGCCAGAATCTAAAGCCGCGTTGCCCCTTGCTCGGAGGAAATAGCTTTGGTTTGAGGTATCTGTGAGCTGAACCGCTTCCCTTGCAGTCGGGGGGTACATATCCGGCTGCCGTCCACGGCCAATGTAAATAGCACCCAGTGTATCACCTCCAGTTATTTCACCAGGAAGAAAAAAGTTGTTCTTTCCGACACTTCGAGCACATTCCCGATAGGCACTACTCATATCTCCAAGGGCATCCACCGTCGCTTGGGTAGCCTTATCATACCTGAACCCATCTATATCGAGCTGAGTTATCATTAGACACGAGTGGCGTATGAGTTTATTTCTGACTGAGGGAATCCATTCCCGCAGACGATCTTGCACGGAGGCGAACTTCGTTAGTTGTCTTTGCCAGTCCGGAAATACTCCGAAGGCCTCTAAATCTCCATACTGGTCAAACTCGCTATCATAGCAGCCTTTAAGCTGGTTAGTGATATCTGGACCAACCGGCTCTCCAGTCTCGAGCCAGAACCTCGGATAGTCACAAGTTTCATTGTACGTGTTGCTAAAATCAAAGTCCGCGTATTTTCGACTGGATTTCCACAGTGCTTTATGTTCTTTGGTATTGAACGGGGTAGTTTCATTTAAAAAGCCTTTGAATCCGATAAGGTCTCCGAGTCTGTTTTAGAAGTTAATTATTGTTCGAACTTTCCTGGGATTTGGGGTAACACTCACGTCGCTAAAGTATTGTCAAAAAGAACATACATCCCTCTGCGGTGGATTTCTGATATTGCCGCTCTCCATGAAGAAATGTCACCAAAATGCCGGTCCAGTAAGGTCGTGTCGATTACAGAATATCCATCGGCTCCCCAGGGCTGGTTAAGCAAAATTGTCCCCGCTATATATATACCCTAAGGATACATTAGACCAAAAAACATGGAGGGAGAGGGAAGAAGTGCTGGATGTGTTACTGAACGTACTTTAATACCCATACCCTGAAGATAATCCAATGTGTCCACGAGCCCAGCCACATCACCACCATGCCTCAGCTGAGTGGAACTAATGTCTCGCTCGAAATTTGTTCCGTTAATATTGTCGTTGGTAGGGTCCCCATTGACAAATCGATCAATAAAAAGGGTATATACAGGAAAACGCCAGTTGTCTGGAGACGGGAAATATTCATGATCCTTCCACTGTCCCCAATAGTCCGCAGGGTTCGTCGCACTTATATTTTCGTTGGTATTGTATCCGATTTGATCTGGATCATAAGGCCAAGTTCGCACCAGGGTAGTATACACCACCAGTAGGGTGATGACCGATTTCAAGTTCCCCATATTTGGATGATCTTGCAGGTTATTACTAAATGCTCATGATAAAAATACCGCGAAGATGTGTATTTCAAGATAGGATTTAATATGTAGACTGTGAGGGGAGAGCGGGAGAGGATAGGAAAAGAAAAAAAGCCCGGAGGGTCTAGTAGAAGAGAGATAAATATTGATGGAACGCGGTTAGGGTAGATGACGTGAGAAAGTGGGAAGCATCCCAACGAATTTCAGTTACTCGACCATAGATGATGTATTTTGCTGGTAAAAGCAAAATATCACACCTGTCATCAGATAAGATGTATGTTGCTTGTATGGGAATCCCGCAACGGCTACAGCTCAATTTCATCACAATCGGAACGACAGTAAAAGCTGCAATATTATCATTGAGAAGATTATAAACTCGAAAATTCTGTTCAAAGCTCCAATGCCGCCAGCTTGGGTGATGTGTGTTGCAATAGTCTGTACCTGCTCAGAGCAGAAGTTGGCCCCTGAGGTCTGGTACCTGTACATTTTGCACGTCATTTTAGATCTTCTCTCAGGTTTCTTTGGCACCAACCCTAGAGACCGGGCTACCATCCATGGTTTTCATCAAAGCGGTTCTATGGTAAAACCAAGAGTTGATCATGGCTATACATTGCTGTGGTAATCATCGATGTCATCCATGGTTTAGAGTTTGTATAGTCCTTCCTCTCACCCACGGTCCGGAGGAAGAAACCTGTTAGACAACCCAAGTCGGACACGCTTGAAAAGCGTTGTCATACTGGTTGGATTGATTGTGAGTTGATTGCTGATGGATGTCAGTTCAACGTTCACCTCTAGACGAAACGTCGAATTAGGGTTGTTTAATATGGGTCCATTAGACCCATTTGGGGCTAGCTCACGATGTTGATGTTGTCTGCACTATTATTACCTCTAATTAATTGGATTGATCATAGAAATTGCGTTATGGATTAACAATATTCGCTAAAATATAGGTAAGTATTTTATCTATATATCTAGGCTACGAATATATTCGAGTACACATTCAGAGCGTTCCAGGAAGCTAGTGTAAAAATTCAAATCATTCTTCAGCACCGTACTGAGTGCGATATTCTCGGAGCCTTTTCAAGTTCTCATCTCCAATCTGATCTCCCAGTTTCTCGATTATGTCACTTAGTCCTAGCACAGCACGAACTGGAACTTTATCCCCTAGCGCAGCCTGTGCGGCTCCTACAGCACTCTTCTTTTCCGTATCGTTAACTCGCTCTTGCCTATCCAACAATACCAATACGCCGACCACAATGCCGCCTTCTTTTTCAATAATACCCACGGCTTCTCGTAGAGCGGTACCCGCAGTAATCACGTCGTCGATGATCACGATTCTTTTCCCCTTCAATGGTGCGCCGACAATATTTCCTCCTTCACCGTGAGCCTTAGCTTCCTTTCGGTTAAACGAATAGCTGACGTTGCTCCAATGCCCATGTGTATCTCGAACACCTAGCTCGTTAAGCACCGCGGTGCATAATGGGATACCCTTATACGCGGGCCCGAAAACAATGTCAAAGTTGGGGATAATAGTTTCTCCTTCTACTTTTGCAAACGGCGAGGCGGACAGCGCGGAGGCGCAGGCAGAAGCTGTGGCATGTAGCAATGGCGCGGTATGGAGAAGAGTAGTGGTAAAAAAGTAGGGAGAATTGCGGCCGGATTTTAAAACAAACGAGCCGAATGAAAGAACTTTGCTGGAGATAAGAATGGACAGAAGATTGGACTTGTAGTCCGATGATTTATCTGTGGATTCCGGGCCAGACATGGTACCTATATTGTTTTGTTTCTTTTTTGTTGTTCTGGCGCACTCGGGGGTATGGTTATTTCAAGAGGAAGTACTTGAGCGATAACTAATAAGAATATCCTTGTTGATTGACAGTATTAAGAAAAAAAAAGTTGTATCTTTGCGACCCCTCAAAAGCCTTTTTCTGCCACCCCCCACCGCCAAGCATCGAGGGGTTTTGCTTGTGCACACGACAATTTCTGCTTATGCACAATGCCCGGCTTCAAGACTGGGGCGAATAAATAATAACAAACTCTTGTATTTATAGATATGCTAACTATCGGATTCAATCTTGGCCCGTCGAATTTCTGCTAATTGGCTGAGAGAGTACAGATAGATTTGATGATATTGGTGATACAACACCAGAAGTGGACTGAATCGACAGCACAAAAATGACGTTCAAAAATTGACGGAGGGGCTTTGACCAGACAGGGATTTTGCATGATAGAATCTCCAGCTAGCAGACCTTGGCGACACGATGCCTCACATTATTCGCGGAAACGGGAAACCGCCCTGACTTTGCCCTGGTGAATTACGGCTTGGAAGCTGATTCGTCTTTTGCTGGCACACCAAGCATCCACCTGAAGGGCAGCAGATTCAGTGCCCTCCCACAAGCCTCAAGGGAGGAAGAATCTGTTGAGACACGCCAGTCCAGCTCAATTTTCTCACTCTTGGAGCGAACGAAGTATTTTTAAAATAATAGTAGTTCGGATTAGTTCGTTAGTTACGTGACCAGCTACGGGCACTCTGTAATTTACTTAGTTAGATAATAGTTAGTGGGTGTGGAGGAGGACGTGCCCCCAGTAACCACAGAGGGTGTCCGCATGACTCCCAAATGAGGTTTTGTTCCCCTAAAATTTGTTAGTTGAGGATTTCTCTCATTCTTTTCTTCTCCCGCTCCAATCGACACAACCACAACTTTACCAACCTGTTGCTCACTGGCAATCTTCCCTATGACAAACCACTAGAAACATCCCAGAATACTCCAGCTACTACTGCCTTCACTATATGTTGCGTCAACTGGCAGATAGGTGGGCACGCAAACGATATTTTGGGTGAAGTTCTGATTGCACAGGGAAAAAAAAAGAGGAGGGTGCAAAAGAAGAAGATCGAATTCGTGTGACTGAAGGTTTCCGGACCTATATTTTTTTTTCTTTCATTATTTCATTTTTATTCTTATTGATTGGCATATTTTATCGTATATTTGTTCAAGGTACGTACAAATTGCCATTCTCACCAACATTATTATTTTCAGTCTTTGTTCTCGATGAAAGGCTCATAGCTGTTGTTGGGCCATGCACGATTTTCACAATTCACAATTTGTCTGAATCTTTTCGCAGGAAAGAAAAGCAAAGCAAAGCAAACGAAAAGAAAAAGATCCAGCTAGATTTTGCAATTTAATTTGGCAGTAGTATGAAGCTTGGTCACTAACAGCATATTTACCCAATTATCCAGGTTTAATTCAAGATGCATATCAAAGACAAACTGGCTCAAGCCGAATCGACAGGGCGACCGGGAATTTCATTCGAATTCTTTCCTCCGAAGACGGCGCAAGGTGTTCAAAATCTTTATGATCGCATGGATCGGATGCATGGCCTTGGGCCCTCGTTTGTCGATGTAACATGGGGTGCTGGTGGGCGTTTATCGGAGCTGACCTGCGAAATGGTAAACGTCGCTCAATCTGTATACGGTCTGGAAACCTGTATGCACCTTACTTGCACAGATATGCCACGTGAGAAGGTGGATGCTGCTCTGAAGAATGCCTTCAAGGCTGGATGCACAAACATCCTAGCTTTGCGTGGCGACCCTCCTCGCGACAAGGAGACCTGGGAAGCTGCTGAAGGTGGTTTTAGATACGCAAAGGATCTTGTGTACTACATACGAGAGAAATATGGCAACCATTTCGACATTGGAGTTGCAGGTTATCCAGAAGGATGTGATGATGAAGAAGACCCAGAAATCTTGATGGAACATTTAAAGCAAAAGGTCGACGCCGGAGGTACATTTGTGATTACACAGATGTTCTACGATGTGGACATATTTCTGAACTGGGTCAAGAGGTGTCGCGAGAAAGGAATAAATGTTCCAATAATCCCGGGAATTATGCCTATCTCCACATATGCTGCCTTTATCCGGCGCTCCGATTGGGTGAAATGTCGAATTCCTCCAGCATGGCTCGAAGAGCTTGAACCAGTCAAGAATGACGACGCCGCAGTAAAGCAGATTGGCAAAAATCTGGTCTCAGCGATGTGTCAAAAAATCCTTGCCAGTGGCATATGCCACCTACACTTTTACACCATGAATCTCGCACAAGCCACGACAATGGTCCTGGAAGAATTGAATTTGGCTCCATCTCAAGAAACACCTTTACAGAAGCCACTTCCTTGGCGTCAATCACTCGGACTAGGCCGGAGAGAGGAAGATGTCAGACCAATCTTTTGGAGACACCGACACAAGTCTTACGTTGCGCGTACCCAGAGCTGGGATGAATATCCTAATGGTAGATGGACTGATTCTCGTTCCCCTGCGTACGGTGAACTTGACGTTTACGGAATCGGACTTAAGGGAACGAATGAACAAAACATCAAGCTATGGGGAGAACCTAAATCCATCAAAGACATTTCAAAGATATTCGTTCGCTTCATGAATGGCGAACTTGAACGGTTACCATGGAGTGATAGCGCCATTACAGAAGAATCAGCTGTTATCAAACAAGACCTCATTGACCTTAACAACAGGGGATTTCTAACTGTTAACTCGCAACCTGCAATTAATGGCATGCCATCCTCGCATCCAGTGTATGGATGGGGTCCAAATAATGGTTATGTCTATCAGAAAGCATACCTCGAGCTGTTAATTTCTCCTACATTAATTGATGAAGTCATAAAGCGAATCGAAGAGGATGAGTATCTTACATATCATTGCATCAATAAGGATGGAGAGCTGAAAACCAATGCAAATGACTCGCCCAATGCTGTGACCTGGGGTATCTTTCCCTCCAAAGAGGTAATTCAACCTACCATCGTGGAAACAGTCAGCTTTTTAGCCTGGAAAGACGAAGCATATCGATTGGGAGACGATTGGGGCAAATGCCACGATTCGTCCAGCCCCAGTCGAAAGTTAATACAAACCGTGATGGACGGTTGGTATTTGGTTAATATCGGTATGTGAACTTTCTCATTGATCTCGGGATCAACTTTGGATATATTCTATACTAATAAATTCTAGTAAACAACGACTTCCATAAAACCCATGACATTTTTAACTTGTTTAATGGCCTTGTCCTAGAGGACCTTGAAAAAGAAATTAGTGTGAACCAACCCAATGACGGTGTTAAGCCCAACGGCGTACCAACCGAACCCGAAACTGCTACCAGCACCACTATGACGGATGCGTTGGCGGCTTCGGGAAATTAAAAGATTCCTCTTATTACGGAATTGCACATTCTGGCCAATTTCCTTTTTTGACCTGCCTCAACGCTCGAACGAAATACACTTCGTACCGCAAATCCGCATACCACATTTTCAACAACTCTTGGCCAGCAAGCAAAATTTTTTTATATATTTATTATCCAACTATTTTTTGAGTGGGCTTCTACCAGCTCTCTACAAATTTATCTCCTCTTCTCTTTGCATTCTATCATATTAGGATAGTGTGTGTGCG
The DNA here is from genome assembly GCA_032988175.1 of Myotisia sp. PD_48. NCBI lineage: Eukaryota > Fungi > Ascomycota > Eurotiomycetes > Onygenales > Myotisia > Myotisia sp. PD_48. The sequence continues at coordinate 27,038 of JANTQB010000124.1, forward strand.
CTGCTGGGAAAACAAAAGTCATCTACCTAATACTCCCTCTCCCTCTCAAAGGTCGGGAGCAAATAGTTCTATGTGCAAACAATATTCCATACGGAGAGATAGGAGCAGTTCAAGATGAGGGAACGAGGAGGGAGAAAGGAAAGATTTCAACAAAATACCTTGACGATAATGATGATGTGATGGGTGATGACTTACATATTTCAACATAAATATTCCAGTATAAAAACAAACAGTTGTACTGGCTCCTAGTTGCTAACTAGATTAGTTTTTTAAATTTAATTCTATTCCATTAAAAGTCGTTACTTCATTTCGTAGAGAACTTACAACTTACAACTCTCAACTCTCAACTCTCAACCATCAACCATCTATCAACATCTCCCTTACATCATGACACCAATCAAGTATGAACCCTTTAAGAGCCCGCATGAATTTGCCAGCACGATGTATACTATGTTCGCAGTATATCTCTCCGAATCAGCGGAGTTGTTCGATTTTCACCACCTACAAGACACAGAAGACCTACGAATTATTTGCCAGGAGACTACAGAACAAGAAGTTGGTTTCCCAACATCTCCCGCCCTCGAAAAGGCCATCCAGGATTGCGCGTTGATTGAAAACCCATGGACTAGGGTCTCGTCCTTGACACCCCACGGTAGTTGGTGTGGCTGGGCCACTACCCGTGTCCGTAGCATAGCACATAAAGTTGAAATCCCCAACGGATCACCTTTGTACAAGAAACCTTCTTTTATTTGACCGTATTTGCTCATATGTGATTTGACCGTACCCTTTTCCTTTCTTTTCCTCAGTCTCCCCGGTGGCCCCTTGTTCAAGGAGTTAGCTTACGGCGTGGTCATTGATTATTACACTGTTATTTCAGCGGATTACATCATTGAGCATGGTCCAGATCACTGGGCGCTCATGATTAAAGATCACTCATCATTAGACCAGGATAAATTCGGGAATGGCAAAGATTATATTCTTAAGAGCGAAATTCTGGGGGCTAGTGCCATCTTCCACAACCAGATGGTTCACATGCGCGAGAATGATCGTATGAATAGATATGACACAACCTTTAGATACCCAGGAGGCGTTTTGGCTGTATTTCTCTCCTTTCCTTTTCAATTCTTCTCTTATTACATGCTAAAATCTCCCCTAGGCTACCATCGTGACATTTATTATTGGGAAAGTTCGCGTCGTCCAAGCAACTTGTGACCCCTCCAAGGAACAGCCTTCTCTCGTATTTACACTGAGGGCTCTATCTGATTTCAAGCTATCTTGCTATGACAAGATTACAGCTAAGAAGATTGTAAAGTGGGTTCTCTGCCCGCCAAATCCGCCACAAGCGCTTTCGATGAGATCCAAGAAGGCGTAAGGCTTGATAGTTGTCTACCAGTCGAAGAAGACATAAATCTATTAGTTCTATGATTTTTTCAGAATTATTTTTTAATCCCTGGGATTGTTAGGCTCAGTTCCGGTCCGAAGGAATTCTTCCACCTATATGAGTTTTATGTGATATAAGCCTTCAGCTAGTTAGTACCCACCTAAAAAATAATAGAAATCCCATCCGCTATCTTAATCATGATTCTTAGATACGTTGTACAACCCTATGTTTCCACATTGGCAAGAAACCCCCCCCCAAAAAAAGCTCTAACCAACAACAGTTGTAAAGGAAAGTAGTGGGTGATATTGATAACAAAAGAGCGAAATCCTAATTTCAAGTAGCATGCTCAACAACCCAAAAAACCCAGTGACCAATCTTGAAAATGCATCCCAAACTCTTTACAAAGAGGTATGGAACCGCCAACAGAAAAAGACAGGAGCCAAGTGTTTTCAATTTCCATGACAGTTGCATTTCCTCCCATTCTAATCGCGACTCCAGAGGCATGTTTTCAGATGTAGATAATTCGTTGTGCTTTTTTACAGCCATTCCGGGGTAAACTCCTACCATTTCAAACACCAGTTCCAAGATGACAGAATAAAAGAGCCACACGCTACTACTTAACCTATCCGAATTCTCTTGAATCACTTCAAGCAGGTTGTCTTCTATTCTTAGTATCTTCGTGGGTGTGGATATCTTCAGGGAACTTCTCCTAGATATGATATGTACTGGAATAGAGTTCTCTTCATCGCTTTCTTGGGTGTCTTCGATCCCGACATTTACATTTGGCATGCCAGGAGATGCCGAAATTTCCTCCAAATAGTGGGACGAGATACCACAAAAGGAATGGTGAATGTTGTTGCATAAAGGAACAGCTGTTTCTAGGGAATGGCGACTCACCCGAGCAGTATTTAGCTGGATGGGCGTTACTGTGGCCATAGTTGTGGATGTGGTAGTCATAATGGTAGTGGACACATTTTCGCTGCTTGTTTGGTTCGGGGGTAGAATACTCCCGACGGCTTTGTCTATTTCGAGACGATTGGCGCCTCCGCAGTGATTTTCGGCTTGTGGAATATTCGGATCTGTGTTGACTTGGCCGGGAGGTATCAGTGTCAATGAGCCTGGAACATCCAGTGGGCTTGGGAGGATCAGCTCCTTGTTCAGAGGCATTGGCACAGGTGCCAGGTGATCGACTTTTGGGCTCTCTAGTAAGGTTATCGCCAGGTTTTCGGAAAAACTGGACGGATGGCCGTTGAAAGGTTGAACGTGGACGTGATTTACGTCGACGTTGGCGGCCACCCGTCCGTCCCCTAAAAAAGACGGTTTCTCCGGTTCATTCCCGGTATTCTGCATTGCATGCTCGGCTAGAGGCTGATCGCTATGCAATGGTAGCTGGCCAGGTTTTGTCGAAGCCTCCACCCCACAAGAACTTTCCCACTGCTCCGGGGAGGTGCTCTTCCTAGTTTTCCTGAACCGTAAAGCGTGAAACTTTGATAGCTTCTTGGGCGGAGTGCTCTGTCCTTCAGGGGTTGCACGTCTTGGGGTGGGAGCCGTTTCCGGGTTGGCCATTTCGCCATTGAATCGGTATACGTTATCCATTGCTCTTTGGAAATCAGCAATTTGTTGAGGGGTCATAGTTGGAGGGCAAGGCTCCCTTGCAGAAGGCATATTGACAACAAATCGGTCTGCTAGTTGGCTAAGCGGTACTCCAGGATCTGAATGAACTCCCACAAACCCCTGGGCTTGATCGCGCGGGCTGAGATACAGTGGGTCCTGCCGGCCATTTTCAGAAGACGGCGTTGGTAATGGCGTTGTTTCGGCGACATCTAAGCATATCCATTGGTCTCCTTTGAGGCGCCATTTTTGAGTGGTACAAATACTACCGGGGTTTTCGGAATGGGAACCAATATTATTAGATCGGCTCTCATCGGTCGCGCTTGGGCTTATAACTCCTGTCCGGGGATTCGCTCCGCGAGCGGTTAGATAGTCATCTCGACTGACGGTTCTCGGATGACCTTTCGCTATGTGCGGGTATGTGACAATATTTGGGAACGATTGCTCATTTGGAGGTTGTGGTTTCGATGAAGCCGCGTCAGGGCGCGATTTAGTGGTATTCACTTGGACTTCACCAGCGGACAGACCGTGGATGTTTGGTCGAGAATAAGGGACATCATGATGCCCCGTATTCCTCCTAGGGTTGTTGGATTTCCGCACTGTCTCCGAATCACTTGGCATTCCATAGTTCTGGTTTATGGTAGGCTCTTCAATGGTTACTGACTTCTTATGGTCATGATTTTTGCCTGGTATAAGAAAACTACTTTTGCGAAATTGGCCTGCCTTGCCACGCAGACGAAGGTGGCTTCCCAGGCATCCCTTTTTCTCATTTATACAAGACCCGGAATGATAACCTGTCGGGCTGGATTTTCGAAGTATCGATCCCGGCACCCATGCAGACCAAGATGACGATCGCTTCTGATGTTTAGGTTTATCTGATTGATGCAGCTGCGTGAGTTTTGTTGACGACGCTATCGAATTCGAGCGGCCTGGGGGTGGCTTACGCATGGCAGTGGATGCTGTAACGGTCTATAAAGGCATAAGAATGAGCGTTGAGATAAGTATGCAGTCGCTATAGATCGACTAAAGGAAGTGGATGAAAGTCTAGCTCTTGTTGAATGCTGGGGTGAAATTCGGGTTGACACAGCATGCAACAGATGATAGTAAGGCGTGGTTTCCTAGGGAACGGTAGAACGGAGCACCAACAACGAGAAGCCGCTAGGGAAGGTAGAGGTAGATAACCAATTTAGGTGCCTACTTGGTTAACATAAGCTAAGCTGTCTTAGTCAGATATTGATCAGATACTGTGAGGTAATACATTAAATATTGACGCTGGAATCAGGGCAAACGTGAAGCCAGTTAGAATGCAAAATCATTAAAGATTTATAATATAATATAGCACACTCGTACGTACAAACAACACGAGTCAGGAACGACCGGATTTATACTAAAATCGATCGCTTTCCCGTCTTATCCCACGAGCAACATTCGCTGAACGGTTCAAGACATGGACATCGCTTGCTCTACCCGTATCATTGACAAGGCTAGAGCGTTTTAGTGGGCTGCTTGGGAATCTTCTGGGACTTTGAAGTGTATCAGCATCCCTATGAATCACACCGTGCCGCCTCTCAAAATGCGAGGACGCCGACTTTCGCAATGGCGATTGGGCATGGGAATACACTCCTAAGTTCCCTCCATCGCCGGTTGCAGTAGGATTGGAACGAAATTGCAGCTGCCTGATTGGCCCGCCTTGTGAAAGCCGGGGTGAAGAAACATCCGCGGAATAGGCTGATGGCTGGACACTGTCGCTTGCATGTACTGATCCGGTAGAGGTTACCCGAGGAGTAGTTATAGAATGACGAGGGGTTAGCTGTGACCGTTTTTGTAGGTAATCGGCCTCAAGGTGGCAGATGTAGTTTGGATTTGGGCTGACTCTGAAGCCATGTTGCATGATTGCTGGCGCATATGTTTCGACTTTATTGAATTTTTCATCTTTATGGGGGACATAAGAGTCTGCTTCACAGAATTGCGTGGAAACATTGCGCATCAGAATCTGGGTTCGAGGGCGAACATATTTCGTATCATATTCATTAAGAACTTCCTTTTGCACCAATGCTGAATCTTTAGATTGCTGGGAGTAGGAAGCAGAAAGAGCGGACATCTGGAAAGTTAAAAGCGCGGCTAGGAATAGTGTTGTTATGATAGTCATGCTTGGTCTTGGGTCGGTCGAAGCTGTCGGTAGGAAGAGCCAGTAAACGAGGACATGACCCGGACTGAATAGACAAAACAACCGTATAGCAAGGGGATGAGGATCCCAGACTGAAACTTGCCATACATCACGTTCGGCATCGGGATGCGATCTGGTTTCCGCAGAACCAATGGTGAAGGCGCTTGTCAAGAAGCGCAGCGGCGATGAAGCCAGTGGGGACGAGTTGACCTGGACACGGCGGGCGGAGGGTGTTGATGGGGTATCGTCAATGGGAACTTCAAATAATCTGTATGGCCGAGTTCGTCCAAAGGTGTAGAGTGCATTCGAGGCTGAAAGCAGAGCTAGAAGGTGAACGATAAACGAGGCCTATGAAAAACATGAGCAAGAAGAAAACAACATTCGGGGTGAAACTCAAGCAATCAACATACCAGCCAGGCTAGCAAACCCTTGCTACTCTGTTCACTAAAAATATCGTCGTCGATACGACTAATGGAGCTGGTATTCGCTCGAGCAACGAGAAAGAGCACATTTAATGCAACTCCAACGGGTAAAGCCCATTCTTTCTCCCACTGCTCCCAATCACTCGAGTCGATCTCTTCGGATAGCCACAGTAAAAAATCCAGAGGATTTAAATAGCTTTTAATTCGTTCGAGAAAAGATCTCCGGCGGATTAGAGGAGGCATGGCTGTCTGGCTTCGAAGGGAAGAACTAAAAAGTGGAGGACAAAGGAACGATTTTTATCACAGCTCCATTCTTCCAAAAAGAAACTCGCCTTCCTAACATCCGACCTTGTTATCACACTAATGCAATGAACGGGAACACCCTCGCGGTCTCGAGGTTGAATAGCTGCTTTGTCTTTTGATTTTACTGTGTTTATTTTTCTGGTTTCCTTGTTGACATGGAGATACCATGCACGTGACCATTAGTCAAGCAGCTGGTGTTATCTGATAAGCTTAACTAACTAGTTAGCATAACTAGATGAGTGTCAAGTTGGGATTCAGCTCTTGAGCCAACAGAGATATTCGTGACGTCCTCCTTTGTCTCGTAGAGGATTATCATACTTATCTCTCTTGTGTTGGCCTGGCCGTTTTCATTCTCAAAATCATGACCTCAACTTCTAAGGTATTCGATGGGATAAGTCGTCAATCAGCAAGCTGTCCGGGTGCTAATAACTCCAGTAGGAAAGACAATTTCTGGCGGTAATAGGAGATGAAGAGTAAGTACTCATGCGTATCTACAAATATTAGACACGATTGCTAATATCCAATTTTTTTTACTACAGTTCAGTTACTGGCCTTCTCCTTGCTGGGATTGGGGTGCGTACGATTCTTCTTACAACCAACAGAATACAGAATGCTACCTTGTCGTTCTCTTTACGGCTTCATGATTCGAACTATTGATTAATACCACTTATTAACCATGTTTTTGTTGGCTAATTTGGAACATCTCGAGCCCAACAGCATGTAACCGATCCTCCAGACTCCCAGCGAAACTTCCTAGTGGTAGACTCCAAGACCGAAACGGCAACATTAGAAAAGGCATTTCAAAATTTCACGCAGGAGAGAAAGGATATCGGCGTGCTATTAATAAATCAACATGTAAACATCCCAATTTACTTATTTCCCTGTTCAGGCATTATATATACTTCATCTCAAGGTTCGGGTGCTAAGCAAATGGGTAATAGGTGGCCGAGAGGATACGCAATAGCGTTGACAGCTTTACCGATGCGTTTCCTGCTGTGCTCGAGATTCCTAGCAAGGATCACCCATATGATCCCGAGAAGGATAGTGTTTTAAAGCGAGTGAGGAGGCTGTTCGGCGAGTAACATCTCGGCATACTTTGGTGATACCAAAATCAATATTATTATGAATTTCGTGAGGAGTTTGAATAACAAGCGTCTATTTCTCATTACATGCAAGAATACTTGGGCCAGACTGAAACCCCAAAAACCAATTAGATGCAAAATAATAATTCGCTATTACGCAAAAAGGAATAAAAACTCAAATGCAACTTCGTAGGTAGACACTGGTATCATGACTTGCTTCTGTGAGGCAAAGAGATTCACGGGATAGGATAGGAAGTGGCATGGGATTGCGTGGGATCAGAAGCTGTTGGTTACAGATATGGGGAAGAGGGGCAGAAAATAAATCCGGACATCGGCGAAAAAAACGTAACCGAGATAATAATCAATGGAAGCCCAAATACGAGAAAGCCTGTCGCATGGAATTTCCGAGAAATGAGAGACGTGGGGTGGTGTTAAAGAGCGAATCAATCCAGATAGGCATTTACAAGTTAAATGTAACAATGGCTTTAAGACATGTAATCTCTTTGTCGTCTTTGGTCAGGACGTTGGCAGTAACAGTGTATTTCCCCTAGTTTAAAATTAGAAAGTGTTCAAAAGCGAAAGAGGAAACAAAGGAGTATCAGGCTAGGAAGCTTACTGGGGGAATTTCCTTGGGAATATCAACCTCCTTGACGAAGCTCATTTCACCTTTTTTCAGAGGACACGTCAGGTCGACGTTCTTGATCTGATCACAAAGGTCTGCCTCTTGATTGACTAGTCGGATAATACCATAATCGACTTGCAACAGGACTTTGGCACCCTCATCGACCTGTTGAGAGAAGGTTCCATGTCCGAGGATCGAGAGTTTTTGCCCACTACCAAACAAGAAAAAAAGAAAATTGTTAGCGTATCGAGGCCTGACAAGAACGAAGCAATGAATAGCAAGTACTCACGGGATAGGTGGGTTGGGGGACAGGTCGACACGATCTATGGTAAGAATGTTGGATTTCGGGTCGGTACAGAAGGTCAACGGATTGTCACCTGGGACTGAAGGATCGGCAGCATTTGGCAGTAATGGGGTTTGGTTCTCGAATACACCTAAAGGTGCGGCAAGTGAGAGAGGAGAGAGAAGGGTTAGGAGGGTAGCAGTGGTCGTTGCAAGACGCATTGTGACTTGTGGGACAGGATAATGCGGAGACTAGCTTTTACCCTCTTAGGAATTTGCAGAACCACCACGTAGCTGACGTTAAAGAAGAGAAAAGAGCCGCTCGGTGTCTTCCCAAGAGAGTAGTAGATGGATAGATAGATAGATAGATACAATCAGGAGAGTTGAGGTTGTGAACCGTCACCGTTAGTTCGTGTGATGAGGAGAGAGAGAGGAATGAAGTCATGGGATGGAAGGGTGGAGCATGTGGAATGCGCTAGGCTTTATGGGGTTGGTATCAAAGCAAGGAACAGATATTGCTGACATAACCCACATTTATTCAGGAACCTAAATTAGTTGTCCCAAATGGGTAATCGAGACCCAATGCTGTTGAGCTGTATAATATCGTTAACGAGCAAGAGCGAGGCTACAATAAAGTTGAGGTCGATCCAGAGCTTCACTAGGGCATGGACTAATATTGAGTATATTTCGATGCAAAGGGTATTATTGTATTATAATCCATGCTTTTTAAAACGTGAAAAACCAGTACAAAAAAGACACTGTTAGGAACCCTACTCCAACAACTCCGATTTTTCCAAGGACTCTCGTTTCATCATCATAGAGCAGCATAAATAATGTGAACCTTTTCCTTAACGGCGTTGTGTTTTGCCCATACCACGTTTCCCAGAGAACTAAAACATAGAAAAGCCAAGTCAGTAAAGTGAAAATTAATGATAGTCGAAGGGCGTTCGCGTTGAAATAATGACATATCACATACCAAATGTTTCGCCAACGAAGCAGTAGTGTGTCTGTCTGCTTCACCCTGTCGTGCCATCCGGTTCATCTTCTTCTGCCCGAGCTTGGCGAGACGTTCAGCTTTGGATCTAGTCGTCATATCTGTCACACCGTCAACGCGGCGATTGGTCAAGGCCTGGCTGCGTACACGGCTCTTCATGCGTGTAAGCGCCTCCTGGCGTGGATCTGTGGTCGCGTCGACATCCATAGCGTCACCCTCATCTTGGGTCGCTGTGCGCACGCGAGATTGAGATCGCACATGAGAGGAAGCTGATGACGGGTCGTATCCAATCGAATCCAGGTGCTTCTCCATCTCCGATAGCTTCTTGACTTTGGAACTGCGTGGAATAAGTGCTCGGTTTTTCAATGATTTTCTCATCTTGGCTTCGTTCTTCATCAAAACCCGCTTTTCTCTGATTAAATCAGCCTTCATGCGGATATCGGCGTCTTCAGCATCTTCAACTGATTCGTCCGAATCATAGTATCCTTCTGCCTCTAGTTTCTCCTCTTCTTCCTCGAGCTGTTGTAGTTTCTCTTCGATATCGGGGTCAACAAAGTCATAGATATTTTTCCCGTTCCATACCTCAGGAATCTTGTCGTGCTTCCAGTCATCATCGGCTAGGAGGTAGTTCTTCTTTAGATCAACGTTATAAACGCCTGCACCACCATTCTCCTCCTCGATATCTCTTTCGAGTTTGCGTCTATTTGGATCATTTTTATCATATTTCTTCAGCTGTGCGACCGCCTCTGGAATGAAAGTCTCCCGTACCACACCCCCAATTGGTTGAGCAACGTGAATACGCGCCAAAACGTCGCCAAGTCGACCAGAGGGCGCGCCGGAGTTATTAGAGCCCGTATTCAACTTCTGCGCCACCCTTTCGGCAATTAACCTATCACAAGCGGCGTTTTTGACGGCTGTCACTCCCTCAGTGGTATTGCAAGAGAGCTGCAACATCTCAACTCCAGATGTCTTCAAAACGGCTTGTAACTGCTCCTGAGTCTCTGGGTCAAGATCTTCGGGACGCATGACGTCAATCTTGTTCACGACAATATAAACGAGCTTATTTGAAAACAACGGCTTAATACTGTTGAACAAATGAATTTGGTCACTGACTGAATAACCACATTGTTCTGACAGATCCATGAAATAAAGGATAACCGATCTCAAATGGGCTATGGCGGTGATAGACTGCATCTCAATTGTGTTCATCTCCTCAAGCGGATGATCAAGGATCCCGGGAGTATCGATGGCTTGGAATCTCAGGTAGTTGTAATCAAAATGACCAACGAACAAACTCTTCGTTGTGAATGCATACGGTTGGACGTCCACATCCGCTTTCGTGATACTCCTCAAAAAGCTGGATTTCCCGACATTTGGATAGCCGCAGATAAGTAATGTTCGAGTATTTGGATCAATGGAAGGCAGACGGCCTAAATGTTGCCGGACTTGTTCCAGGTAGACAAGCGGATCTTTTAATCGTTTGCATAATGTCGCCATGCGGCCCAAGGCAGCCCGCTTAAGCTGTTTGCATTGAAATAGCGACTGGGCATATTTGATAAGGCGGACGTAGTCGCGGCAAATGGTTTCAATCAAACGTTTGGCGGTAGATAATTGACCCAGAGCAATTCTGAAATGATCGGCGTCGTATAATGTGTTCATTAAATCCTTGTCTATTGCCGATTTTATCGATTAACACGGTTCAACCCCAAATCACCTAACAAGAATGTTTACTTACGGAAAGGATGGATATCTTGCAATCTTGGAAACCCATCGAGAATTGCTGTGAACTTTTCGCAGAATGTCTCTTGTGTGAATTTAACCTTTCGGGTGTAGAAAGCTATTAAAAAAAATTATAAAACTCATCAGCATCTTCCGATTTGCGAAATCTGAGGAGCCGGAGCTAATTTATACCTCTAATTCGACTAATCTTGAACCCTGCTCGAATCTGGGTCGGCAAGCGGCGTTGTGTCCGGCTCAAGACGATATCAAGAAATTCCAGATGCGTCGGCACCGGTTGAATCTATTTTATCGTTAGAATTAAACTGTGTGTTGGGCGACTGTTCGAGTATTTGCTCCGTGCATTAAGAACAAAGTACAGATAAGGAAATAGTTTAGGCACTTACATCTTTCCAAGTGGTCTTCATTTTGCCTGGTTGTTAGTTTTCAACAACAATAACGACCGATCAATCCAGGGACAGCCAGTCTGTTGTTTCTCTGCCAGGACCAGAAATAAAAAATAGGAAAATACAAAAAGGTTTTTTTTTATCGATGTGGATGGGAATGTCAAAAAAGGAAGGTTTTCCCGGATTCTTGGCATCTCAAATCGTCATGTCTAAGCGGTCACGTGAATATGTACATTTGTTCTTTCTCCCCCACCTAAAAAAAGTTAACTAAACACCCTGATATCAGGACAGACAAGTCGACACTCTCTTTCCTCCCGCCCCATATACTGTATATAGATAAATGTATGTATGTATGTATCGTCAAACAATCACCCGGAAAATCAGCCAACCCAGGATACACCGTTCAAAATAATATCAAAATAATGAAAAAAGAAAAAGCGAGGGAAAGAAAAGAATAACCATGGGTTTATATACAGCTATTATGGCATCAGACGAAGATCCAAGATCTATTTATCATGTAATTAGCAATGTTCAGATCAAGAGAGGAATTGGGGAGTAATGGTGGAACATACCAAATTATTCCAACCTCCGCCACCAAAGGTACATTCGCTACGTCCAACGTTTTGGAACCCGAGACTTGTATAAAATGGAATCAAATGGTCGTGGGCTAATAGGGCAATGCGGTCTGCAATCATCGCATCTTTGATTCGTTGGATATAAGCCTTCATCAAGGTTTTACCCACACCTTTACCTTGATGTTCAGGTAGCACGGCCAGCGAATGAATAGCAATGGTGGCCCCCTCATCCTGGTGACCAAGTGGTTCTTCATCGCCGGAAGTATGGAGGGTCTTTTTATTAGTTCTCCAGTCCTTAGGAAATCCCATGGACGCATCCGTGACTGCTGGAGCTGGAGTTCGTGTTGCTAGAATATGGGCAATCAGGGTTGCTGGGGGTACCGGTCCGTCGCCTGCTAGTCGTGGACGGGACAATACCCCGAGGGAAAGCTCAGGGCATTTGGTTAAACGATATATTGTCTGATACGAAACCCATCAAGGTCAGAACGTTAGAACGAGAAATGAATGAATGGTGTCGCTGAACATATGCGCATACCTTCTCTCTCGTGCTTCTTTCGTGTTCTGGAAATGCTGCCTCAACTTTTTCACAGCTATCGATGTCTGAGACAGAGAGTAGTTGTACAAAGGGGTGAAGTTTGTGCAGCTCCGTTTGTCTGGCCGGTGCCCGCGATCGCAAGTACCAGGGGAAATCCTTCTGGCCCACCGGAACAAAGTCGTCATCATCTACATCAAATACGCCCTCATTTTCAGACGTTCCTGTCTCTTCGGTATCTCTTTCGTTAGGGTCATCACGGAAAAACATGGGAGCTTTCTCGGCCTTCTTCATTTGCTCGGTGAGACGGAGAGGACGGGAGACGTCAACGACAGGAAGTGGCCGAAATGTCGTAGTCCGCGTAGCGTCAGACGTCGTATCAACCGGCACATTTGATATGGAGGAACCTTCTGCCATCGTTTTGTGGGGAAGCGGAGGCCGTAACTTTGGGGGAGGCGTTAATGGTGTCGTTTGCTCGTGAGAGGTAATACTTAGAAAGAAGAAAAAATAGTATTTCTAAAAGTGACACTACTCCGTGTTTTCGGTAGAGGGAGAGAAAAAAATAATCTATATTCATAACTATCAGCAACTCATCCATAATGCGTGACATGACTGAACCAATTGACTTTAGAAGCAGCGGTGCCGGTACGAGAGGAAAATCAGAAAGGGCCACTACAATAGACGAAGGAAAGATAGATCGACCGACTTGCAACGATATCGACCATCGACTATCGAACATCGCACGGGGATTTCGGGGAACCATAGGTGAAACAGCTTGCCCATCTGGTCGAAAATCCAGTGCGCCAAGAACGATGTAGATGCAAGGGGGCCAGAAGCATCGCAGGCTAATTATGCAAGATACCTTTTGAGAAACCAGCCAGCAAAGTTGTCGCTGTGGTGTAATTATTGTGTACTGCCCAAGGAGAGTGCTTCCGACAGTGAAAGGGTGAAAGGGTGAGTGAAAGTTGCGGACGGGACAGATCGATCTGGGGCAGACAAGGCTAGGATGTGAGATGTGACGATACGAGGCGTCTCCGGGGATGGCTAAAAGCCGCAAGGATTGTTGGAAGGCACGCGAGGGGACACAGCGAGCACGAGAATAAAGAGAAGCGCCTCGCAAGCTTCTTTTTCCAATCTTTTTGCTTTTTTCTTTAAAATCTGCTGATGGTTGTTGTTGATTGTTGGTGGTGGTGGTAAGTGAGTGAAGGGGGGGTGTTTGCGAGAAAGATTTTTCCTTTCCAGTTTCTTAATTTTCAGTTGCTTGAGTACTTGGCGACTACCTCCCTTCCCCGCCAATTTTACACACACAAGGATGGTCTAGACTAGGTATCACGTCATCATTCTTTCGGTTTATTCATCCATTTTATCTTCAACTTCTTTAGTTACTCTATTCACTACGGAGTCAATCACATCAAAAATAGTCCCAAAATTATTTTGATCTACAGTTACATGTTGGTAGTCGCTGGTGTTTGGCCTATCCTTCACTCCCCGGAGCGACGGTTGGACAGGGCCGGATGCTCCGTCGCACCGGGGTTCCGCAAGGTGTCGCGCTGAAGCCCACTCTAGTTCAAGAGCCGTCGGGTATCATTCTGTGCGTTTCTGGAAGCGGCAACGGCTTTGGCTGTCTACAGGCCAATCTTTTACACTGTCGTAGGGGAGCCCTGGCACCGTCATGCTACTCAAAGTTTCCAGGTTTCCCGGTTGCATGGTCTACTCTTTTACTGTGCTCTGTATCCCATGGTGTGACGAGAGAGCGCGCATGTCAAACAGCCACACGTCACTGTACTCTCGTACTCTCCAAGCTCCATTGTTCTCAGACATCCTGTCATGGTCGTAATATTCGTAATCTAGACGAGAAGAGAAAGGAGGGAGACAGGGGGAGAGGGGGGGAACACAGAAGAGAGGACAGAGAGGGGAAGAGAAAGAAAGATATGGAAATCAGAATCCGGACTACCCAGGATTCATCCTTGGGTGATTCTTGGGAGGAGAAATCAGCTTTGGTGCAGAGGGATCAGCAAGCTCAGTGACAAGCTTCCTCGTGCCGTTTTAAGTATTCCCACTTAGGATAATGTACGGAGCAACTATTAAAGAGCCATCATGGGCTCCCCAGCCTTCCGTCCATTGTACGGAGTACATTATCTCGATTGAGGAGGTGCTTGGTCCCGGTGGACTCCATAATCCTGCAGCTGGGGTGGGATGGTGACTGGCTGCAACTATCCGAGTCATTGGATTCTGAACGGGCCAAACGCCGAAAAGCTTTCAAATCCAGATGCCTGCATGAACAGAACCGGGATGTCAAGTATGTATAACACTCAATGCAGCAGCGTGCAGATGCACACCCACGCCACGAAGCAGGCGGATTGGTGGGTGGGAGCAGCGCTCTCGTACATCCCCATGCAAGTGAGCGAGAATGAAGACGAAAGGGCGGGCTGATCGTTGTTTGTTTGTCCTGCCCTTCCGGTTGGGTTTTTTTGTTTCTTTTTTATATTATTAATATTTCATTTCTATTTCATTTTTGGCTTTCTGAGACAAGGCTGGTCGTAACCGTTACTATTATTGTTGGTTTGAAATGAACTGAGTTGAGATACTTAAATATATGGACACCCAACCTCCTCCCCCCAGACTGCTTCATCTTCTTTGCCACTCCGTTAACTTCCCCGAATCATTTCTGCATCACAAACAGACGAGAAGAGAAGAGAACAGAAGAGAACAGAAGAGAACAGAAAAGAACAGAAGAGAACAGAAGAGAACAGAAGAGAAGATAGTGAGAGAAGTGAAGAGTGAGACTGAGTAAGTGAGAGATAAAACAGGGCAAAAGAGAAGAAGAGAGAACCTGTCGCTTCTTTTATCCTAAGTTGCAATCTGCTTCTTTCCCTGGGCCGCTCGGTGTGTCTGCAGCTAGAATCGTAATTTTCTCGTCGCTCTTCATTTTTTTCTTTTTCTTGCTCTTTCATCCAATTTGCTCTTACAAACCGGTCGTCACCCAGTCGGAGCCTAAATAAAATATTTGGTATAAAGCCGAGCAACCTCGCAGCCTCACTGGTGCCGCATCAGTCGTTTACCACCCTCCTTTACAACTCCTCCACCGCTATCTCCTTGCTACCCAGAAGTCCATATTGAACGAAAGGAAACTTGTGAAGTTTCGAACAAGTTAAATAGCAAGTGGAATCGAGCTATCCAAAGCTCGTCTCAGCTAATATGTACTGTCCCTCACCGTCAACTTCACTACCTCTTTTCTCATCTCTTTTGTTTCTTTTCCTCTCTTATCCTCCCTTCTATCTTATGTTTATACAAATATTTGCTAAATAATCTCTTAGGCGTATCACCATTTCCGTCCTCGCTTCCAATATTTCCCTCGAGTCAGACATCGTTTCCCTTGAAATCGGGGAAGACATGACCCTTGCAGACTTGAAGGCTGTCATTGAGAGCGACATCAACGTGCCTCCGCCCTCACAGATACTCTTCCTGAACGATAGACTCTTGACAGATGATACTGAGACGTTAGCACAAATTGGAATCTCTGAAGGAGATATGTTGGGGATGCACGTCCGCGTTGACCGCCCCAATGCTCGAACTGGAGTCACCGGGGACGGCGCTCAACCCTCATCCGGCGCCGCTCAACCACTGATAGGAGGACAAGAACCCTCTTCAGATCCAGAGACAGTCCGTCAAACGATCTTGAGGGATCCTAGAATCCTAACCGCAGTCAGATCGCACCATCCGGAGCTTGCTGCCGCAATAAACGACCCACAGCAATTTCGACATGTCCTCGAGTCCAGCAAGCTCGAGGAAGGGCGAGAAGAAGCTTTGAAGGAGGCGAGAATAGCTATGCTAAACTCAGACCCATTTAATTTGGATGCCCAACGTGAAATCGAGGAGATCATCCGCCAAGATGCAGTGACGGAAAACTTGCATGCCGCTATGGAGCACACGCCTGAAGGTATGCCTATCCAAGTTTATCCTACCTTTCGTTTTTCTCAATACAATCGCTTACACGATTTCTAAATCGCAGTATTTGGTCGGGTAACAATGCTTTACATCCCTGTCGAAGTAAACGGGATCAAACTAAACGCCTTCGTTGACTCTGGTGCCCAAATTACCATCATGTCCCCTGATTGCGCAGAAAAATGCAGCATCATGCGCCTCGTTGACCAACGCTATGGAGGTGTCGCTCAGGGTGTCGGCACTGCCAACATAATCGGCCGTGTCCACGCCGCCGACATTAAGATTGGGAACCTCTTCCTACCCTGCTCCTTCACTGTCATGGAGGGACAACACATCGATCTTCTTCTGGGTCTAGATATGCTCAAACGGCACCAGGCCAGCATTGACCTGAAAGAATATGTACTCAAAATCAGCGACGTGTCTGTACCGTTCCTAGCTGAATCTGAGATTCCCAAGATCCCAGACACAGTGATCACTGGTCAGAGGCCGCCAACCAAAGGACAACCCGACCTTAGAGCTAGGCTTGGTGTTGTGAATCACCCTGCCCGCACTTTGTCATATCCTCAGAACTTGGAGCACTTCCGCCAACGTCAGCTGCAACAACAGCAGCAACTACCCCAGCCACAACCAGCTCAACCTCAGATGGGTGCCATGGGTCCTGGAGGGATTCCACAATCTCCTTTCCCTCCCCGCTTTGGCCCTCCATTCGCTTCTGCTGCATCAGCGGGTCCTGTAAGCCTTGATGATGGTAGAAACACCCAAAACATCATCTCGCTTGCAAGCGGTGCAGCCGCTGCTCCTCCTCCTGCTGCTGCCGTGGCTGAATCACGCTGGCCTGCCCAGTCGATCTCCACGATAACTGGCCTTGGCTTTTCTCGGAAGGAAGCTATCCAAGCACTTGATGCTGCAAATGGAGATGTTGACTGTGCAATCGGAGTTCTTCTATAGAGTAATAATAAATCCACCAGGAAAAAAAAAACAAGCAACAGGAAGTTTTTTTTGTTCTAGTTGTTCCCCCTTGGCTAAGGTAGGATAGGATGCAAGTTTGGGATTAATGGCTTGACGAATCATGATGGTATCTAGTTAGTTTCGGTCCTCCAGTTTTCTCTGATGTGAACCTTTATTTTTTTCCCTCTTCGTTTCACGCACAATTTAGGTTCTTGATCAATTCAACTATTCTTTTGTTATTGAATTACTATAAAAATTAAGAAAGTAGCACAGGTATTTGGTTCGTTCATTGATTCATTTGCCCGAGATTATTGTTATTGTTGGACCCTGTATTAAATTCCTCCTCCCTATATATCTCATAATATTCGACACGTCGTATGCATATATGCATTTATAAAACATGAAGTATCGAAAGTAATCGACCAGAAATTATA
The DNA here is from genome assembly GCA_032988175.1 of Myotisia sp. PD_48. NCBI lineage: Eukaryota > Fungi > Ascomycota > Eurotiomycetes > Onygenales > Myotisia > Myotisia sp. PD_48. The sequence continues at coordinate 44,459 of JANTQB010000124.1, forward strand.
TCCATCAACATCACTGTCCCCTTTGACCCGAAAAAAAATTATATATCACAAAAATAACCCCGCTAAATTGCTGTGTGTAATATGCAACGCTGATGATGTTCAAAAAAATTGAGCAGGCATCGGCAAGAAAAACCGAAATACCCGAAAATAAAAATAAATAAAAGTAAAGTTCCGAGATGTCAATCTTCCTCATTCCTTCTGTTGATGTGGTGTAGGATAGTTGTGTATGTTGTTTGTGCTTCTCAAGAATGGTATGGTATGGAACGAAAATGTAGAGGGAGGTAGGTTTTCAATTTTTATAATCATCATCCACTGACAATAGACCCATAGCCCAAAGCAATGGATCGGAGCGTTTAACTGCAACCCATCGTCGATTATCGGCTCTATTATCAGACACACAACCTTCCCGGCCGACACTGCGAACCAGGTTAGTATCTAGCGTGCGTTGATAAGGAGGCCCACGACCAGCTTCAAAAGTCTTGATCCAAGATGTCTCGCAGCCATGTGCTACAGCAGTCGGTGAGCTACCGCCTGTAATCCGCGCAATATCACGCAATTTAGTGACTGTCCAGTCACGTTGCGCGGCGTCAACGTACTGCACGCCAGAGAAAAAAAGTGCAACTATAAGTTCGTTAAGCACTCCAGCGATGGTAGGGTTTACTAAATTGGTACGGGCGAAGTGATCGTTGGATTCATAAGGTATGCCCCCGGTAATGCGGCCGACAAATTGGGCATATTGGGCGGTGCGTGGCGCTGCAACTCCGGCTGCGATCATAGCAGACGGTGGCATGGAAGGGTGGAAACGATGGAGAATGATGCGTGCAGTGTAGTAAAACGCCCAGATGCAGCCTATAGCGAGCGTGCGGTATTGTAGTGCAGGCCCGAAAGGAGTGAGAATCACAGGCGCTCCATCGGGAGGAAGTGGTACGAAGGCAGGACCTAATGCTTTTTCAAATGCCTCACATGCACTGACGATATTTCCCCATTCGGTTTCTGCTGCAGCTGTTTGAGCATCAAGATCTCCGTCGTCGGAACTTGGTGGAGATGGTGCAGGTGGATGGGATTTTGAATCAGCGAATCCAGGGAAGAGTCGAACCGGGCCTTGCTGAGGTAACATTCCGTACATAGGCGGGCTTGATTCTGGATTGGGGTTGGATTTTGGGTGCTTAGCGCTTTTTGCACCAGCTAGATTGTCAGGTGGAGGGCGTTTTGGGACACCCTTAGGGGGTCCGCCACGCATTCCCGGAGGAAACATTCCTGGGGGCGGACGCCATTCTCCACCATTTTCTTCAATTGCTTTAAGTTTGCGCTTTCTATCCTTCACCCCGAAGGTACATATCCGAGCGAGAAGGAGTAATAGATGATCCATGGTACCATAAATGGTATCAATCTTTCCAATTGGTGCACGCGGTGGGCTTTGACCCCATTTATCGTATGTTTGACTGGGGTAGGAAGTTAGCATCATTTTCAAACCTACAAACGAGAGAAAGTTCTAAAAAAGGAAAGCGTTGGCATTGAGGGAAGGGTAACGTACAGTAAGGGATTCCCGCTAATCATGCATTGGAATAGATCTTGTTTACAGTACCACCAATAGAGATCACTTTTTATCCTGAAATCGTCAATGTCTTTAGCGGTTAGTTCCCTGGGTGGATTCGATTGACCATCTTCATTGACGACTTCTCCAACCTCGTCGTAATTGACTGCTCTTCCCATTATGGTGCTAATCATTTCAGTGTCAATGCAACTTTCGATTGGCGCAAAAGCATCATTTTCAAAAAATGTTCCATAACGCAGGATTCCTGTAATAGACCAATTCCCCTGTGAAACGAGGAAAGCTTGCTCTGCTCTTGCCCTGGTTCTCATTGCACGTATGTCCCTAGTCATGCCGATAAAGTCGATATCTCGAATGAGCTGAGTGGCACCTGCGAGATGACTACTCCATTTGGTGTGTTCTGCTCCCAGGACTTCGAAATATCCTAGAAGAAGGGTGGCTGCAAGTGTTCCAATGTGCTTCCTGCGATGAGGTATGCCAACTGCCTTGCTGAGCTTCCGTAATGCATAATGATAATGACGAAAAGCAGCAGTAGGCGCTTGATTGTTCATTTTTGCAAGATGGTGACTACTCAATGCCAGGATCGCTTGCGAAAGACCATGATGTTCAAACGCAATGGTTGGGAGAGTGTGGGTAAAGAGGCTCTGTTGCTCGACTGGGATATGGAATTGAGACGACATCACTGGGGGTGCAATTGGATGGCGCTCAAAACTCGATATGGTGCCACCCACATAAGTCATGAAATACGAAAACAGTTGTGCTGCCTCTGGGTCAACGAGTGGAGATGTCATTGGGGATGGGTGATAAGATGCTAATATGTTATCATGATTTGCATATGTCGAAAACGGAGGATGAGACAGCCTGACTTCAAAGGGTGGTTTTGAAGGTTTTATGGGCTGTTGACCGGACGACACTGGAGCACCCATCTCTTCATCCGATTCCACATCATAGTATTCATCACTCTCCTCTGCGGCATCATACATCACATCTTGCTGTTTCGAATGGCCTAAAGAATTTTTAGATTCCTTGGAATGAAGACTAGATGTAGAAACACCAGCTTGCTGAACATCTGCGGAGAAACCTTAGTCAGTGTCACATTATTATAAAGCGACATGTGCCCATACATTCGGGAGTGTTGCCGGTTAGCGACGACGGAGGATTGAAGCCCTAGTCCGTTAGTTAAATTGGTTTAGAATCTAAAAGGATTGGGAAAAAAACTATACTTACTTGGAAGTGGGACGCAAGTTGAGATTGATAAACTGCGGCAGCCTCGTAGGCTTGAAGCTGGATTCCTTCCTGGCATCCCATAGAATCATCATAGGCATAGATATCCTGGGAATAGGGCTGCTGCGTTGTGGACGTGTCGATATAAGGCGGGTTGGGTATTGGTTGGGTGGGCAAATAGGCTGATGGGTTGTAATGTATTTGATCCCATGAATAGTGGCCATGGGATGGACGATGAGTCGGGGTGGAAGCAAGGGAATTGAAATCCGGACTAGAGTACTCTTGCTTGGGCATGTTCTCACTTATCGCATGATAACTTGGTCGGGGTGCAATCGGTAGGAGAGGAGGACGCATGGATGAGGTCTCAACGTGCTGGACGGAATGAACGAAAGAGCTTGCCATCATTGGCATGGCACCGATTCCAGATAAGCTCTGAATGGGCCGTATAGTTCCAAGATGGGGAATTGGGCCAACAGGCTGTCTGAAGACAACCCGTTGACCATAACCTTCACACTCGCGCTTGGATTTGATGCAGTTATTGCATCTTGGCTTCTCCTCGCCGCATTTGATGCGTCGCTTTCGACAAGCTGTAGCGAACGTTAGAACCATCGGTGGATATTCACAGGGAGAAACAGGAAGGGAGTAACTAACTCAAGCAACCAGTCTTAGTTCGCTTCCGAGGCCCTTTGGTCTTTGGGGTAGGAGCATTTTTAGAACATGAGTCTTCAGCAGAAGCCGATGGAGGTGGGCTCTCTGAAGACTTTTTCACGGGAGACAAATCGGAATCCATGATATGAATATTGGATAGTAAGTGATTTGTTGAGATGAGGAATGGTTGCGTCGTAGGGTTGGGCGATTGGATATGCATGTAGAAATATCTTGAGCTGATGCAGTGCAAACAGACCAATAGATCGGAGCAAACGAGAGTAAAAAGTCGATCAACAAAAGATAAAAGGCATCCGAGAAGAGGTATTGGACAGGTAAAGGCAGGCTAGAGTCATTCCACGACAGTGGAATTGGGACGATAGACTTTGACGGTCGGGACAAGTCGAGAGGCTGGACAAGATATATATAATATGATTCCGGCTGTTAAAGAGAGTTTCTTTCCTTCTCACTTTTATCGTCCCTTGATTTCCCTCTGGATCAGAGACCAAGCTGATTTGCAAAATACAGGGGAAATATCCACTGGGCGCAAAGCTAATTGCAGGGAGGCTGAGGTGACCAGACGGGAACAATCAGTTGTAAAGAAATAATTCGATGACAAAAAATCAATAAAGCAAAAAAAACGAGAAAATCCAATGAAAGTCAATTCGATGCGATTGGAAAGTTTAACAAGGCGTTTAGCAGGCTCTAACGTTGATATTCTCTATGCGCATGGAAAAATTAAGGGATTAAGATTTTGGGAGCCGGCAGATCTCAGGCCGGAATGGTGAAGCGCGAGGGGAGAAGGGAATAAATGGATGAGACGAAGCTTAGCTCGAAAGAACGATCGAGGGGTATTAAGCAGCGTATATGTCGAGAGATAGAGAGTGAGAGAGAGAGGAGAGAGTTGGGCGTTGGGCGTTGGGTGAGGTGTATGTATGGTGCTTGCGGGGAGCGGCGATTTATATATAGATGCAGGCAGAAAAGTGCATAACCACAACTCCCACTAGTAGGAGGACAAGCACCTTGCCTCTTCAGCTCTAGGGAGAATGTGAACAAAGTTTGTGTATGCATGCATGAGAAAGCAAAAAATAAAAAAGGAAAAGGGAAAAAAAGGAAAAAAAAAGTGATAAAATGAAAAATAAAATAATAAACAGGACAGCCGGGGAGGGGGGCCAATTGAGGCAAAAATCAATAAAACAACCACGAGAAGGAAAAGGGAAAAAGAAAAGAAAGGCAAAAAAAAAGGTGAGATGGTAATGAAAAGAATCCCAGTCAAGACACGAGGGAGATCTGAAAAAGAAAAAAAGAACGGAAAAAAAAATAAGAAAAAGACTAACCCTTGGTGCAAAGTCGCGGGTGTTTCGTTGCGGCTGGCGGACAAGCAGGCATCAAGATGGGGAGGATATTTGAGCGGAAGAAGACCAGGAAGAAAGAGGAGTAAAAAAAGATAACTAAGTAGGAGGAGAGGACGCGGGAGCGGATGGAGATGGAGAATGGAGATGCGGCCAAGGGAGACAGAGAGTAGGCCAGCAGGGTGTGACAGGCCACGCGAGAAAAAGAAAAGAAAAAAGAAAAAGAAAGGAAAAGCAAAAATAAAAAAGAGCAAGAGATGAACCTGTCTCGAGCCTGGGGGAGCGAGGAATAAGAAATATACGGTTTTTGAGCGACTGGGGGAGGAGAACTTTGACGTGTGAGAGATAGAAGAAAGTACGTATAGAAGTCAGGGTAGAAAACGAAAAGATAGATCGAGACCGATATCGAGATGAAGATGGAGATATTATAGAGAGATACTCGGTCTCTCTCCTACATCCTCAAGTCTTGAAACTGGGAGTCATTTTGGGTATTTATCTATCTTCGGCATCTCAGTTTTTTTATGATTTATGTGGTCGAAGCCAAGCTTTGGAAGATTTTCTGGCTGGTCTCGAGCGAAAAGATGGGAAGACGCATCCAAGGGCCGCGGGGGGAGGGAGATGGCGAATGAGCTAGTTGGTTAGTTGGTTAGTGAGCCAGTTGAGTTGACTAGTTTAGTTGCTGATACGGGAGTGTATATCCATCATGCTACATAGATTATTTAGCTAGGCCAGGAGATCGAACCCAGTACAACGACTAAACCAGTTAAGATAAGAATGATGGACTGGAAAATCCCTTGGCTTGGTTTCACTAAGATCAAGCATTTCTCTTTTATCACCACCGTCGAGCCGGTTTGCCCTGGAATCCCATCCCATCCCAGTCTCCAGTCTGGACAAAAAGATTGGATTGAGTCGTTGATTGGACGCTGATGGTTGCTCCGTTCTTCCGATCGTCTGGAGATTAGCATTACGATCGTGTTAATTATCATGTCTTGACATCCTTAACCATGAGATTAATATCGATAATAGTTAACTAATTGTTAGCTAGGTCCTTAATACATATACAGACCAAGCTATTGACGATATTTATGGAGCAATAATAGCCCTGTTGTATAGGACAGGACAGGACAGTATCCGTTCTGCGCTTCGAATTGATCATGCTAGGTTCCAGGGACCAAAAGCCAGCTCACCAACTAGTTAGTGAACTCCTAGCTAGCATGTGTATGCATGCATCCATTCCGAGCTTTTCCCATTAATTAACTGCTCTCAAGATTCTGACGGATGAACTAAACTAACGACCAGGCTAAGCCAAACCACGTTGCAGGTCGCATCAATATTGAGTGCAGGTGGCTCTCTCATAACCCCGTAATACCCAACTTTCGATCCAGACCGCAACTTCGATTTTAAAAAATTCCCTCTCTTTCTCCCGCATTGGATTAAAAAAAAAAAAAAGAGCTGACCAGAGACAGAACTGCAAGCAGCAGCTGTTCGTCCAACTTGATTTTCTCTCCCCCTTGTTCATCGAGACAAAGACTGCATATCCCTTGGTTTTATTATTTTCTTTTTTTTCCTTTTTTTTTCCTTTTCGTATTTGCCTCTGTTAAACGTGGCAAATCAGCCTGTCTGCATTTTCGAGGCTATGGAGTGGAAGCGCGCAAGATAGAACAGAAACTGGGGTGAAGAGAGACGGAGGGACACAAGGAAAAGGAAAAAAAGTATTAATAAAGAGAAAAGTGATGGGCGTTTGAGGAATTTGGTGCTTGGCTTCATGGATCTAGATCTCAATCAGTCCGCGTGCATTTGACTATGGCATTGATACGACATATCCCATCCTTTTTTTTTTTTCTTAACCCTTCCAGCCCAACCAACGTGGTTGAAAACGGTTCTGACCAATGGAATGGGTATTGGATACAAACTGGTCTGTGAGAGGGAGTACGGAGTAGTACAGGGCGTCTTCATAGGAGAATCGCCTCGAAGATTGGTAGTGATACGGTCTGTTCTGGGTCGTACACCTGCTTCTCACGCTGTAGAGCGTAGTATCATGTACGACGTCGCTTAGGCTTCATACGTGCGTACCATCAATTCTGAGCAACTGTTCAGACGGTATTATCTCCTCTAACTATATACATACTCCATATACATACATATATTAGTTGCATGCTCCGTACTCTTGTGCTACTTCGTACAACAACCTCGAGTTTATCCCATCATCATATTTCAGTTATTAGTTATCGAGGGTTGGCCAGCTGCTCAGCCCCCTTTCAAGCTTCCCACGCCAGAACCCAGCATGCTGGGTCCAGATCAGCAACCAACCTCCACCTGCCAGCTCCTAGCTCATATTAATCTTTGATATTGCTGTCCTTGTGTATAAAAATAGTTCATCCTCCCATCCTTCCCTCCCTCCCCATTCCTAATAGCCAATGGGATCAACACAGGCTAGATATCAGGAAAGAAAGGAAAAAAAACCCTGCTGTGAGTAACCCTCTCACACGGAATCTTCATCTTCATCACCCCTTTTTTTACTTTTCTTCTACACTCTTCATGGGGTGGAGTTTGTAATAACATTTCGGACATCTATCGGCTAACTAGATGCCAGTAGCCCATGTCATTGACACATGGAGTCCCTCGCTCTCCCCACTTGTCACCGCGGATAGAAACCATTAAGTTAAACTTGCAACTCACTACTGCTGCTGCTGGGCTAGTTAGTTTAACTCGTCCACTAGTCCCTTCGGAGCAGGTATGATTCTACTTGACGCCTCAACCAAGCAAAATATATATATGCTTTCCTGGCCTTATGCAGTCAACTGTTAGCATAAAACTTATTTAGCCTTTTTCCTCAATCCTCTCTCCAACTCGCAACAAATAAAAATGGGTTGAACGAACACAAATATTCTCCGTATCCCGTCCGCCTTCTTCTCCTCCGTGCACGGAGTACAATCAATCTTAGCCTCAAAACCAGCTGAGGAGATATCTAGACAGCTCACCACCACCAACAACAAGCCAGGCAAATAATGAATCTTTGCAAATAAAAACCCTCCTCCAGAAAAAAAAAGAGCCAGAACCTAAAGAGCCATGAGCAAAAACTCTAAAACAATACCTTTTTCCCTCTTGGTCTTGGGTTGAGTTGACTTACGGAGGAGTTATTTTCCTGCAGGGGGCTTAGGTTTTTTTCTTGCTTCCTCCTTCCCTGCTCCCACGTCTTCTCTCCCATGATATGTTTTCTCGTTGCAACTAGAGCCAAACTATGCACCCAACCCAGGCTTTAATTTGACAGGCTCTCAGTTCAATGGGAAATCACATCACCTGATGACTTGCATCAAATGCCCATGTGGTTTTTACTGTTCTTCTGTTTTTTTTTTTTTTTTTTTTTTGTTTTCTTTTTTTTTTTTTTTTTTTTTTTGGTTCTGAAGATTTTGGGTTGTCGAGGTTTGGA
>JANTQB010000125.1:0-52546 GCA_032988175.1 Myotisia sp. PD_48
ATTGTGGTTGAAAATTGGGTGGCCCGACTAGTAGGGTGGCCCGTTTAGCAGGGAATTACGTTAACTAGTTAACTATGCCTGCTCCTGGCTCAAGAAGGGAAAAAAGGGGTTTGAGATAGTAAATGTACAGAGTAAAGAGAATCCCTTCTAATATTCTTCCAATTGGTATAGAGGGAGTCCCGGAAAAAACAGTTTAACAGGTCAGTTAACCCAGTTGACTGACTTCTAATTTCCAATGGGCCTACATAATTAATAGTTGCATGGCCATTGACACCTAACGAGCTTGATAAGGTGAAGAGAAACTAATAATAAACTCGAACGGTGATCAAAAAATAATAAATTCAACCGAAAATAATTCATAGTTGTAGGTCACGGTAGAAATAACCCTTTAACCCATCATGTGAACAAGATATGACCTTTCATTGACCGTTTGGAGAACCGTTATACAAGAGCAGGTTTGTAGTCCTTGGCCCAGGGTTCGGAACTGAGGGAATAGCTGTCCTTCGTAGATGCTCGCAGAGAGTGTTTGCCCGAGCACCAGGAAACATGCTTAAGACAATAGCGCCTTGGCCAGCTACGTGGGGAGCCGACATCGAAGTCCCAGACATTGGCCCGACTCCTCCCGTACGCAGGGTCGATCTAATATTAGTCCCTGGAGCATAGATTTTTACTATACAAGAAGGAAAACAACAAATATTAGCCCAAATCCAGTCCGAGTCTCTGAGATATAGGTATATCCCCCCGTGGATCACTTGAGAGCTTACCTGGAGCTCCATAGTTGGAGAATGTCGCTCGATTATCCCGTTCATCCGAAGCTGCCACAGTGCAAACACGTTCAGCAGAGCCAGGAGAAACACGTACTGTGTCGATCTATATTTGTCATTAGCCCAAATCTTTTTTTTTTTTTTTTTTTTTGAATTGAGAAGCAAGCATACCGCATCATTCCCTGCTGAGACAACAACAAAAAGACCGGCATCGTTTGCTGCATTAACCGCCTGATTGACAGCCTCTTCCCTCGCCCCGCCAATGCTCATGTTGATAACGGCTCTGTTTTGTATTCCCCTTCGTCTAGCATCGTTCACGGCCCATTCTACCCCCTGGATAATTCCACTCCAAGGTCCACGACCGTCATCGCCTAGAACTTTCACGGCAATAATATGGGCCTTTTTTGCGACACCATAACCTACTCCAACTATGGTACCAGCAGTATGGGTCCCATGGCCGTGGTTATCATTATCGCTTCCACCGACGGTATTGACACCAAAGGTAGCCCGGCCCTGGAAGTCAGGATGCTGAAGAAAAATGCCACTATCTAGGCCGTACACAATGATACCCCTACCGGCAGCATCATCAAAGACGTAATTTCTATTGCGTGGTACCCGCTGGGATATTCTTGCAAGACCCCAGGATGGAGCGTTGGGCTGTGTAGTCCAGGCGGCCACAGAGGCCATGCGATCAGGCTCAATGAAGTCAACCTAGGGTAGGTCATGTCAGTGCACCTTCTAAATATGGAATGACGCATTTAGCAGACAATAGGCCACTCACATCCTTATTGTTTCGAATAACATTAAGAGTGGCAGCATTGAAGACTCCACTGTATCCTTTCCAGCCGTTGATTTGATAAGAATGCTTCACTCCGGTGATCGCGGCATTTCCGCTTAAAGCAGCACTTGCTTGATGCGCCTCAGCGGTCTTGTTGAGATGGAGTGCAAATGCGGCGTCGGAAATGCCCTTTTTCATGACCACGATGAATGAATCGGGGATCACATTTCGCTTGTCTGCCGAGTTGATAATATCAGCGGCATCTGCAACCAGAATCACCGAAAAAACAAAGGTAACGAAAGATTTAAATGCGTGCATCGTTGTGCGAGTAGTAAGAGTTACTCTTGGGGTATGCAAAACTGTCTATGGAAAAGACATAGATGGAGGAGAACTGGGAGATTGGTGGCCTTTCCATCTGGCTTTTATAGACATTCAATCACAAAATTCTTGCCGTGGCACATCGTGACCAGTGTTTGAAGATGTCGAATATCAAAGATTGCGGACCAATCTTCCACCTTGATCTTGATCATGCGTACATATTGTTTTCCAGGTTATACGAGTATGGATGTGTCAAACTGATTCCCAATGTTGATGTGTGGGGCTATTCTTACCTCTAATTGAACCATATTTTGCACGCATCCTAATACATTAACTCGCATAGGCACAATCAGGCCAGGAAGCAAAGAGGGGTCCAGAGGAAATTGAGGGGTTGTATGCACCATCTACCAGAGATTGCAGCTGTGGTTGTTGCACATATGTCGGCAGATGTCAGGTATCACAAACCACAAAAAAAAACAAAAAACCAGACATTGCGTGCGGGGAAGGGTATGCTGTTTCAGCCAAAGACAACAATTCCGTCGGAGCAAAACTGAAAAACAAGGGAAAATACTTAGAAGCTCGAACAAATGCTAGCTATACTCAGTGGTAGGATCCCCTTCCTTGGTCGGTCTCATCAAGGTGGTAGTACAAGAGGGCTAGACTAGGCTCTGGGTTCAGCCCGCGTAGCCCCGCGTTCCGTACTCCATCGGGGAATGTATTATATATAATCATGTCAAGTGAGTATAACTATATGTATAGGCTTCCAGCCGATTGACCTAGGTTTGTAGCATTATTTTGGTTCCGTGTTGTTGACCGGCCCAGAGCTGTGCGACGAAGCGCTAGCATGGAGATACCATTTCCCTGGTCTCAAAAGTTAGACCTAAATTGAGTCGTGTAAGCATCATTTCACTATTGAGCTGAACTGTTGATGATTGTGAAATTTTCTCTCGTTCATTTCCGCTGCATTCCGACGATTTAGAGCTCAGGGCGTGGAATATCACGACTCTTTCAGCCTTTTGAGGAACTAATGTGATGCTGCAGTACTCTACGGAGTATTCTATGCCTATATCATTCTGAATTCCCTTGGCTCATTTCAGGGGACCCTTATAGATTACCACGGACAATAACGAGGGGAAGGGACGAAAAATTTGGACTGGAAAAAGGAAAACCAAGGCAGTGCAACAGCCTTGTCCGGAGCTTGATTTTGTCCCCAGGCCGCATCTATTTCTAGAAGTATGCAGTCTACACACACTCAACCAAAGTCTGGCGAGGAGTGACGGCTTGTATCTTCAGAATCACGCTATTCTCTGAAAAAATTGCCATCACCTAGCGTATATATAAGATACCCAAATGAGGAAATTCAATTTGTACTCTCGATGTCAATACACCACAATTACTAGAGGTTCCCAAGATCAAGCTCGAGCGAGTCATCTAATCATGATTTACATTAGCGTTATCCAGCAAATATATTGTCGAATCAAAATCGAACCTTCACTATCTTTGCATCTTTTAGTCTTGAAGGCGCTGCTGACTCTAGGTCATCCGCATCCCAAAATTTCCATCCAGACGTTGGCAAAGTGACAAGCTCACAGAGAATTAATAGGCCTTAGATATCATAAGTTTAGTTGTGAACCCCTGGAGCTTCTTAAGAGCGGATTTCAGGGTTTCGTGGGTATTTCTTCAACCGTGGGTATAATAATAGCAGCAAACAAAAAAAAAAGAAAAAAGAAAAAAAATTATATGAAGTAGCATAAGTGCTACACCTTTGGAATTGCACTTCAAGGATTATTTCCGAGCGATACGACGTGACTATTCGATTTCAGCCATACGCCTTAAGGTAGGAAGTTTGTCGCATCCAAAGGGACCGATTGATCACCATCATCAAAGAGATCGACTATCCATGGGTGGTGCAGGAGTAGACGTATCCCATCTGTATGTCGAATTCCATCTTCAACTCGTAGGCCATATTTTCATTGTTGTTATGCCAAATGAAGGGATGGGACGTTGCACTCCCCAAATGTTCGCTCGCAATATTTCTCTCGTTAAGTCGTATTGTGTTGATTAATACGAAGTGCTTGAACTTGAGAGGAGAAGCATATGAACTGAATAAGGTTACTCGTCTCAGTTCATTTCACCAGCTGCATATAGCTAGCCAATAGGTGCTGTGTGATCGTCAGACAAATTGTTGGGGGATTGAGCAGAAATTTCATCGGACGAGGTCTGTCTGTCCCTGTGCTCTTAATGAGGCCCTGGCTTTAGCCTCACTTTAGAGGGCCTAGCTTGTGCTGACCAGGGGCAATGTATGACCAAGTCCCTAAAGCCGCTCTCGATATGTCCGTCTTGAGCATGCTGTAACGTGTTCACTCCCTTGGCCTGCGACTGAACAGTAGCGACACTTGGAATGAAGACCGAGAAAGAGGGAAACAGGAGCATAATTAATTAGTCGGCCGCAATATTAAACGGCCGAGGGAACCCAAGACACTAACGAGTTATAGACCCATCCAGCATTATTCAAATTCTAATAATACCTCAAAGCTGCTTTCTTCCTGGAATATCTTCAAGTGTTATTTTATTTAATTTGAAGCTAAGCAAGTGCCACAGGGCATGTGGATTTATTTTATCGCAATCGATACATTGTTAAGGTATCTGATTCTATCGAAAACCGGGATATAATGGGGTATTTCTAGCTAAAATTTAAACCATTCCATGAGTATAGAAAGGGCTTGTATTTATTTCTGGCGGGTATGTGCAAGAGAAGAAAATGTTAAGAAATCTGTTCATCTTTCATCTAGCTATAACCGAGAAGGATTCAAGACCCATTAACCCATATAAGTTTAGAGATAGATATGTAAGACCATAAGTATCAATTGCAGGTCGATTCGAGCTTCACTTTGGCTCGTAGCAGCAGTGCGGAGATTTGGTTTCGGTGTATTTCGCCAACTATTCGGTTAGAGAAGATATTCTTCTTAGCTTAGCTACTATTTCAAAAACTGACCATCACGACCGTTCCACCATCCTATAGAATAAATATGTCAGAATCGGAATCTCAAACAATACCGGCTAAAAAGGGAAGAAGAACATACCTTATCACAGTCCTTGGCATCATCCTTGCTGGCGTTCAACTTGCGGCATCTAAATTTTGGCTTCATGATTTTATCAAAGTTTTCTTGTGGTTGTGGAAGAGCTTCGCCGGCTGCAACAAGGCAAACAAGGGCGACGAGAAGGATAGAAAAGTATTGCATTTTGAAAGACTTGTTAGAAACAGTTTGGAACGTAGAAGATGAATTGGTTGGTCTATCTGACACTTGCAGAAAGAGGGCTCTTTGCCGGTTTATATAGTTCTTCCATCCTATCCCAGAAAGGTGAATGCGTATGAGAGATTTATTTCAGTCTCTCCAGAATATATCTCAAGTTTGTGTTGAGGTTGACTTTAAGATGAAACGGTGAGGCTTAATCACAGATGCTTTCGTTCACCTCAAAGGGGTATAAAGTAACTCGCAAACAGCATTGTTGGAGCATTGGTCGGATAATTATAATCTAATTATAATCTACAATGCACAGCTGCAGGCCACCTGTTCGAGTCTGTGTTTCACTGAGCATTGTCTCTGATCAATCTTCTGTACAACGGGTTCTTTGTTATCCTGGAGGATTGACTTGAAGTAGAACACTATTAGTTAATACTCAGGGTTCCATTTGGTTTTTTTTGCCCAGGTCGTTTGTTCTGGTTATTTCTTTTGTGAAATTCATCATATCGATTGGGAGAACCTCGGGCTGATGTGTTTACTAGTTTACTCACACTAGTAAGTGCACCGAAAACATGAAACAGATTCAGTTCACTGCGGAGTTAAGAAAAAAGATCTTATTAAATCGAGGGAGGAGGATAAACTCTGATTGGATTGTGGGCTTGGATTTCTTTCACGGCTAACGAGTTAACTCTCGAGATAAGAAAGAATGCTCGATTCTGACCATGTTAGAGGATGTATTTATCTCAGTGAGTGATTTGACCCCGCAAACAAACTAGTATGTAATTACCTTGGTTATCTCAACAAGCTACTGGCTGTTTCAACTTGAAGTTCAGTTCAGTTCAGTTCAGTTCAGTTCAACTTTTAGCCTGGAACTTTCTTGAGAGTCTAGTGGCAAGCAGGTCATGGTGGTGGATCTCAGACCAAGCCAAGGGTCTGGCCGTCAAGGGGGAAAATGAAAAAAAAAAATAATACTCCGTAGTACAAAAATAAATCAGGAAGCTCTGGAGAGCAAGCTGACGGCGCGGAATTTGGTGAGCAGAACGGGGAGTTCGGAAGGTCGGATTTATTTAACATGTCTATATCCATCTCGATGTTACTCTGTTGGGGAAAACGGACGATCTGTTGCACCGTTCGGATGATATCATCATATCAAGATCTGGTTATTCTATGTATCTCAGAGGTATCTATCAACACGAGTTCGATCATCCAGCCGTTCCAATCCACAGGAACACACAGAGAGAAGGGAGGGAGGGGAGAGTCATGATGGGTGGAAAGGATGAAGGCCGGTGGAGGGACGGGAGAGAAAACCTGGTTGTGTACGAACTCAATTTCGGTTCAATTGCAGAACAAGAAACTAAGAAAACAAGCCGGAGTTGACAAAATCGCACATTCTTTACCGTTCCGCCCAGGAGCTTGAAAGGTTGTTTATTTTTGTGTCTCTCGCATCCCGGGTTGCGATTGTGTCATAGCCCATCCCACCACCACAACCATCAAGAAACAGTCGATATTCACCAACCAACCAGTTAAAGCGATATAGATAAGTTAAATAGATAGATAGATAGATAAAATAAATCAAGAACAGAGAGGAGATAAAAGATAAGTTAACAATAGTGAGGGGCAAAAGGCGAATCTAGACTGCAGCTTGGCGCCGCTCTAGCACGGCTTGACCGCTCTCCCACAAGAGAACTTCACTTTATTACTCCGTACTCGAACCCACTCTACTAACATTAATCTCAGATCTTCCTCTACTCTTCTTCCTCTATTTCTCCCCTTTCTCCCCTTTCTCGCCTCTGAGCCATTCATTATCCTTAATTCAATCACTAGCTAGCCAATGATGATTCGATTGGCCTCCTGTAAAAATAGATGTCGAACAACTTCCTCTCCTTCTCTGTTCCTTCCATTATCCTCTCTTGGACTTCCTCTTCTCTCCCCGACCTGATGCTATCCATATCCTTATAGCTCTCTCCTAGCAAGTTCTTAACCATCTTACTCTCTTCTCCTCCTTATACTATTTCTTCTTCCTCCCCTCCATTCTATCCCAGAGCTCCGAACCATGCTTCCAACTGCTGGCGATGACAGCTGCCTCGAGCGCCCGCCAACCAGACATGTAGATTACCTTTCGCACACCTGGCAGGAGGAAGACGTTCACAGCTCCTGGAGATACGTTGTTTCCAAACAAGACTCCTACGACTGTGCTCCAAGGCTAGAAAACGCCGCCTGGCGGTCCTGGGCCAAGATTAGATTCGGCTTGGGAACTGTGACCCCGGAATCTCTCAACTGGTGAGTTCATAAATAATTTTATTTATTTAATCTGGTGAACTAGCTAATCACATATTCGGACGAATAGGTTCAAGGACGCAGATGTGACCTGGCTCTACGGGCCTCTCCATGTCGAAAATGGCCGTGATTCCTCATATCCTTATCCTTCCCCGCCTAGTCCGGTTTCCAATTCTACCTCCACATCTTCCCTTATCGACAAGAAGCCAATCTTAAAGAAAAGAACCATTTCACAATCCATTCTCCAGCGTTCCCTTCCTACTCATGCGACACTGAGACTTGCCGATGCTATCCTGGATTCCCAAGCACCCACCCTAGCCCGCTATTCCTCCGATTTCGACGGAACTTCCAGCCGTTCGGAGAGTTCTTGTTCCTCCCCGCCAGTTTCGTCCTGTGGGGACTACCCTGTCGTCTCGAAACGACATATTAGCTTCAACAATGAAGTCGCTCAATGTGTTGCTGTGGACGGGAAAGATGAATACGATTTTGATTACGGATTCGATAGAAGAGATTACGGCTTTTATAACGTGTATGAGCGGGGTTATGGCGCCTTCGAGCTTGATGAGCCCTCAGATGATGACGTTGTCATGATAAACGACAATTCGCAGACAAAGTCTTTCAGCTCGCAATCAACCGCACCTCGGAGTAGCGTCACCACCGAGAGTAGAACAATCGCCCATTTACCTTCAACAACATTGAAATACCGTTGCGATACACCCGAGCCAGTAATAGATTCGGAGGGCGATCGATCTTCCGGTTTTTTCAGTGCTTTCATGTCACGTTCAGCGTCTACAGAAACACTTCGACCCTCCAAGACTTCCTCAGATACCGACTTTTGCCTGGACGACGAGTGTGAAGCTGATGAGTCTAGTACAGGATGGGATATGAAGTGGAATATTAAGCGACCTGAACCCGCGAAGCCCACCTCTTCTCCTATCCCCATCCCACAATCTGAGTGGTTTCCCAACTCGAACGATGGTCATGATGACCAAAAAGAATCTGATCTTTCGTCTTCAGCCGTATTTTTGCCCTTTGGCTATGACGAAGCTGATGAAGATACTAGCCAGTGGCGAGATGAAAACGGCAATGAGAACCGTGGATTGATCGATAAAGTCATGGATACTGTGAACACGGCAAAGGATATTGCCCACGTAATTTGGAATGTTGGCTGGCTTGGTTAGTCGCCAGCAAGATCCGGTTGTTGATTGCATACCGAGAAGCCATCCGACAATATTATGATGGCAGATCTATTCTTACTTTATGTATGGATCCAACGGGCTCCGTCCCTCCTCGATCCGATAAACTTACTCCCAATACACAACATATCCAACAACGGTTATTAGCGACAGGAGATTTTTATCCCCTTGGAATATTTTGAAAAGGTCGTTTACCAACCCACCATCGACTATTAAACAAGCTTAAGTTCAGCGACCGAGATATCCTTGGGAAACTACATAATCTAAGGCAAAAACGAAGCCACCCGCTCTGGGTAGAATAAGCCATTCACAGCACCGGGAGAATAAAAAAGCAGGGCAGGTGACAATGGTTTATTACTTTTTTATATCGATTTCTAGGGCACCCACCAGGCATTTGATCTTTCTTGTTCCTCGATATCTATCTAAACAGTCACTCTTCTGCTCACTCCCTCCTTTTGGACTGATCTCCTGTATCCTCCAAGCTCTTTAGGCACCTTGGTCTATAGCTTGGAGTGGCAGTCCGGATTCCGTGTATATAGAGACACAGACTCATACCAAAAATTCTAGAATACTTTCATAGCTACTTCCTTCATCCATAATTATTCCTCCAAACTAGAAATGAATTAAATCAAATGAATGAATCAAGAAATAATAATAAATGGTCAGATATATTTATCGATTGTCCTTGGCAGGGACCAAAAGCTAATAATAATCCCGGCTCTTCAAGTGTCAAACCGTGGATTCATACTTGTACTCTATGCACCTCCTTTGTGTACATCATCTCCGTGGAAGCTGCAGGTATGCGCATGGTATTGAAACATCCCTTAATCAATCGCAAAGCGCATGAGGAGTGTTATTCCCTCCATACAACACTTCATCCTATGTGAACCTGCCTTTGCTCCTTTCAACTCAACTTCGGTTACAACACCTACAGCAACTACCCCAAACATTCGGATCCCCGTCTCTAAGTCGCGCATCGATTCCAAGTTTAACAACTTGCTTTAATCAAGAAAACGCGTAGGGAGCCAATCTGGTTTGAATCGTGTCGCGATAGGACTCCAATTGAACCGAGAACCCGACTAACTACCGCAACACTTCATTTCAACGCGAAGATGGAAGGATTGAATATTTCAGAGCTGGTCGAGCGGCTAGGCAGTGACGAGGATCCGGTTCGCAAAATGGCTGTTTTCAAACTACAGTCTAATATCGGGGATCCCTCGTTCGCCGATATCTTCATTTCTGAAGGCGGCTTGACCAAGTTAAAACATCTGGCCATGACGGCTTCAGGGAATACGTTGGCGTATAGCCTCACTTCCTTTTCGAGGTTATTGGAAGTCGATAAGGGGTGGGAATTTGTAGAGAGAGATTTAATTGAGCGAGTGCGATTCCAAATATCCCCCCTCCCCGGTTCATGTTGATCTCCCTACAATATCAATTCTAACTAACTATTTTGATTCTAGATTGTCAAACTGATCGTTACGCATCCCCTTGTTAATATCCTCCGCGGCGCCATGTCTATTCTAGTTTCTATAGTTTCGCATCCTCACACCGCAACAACCTCCGAGGCTCCTGACCTGTTTGGCTTCCAAGCCCTCAAACCTGCGATCGCGATACATCCACAGTTCCTTGAAATGCTCGTGAGCCGACTGTCCTCGGCTGATCATGCTTTATGCGCAAACGCGCTCCAGCTAATCAACTCGTTGATGCGCGACTCCGTCCTCAACGAAAGCGAATCGGAATGGCCGAAATTTATCAAGCGATTGCAGGACCTGGGCGTTATACGAGCTGTTTATGTGCTGATGCAGGGCAATGCGTTACAGGACCTGGCTCATCCATTACTCGAATTCCAATCCCTCACCAAGGTCCTGCTTCGGAAATGGAAAGATGTTCCAGTAGATCTGGAAAGGGCAGAGCATCGACGAGCATTAAAGGGGACTCATCTTGCAAGTAACCCAGACCGTACGCATAATGATGTACCCGAAGAAAAGTCCGAGGAAGGCAAGAAAAACGAAAAACCAGATGAGAGCTTTGACAATAGGCGACCATCTCGGAGACACAATCCACAGAAATGGCGGAGGTTGGGATTCGGGACCGAGAGCCCCCAGGCTGAGTTCCAGGACATGGGATTTTTAAGTATGATGGATTTGACAGACTATGTTCGAAGATATCAAGATGAATTCCAGAAAATGCTTCTCGAGCAATCTACCCGACCAGCAGAACAACGTTGTCCGATCGCAAGGGCCTCATTGGCCATGACATCAGTCTTATACGAGCATTTCGAAGTCGACAAGTCTGATATTGATGATCCGAAGAGTTACCTTGTTCTTGAATCTGGCACAAATTTCGACAAACTATTTAAGCCTCTACTCCTGCATTGGCCGCGCCTCCATGTCGCCGGCCTACATGCATTTTTCCGGCTCTGGAAGGCAACCGAGGCTCAAATAGAGGATTTCTCGAAAATAGTCGAGCTTGTGCGCATCTTGATCGAGAGCGTGATTGGCGGGGCTTCCAGGACTAAGGATGTGCAAGAAATTGAGGAAGAAATGGCCGATTATGAATATCAACGACTAAGAGAGCTACAGATGGAATTACTTGAATTGACATATGAAGATGCCTGGGGTCAACATTTACATCAAATTCGAGAGGAGCTTCATCATGAGACTTTGCAGTTTGTGAAGGAACAGCGTGTTCGCTGTTTGTTGCAGGGAGCATGGTTCCCAACAGCCGAATCGAATACAAAAGCTGAGGCGAATGGCGTGTCACCCGCCAAACCGGACGGGAAACGGGGCACACAAGGTCTTTATCGATATGTGCAGCTGTCGCATAATCGCCGTCATCTACACTATGCGGATTTCGAATCAATGGATGACCAGTTCACCCCTGATCTAGAATCCTTGCCGAATAGAAGTAAGCCGTTCCATATTTTTCAATTATTATTATTCTTTCAGTCATTTAATATGACACTATCCTCTCAAACCCAACTAACTTAATACCGAATAGTTGACCTGAATATTGTATCATCTGTTGTTTCCAATGTCTCCGCTTCCTCTGATGATTCCTCAGGCTCAACGATCAAAACCCTTCCACACTCATCAACAGCATCCACAAAAATTACCATCCATGGCCACAACAAACCTCCCTCATCCCCATCTCACAATCGCGATAGATCGAATAGTAAAGCCGTCGAAACCGCCAGCGAGGCTGACAAGGGGAATGAAGTAGTTTTATTAACCCTTTACCCACAATCGTTGAGCATTGCTTCAGAATGGCTGGATGGGCTATTGATGATTCTTAACCAGCAGCCTATCACCGCAGAAACGAACAAATTAATCAATCTAGTGAGTAATTATGGGCTGAAGATCAGGCTGTTGAATGTACGGTTTGATGATGCGGCCTTTGTTGGGGAGTGCCCTGAGACCCCGAGTCGCGAAGGATTAGATGAGGATTATTATTATGATATTTTTGGGGGAAATTAGCGACTTTTTGTATATATAATAACTCTTTCTTTTCTCTTTCTCTTTTTTTTTTATCTATTGCTTTTTTGATATTTGATTGATGATTTTTTTGGATTTGTCTCAGGGGCAAACCAAACAATGCAAACACTCTACTTAGCTATTGTATCTTCCGCCTCTTTCAGCTCAATAAGACCTCATCGACAACGACAACGACAGACACCTGCCGCGCTTCAAGCTCGTTGTTAACTCAGGATGACCCTTATTTAGGTGCAATCATGTTATTGCAGGGGAATATAGTCCCTGCTTAACCGTTTCATAATGAGCTCTTTACGCCCAAGGAAACGTCTGCGAGTTGTACATGACTCCTCGGATGATGAAATAGAGAGTCCGGTGGGTGCTAAGGATAGCTCTCAACGCCTCCAGATAGCTCCAAGCAAGCAAAAGAGACTTGGGTTTCCAAGCACTCCCCAATTGGAACTTACCACCAGCTATAGTGGAGGCAGTACGTTTGGATCGCAGTCCTTCTCCTCGTCTAATCCCTCGACTCGATTATCCACGTCCTCTAGGGCTCGCGCTTCTTCTTCAAAGCGAGCTAGAGGAATAAGCAGGGCTTTGCATTCGCCGAGTAAAGCTTCCTCCATCCCTTCAACCAGAACCACGCCTACATCTTCACCAGAGAAGAGGAAGATCGGATCTGCGAGATCCCACGCCAGCGATGCCAGCCCAGCACAAAGCAGCAAATCGTTAAAAGCCTTTTTTCAACCCTCTACTGAAGAAGAACGATGGGATACATCGAGACGCGAACGGGAGAGGGAAAAAGAACGGGACAAGGAAAAACTGATGCTAGAGAAAATCGAGAATGAAATCTTGGATGATATTATCGAGGATGATGACTCGTTCGATGAACTGTGGTCCCAAGCTAGAAAACGGCTTCAGAGCAACAGAATTGGTGGAATTGGAGCCGCCAATGTACATATACCGTTGGATCGACGGAAATCTAGAGTACCCTTGCCCAATGAATTTAGCAGTCGAACGGCAAAGACGACACAAAGCCAGACACAGGCTAAGCCGATCAAACGGCTCTTACTCCCCCCAGATGTTAAAAATGCTGACAATAGACTGGACAAACCCCCCTCTGTCGATTCTTCAGTTCTCTCTTCTGGATCCGTGGCGACGCAGAGTGTACTTAAACCGTGGGCGGATCAATTTTCTCCCAGCAATTTGAGTGAGTTGGCAGTGCATAAGAAAAAGGTGTCTGATGTTCAGCAGTGGCTTGTTGAGGTGTTTACGGGCCGCAGTAATCGCGTAGGTAGAGACGGTCATCTTTCAGCCTCTTATACTTTCTTCATTATGACTATTTCGGTGTTTGGTACTGATAGATCTGTTTGTAGCGTGTGCTTGTGCTTAAAGGCCCGGCTGGGAGCGGCAAAACGACTGTCGTATCACTATTGTCTAAGGTACTCGGTTACGATATAATCGAATGGAAGCATTCTGGGGGTTCAGAGTACACTTCCCGTGGAGAAGGACCGACTGATAGTAGTTTTGATGAATTTCTTGGCCGCAGTGATAAATTCGGCAGTTTGGAGTTAGATGGCCAGGCTAACAAAGATCAGTCTACGTCTACAATCTCGAAACCCCGAATTATTCTTGTTGAAGAGTTTCCAACATCTCTTAGCCCTGGTTCTCCCGGATTAATAGCGTTCAGATCTGCTATCCAACGCTATATTGCATCAACCACACAGACCCATCAAATGGGTAGGCTGCGTGTCAGGCCTGTAGCTGAAAGAAGCCCTCCTATTGTTATCATTGTTTCCGAAGCTCTACTAGGAGCCAGTATTTCGGTAGCCGACAACTTTACCGTTCATCGATTGCTGGGTCCAGAGCTGTCGAACCATCCTGCTGTCAACATAATTGAATTCAATCCAATTGCACCAACCTACATAATGAAAGCCCTCGACCTTGTACTGAAAAAAGAGGCAGCTATTTCGCGGCGAAAACGGATCCCGGGGCCTGCAGTGTTGAAAAGTTTCACTGAAATGGGAGACATACGCAGTGCAATTACATCGTTGGAGTTTCTATGTCTACGGGGTGATGAGCGTGCAGACTGGAGTGGCAGGCTTGGTAGACGGTCCAAGTCAGACAAATCTCCAGCATCACTTACACAGATGGAAAGTGACTCCCTTGCAATGGTTTCTCAGCGAGAGTCTACCTTGGGAATTTTCCACGCTGTTGGTAAGGTTGTGTATAATAAAAGGGATGGTATGACGCCATCAAACCCTACTGCTACTGAACATGGGAGTTCGGCTCTTCATATCCCACCTCATCTACAGAAATATAATCGACCGGCTTCCCAGGTTTCGCTAGATGACTTGATGAACGAGACGGGTACTGATATTCAAACATTTCTTGCAGCCTTACACGAAAACTACATGTTTTCCTGTAACGGTGATTCCTTTGCTGAGTGTTTCGATAATTGTGCCAGCCTTCTGTCTGATGCGGATATTCTAGGAACTGGGAATCGTTGGAACTCAAAGTCAAACCGAGAGGGAGTAGGTACTGGTCGGCTCACCATTCATGGCTCTGGGACGAGTGTTGATGTCATGCGCCAAAACGAGATAAGTTTTCAAGTAGCGACACGGGGTCTGCTTTTCTCGCTTCCGTATCCTGTTAACCGGCGTGGCCCTGACGCGTTCAAAATGTTTTATCCGACGTCCTTGCGGCTGTGGCGTCAAACTGAAGAATTGGATGGTTTATTGGCTCTTTGGATGCGACGTCTAGCCGATGCCAATATCGGAATGAATGATTCTACCGCTGCTCGGCCACAAGTTGAAGGGGTTGCATCTTGGAGGAGAAACCGGGCTTCCCCACTTACAAACGGAAAACCTGCAATAAGGTGCATGTTTTCTCGTGAAGAGGTGCTCCTGGAATGTCTCCCTTATATGCGCCTCATCTCCAAGGATATACCCCAGCGTCAAGAGATTGAAAGGCTGGTTTGTTTTCGAGGTACGATAAGGCGGAGCCAGGAGGAGTTGGATGAGGACGGATTGGACAATGCTGGCAGCAATTCAGTGCCCTCTATTACCGCGTCCATTAAAAAAAGAACATGGCCAAATAGACTACCACCAATATCTAGCAGCCCCGGATTCACTGCCGTGGCAGACCGTGTCAATAAGTTGGTTTTAAGTGATGATGATATTGAAGACGATTAATGACCACGACTATGTCTTTTTTTTTGATTATTTTAGTACGCAACAATTGTTAATACCCAGCAGATAGATCAAACAAGCATTTTTGGAATTAATTGAACGATCTTAATAGAAATGCCGTTGACGCCCAAAGAGGGAAATGACACATCATATCAAATCAGAAGTTGGTGATGTCAGAGATGTAACAAACTTGTGAATCCCTTCTAGTCCAAGGATTGAGAGAACCAGTCTCAACTCCGCAGGTACTTCCACAAGCAATTCTATATCCAGGCCATCTGTGCCAATTTTCGATTTGGTTCAGCCTAGCATTGTGTTAACAGTTGGTGGCACGGGGTACAGAAGCACACAAAAATTTATTGTTTATTGGCTGACCCGAATATCCTTCCAGTTAGCTGTTAAACTAACTAATATCAATGATTCTCTCTCCCCCAGATTAATTTAATTTCGATTACAATTTGGCCTAACTCAAAAATTTGATTAGCTTGCGGTTTCGCATGTCGACGGATGGTGTACCAGGTTTGTGGTATGCTGGGCTGAACACCAACTATATCAACATTAGATCTAATTAGAGGGGAAGGCCGATAAATAACACCTTTCTTACCCTGTTGCTGTTGGAGATTTCTCAAGACATTCTACTTAAAAGGGAATTTTAGCCAAATTTCAACTTCTTGAGCAACAAATAACGATGAAGCCTCAATCTATTTTTAGCCCCCTAATCCATTGGGCTCTACCTACCATTGCATCTAGGCAGCATTACGATAGCCTTTGCCCTCATGGAGCCACTAGAGAAATCGAGGGAGAAAAACTCACCGTTCATTGTGATGTTGAGGTACCAACGGCAGCTGACTCATTTCGATTGAATGGGGTCAATGATCCCGAAAAGTGTGCACGGATTTGCCTGTATAGTGATGTATGCGAGGGGGCTATTTGGAGGCATGTGGACAATGCATGCTGGGCAATTTCTGGCAGCCCTGGTCCAACAATATCAAGCCCTGGATCTATATACATTAGTCGAGGGGATGCTTGTACTCGGGAAAACCAGAGCTGCCAGCGAGAGGTTAAGCGGCTTCGAGAAGAAAACACCCGTCTTCAAGCCCAGCTGAATACCTACACAGGGGCAGATAGAGAGGGTGGACCTGCTACTTGTGAGTTTTTGTCTTTGCTGATAGTGCTGGCACTGGAGATGCGGTACACTGACTAGATATAAGGTCCCGAACACAACCATGCCAACCTGAGGATTTCAAATAAACGCTGGAGAATATACTGTGGACGATGTAAGGTAATCCCTTCTAACCTCAAACAGGACAGTCATTAACCAGAGGGATAGTGAGCCCGGCTGCGGATAGCAATATCGTCGCGACACCAAGTTTTACTGCGTGCATCGAGGCATGTGCTGCGCGAGAAGGATGCCTTCAGGCACTGTGGAGTGCTGCTGGAAATTGCTATCTCAGAAATTTTGGCCAGGGAACCAGTGGCTATGAGCAGCCGCCAGTAGAGAGCGAAGGCTGGCACACTGCATATATAATTCCTGCTGGAGCAAACCCATAACTAGTTACCCTCTGCGTATGTAGTCAATCAGTAACAATAACAAACTATCAAATCAGTAGTTATTTATTGTTAAAAAAAAAGAAACCAATTAGTAATTTGACTCGATATAGTTGACTCGTTGATGTAGTTAGATGGAGATCGAGATGAAGATGTAGATTTAAGATAATAATACTATCTGCACGCTAGACCCAAAAGGGACAAGGCCACATCGATCAAGTCCGACCTCTTCATTCGTTCTATTTATGGTAATTAATTAACAACAAACTGTTATAAAGGAGAGTATCTCGAGATTGCTCTCTCATCCGGCTACTGAGGGTATCGGAGGGCAGGTTTGCCTTGCTGGGTATGTTCTGATTGTTCCAATTGCTGTATATTCAACCGAACCATTCCCTATAACAATGCCCGCTTCCATGGTCCTGATCCGTTCTAATCTCTCTTTGATAGGACGGTGGCGCAGGCTGACACAGCAGTCATTCCAAGATGGCTAGGAAAAGGAATTTAGCCATGGCCTCCGCGCCAATGGACAGTAATAATAAGGATGTGGCTCCAATGACTGCTGATACCGCCGACGGCGTGATAACAGAGGTCCTTCAAAACAAATCAAGCGGTATGAGGGATGAAAGTGATATCCAAAAGGAGAACTTGGGAGAAGTGGCTTCTGCCGTAATACAATCGACGGTACCCGCATGGATAAATATTGTTGTAATAGTCGGATTGATTTTCGGGGGATGCTGTGCGAATGTAAGAATTTCTCTTCTTCATTTCACGCTGTCAACCCAAGTTGCTAACGAGATTACGGTAGGTATATGCCCTGGAGGCATTGGTAGTGTGAGTTAATCAAATATACAATACAATCTATAACGGCAACTAACCTTCAATTTTCTGTCGATTCAGAGATGATCCAAGCGCTGGTATGCAAGCCTGTTTATCCTTATATTTTAACAAGACTCGAAACTAATAACCCTTCTATATTAGGCGCTCTAATTACTTTCACTCAATTCTTCGTTGTCGCTATCTTCACACTCCCAACTATTCTCTCCTTTTCTGCTGGGATAAAGTCGTTCTTTATGGTTAAACCGAACGTCCCCCTAAAGGACTGGGCCATTTACACCCTGTTCTTCCTTACAGTCAATCTCCTCAACAACTCCGTCTTCATCTTCAAAATCTCTGTGCCACTCCACATCATTATCCGCAGCGCAGGCCCTGTTGCCTCGATGCTCATCGGATACCTGTATAACTCGCGAAGATACTCCCGTAACCAAGTCATCTCCGTCACAATACTTTCAGCGGGTGTGGTGGCGGCAGCCCTCGCTGATGCCCATGCAAAGGGCAAATCACTCGATTTGGGGATTCGCTCCGACTCCGATGCCTCCTCGCTTGCGCTTTCGCTGGCTGGGTTTTCTGTTCTTGGCGTAGCCATGCTTCTTGCCGCGTTTCAAGGGGTGTATGCGGATCGGCTCTATCAGAAGCATGGCCGTGACAATTGGCGCGAGGGCCTATTTTATTCACATGCACTTTCGCTACCGTTTTTGCTCCCCTCGTCGCCAAAGCTCTATGGCCAGTTGAAATCGCTTGCTGCCTCACCGTCTGTGATGGGTTATTTGGAGAGCATCGCCTCGCACTCTGCCAGCTCGTTATTAACGATCAATGCCACATCTCCCGCGATTGCTAATACAATCTCATCCATCCCGGTCTCGGTTCCCTCTACCTCACCGGCCGATCCACTAACTTTCTCCAAGGAATTGGCTGCACAAGCTATCCCGTCTCTCGTGCGCTCGCTTTCTACAAACGCCTTCTTCCAGCCTGTTCTAACCAAAACACCTATAAAATTGGTTTATCTGGGCGTCAATGCCTTTACGCAATATCTGTGCATTCGCGGAGTGTATTTACTCTCGGCCAAAACCTCTTCCCTGACGGTGGTTATTGTTTTGAATATTCGCAAACTAGTTTCTCTGATGCTTTCAGTGTATTTGTTCGGGAATGTTTTGACCACGGGCGCGCTTGCTGGCGCCGCCTGCGTTTTCATTGGAGGCGGCATATATGCTGCCGAGGGCGCGAGATTGAGGAAGAAAGCGCAGAAGGATAAGATTGTGTAAATCGCCGCATCCGTTTCCCTCCCTAACTTTTCGGATTTATCGCAGGATAAGTACATCATGTTGGATACCCTTGTTACTATATAGATTGGATTCTCTCTCATTGCATTTTCGGGTCTGTCTTAACTAGTGGGAATAGATAATCAACCCATCATTCACATACTACTCTTTTCGTGGAGAAAGTTCATATAAAGAGGTATCCAAACCCTCTAGCACTCAATTCGCAATTAGTATATATACATAGAATC
Source organism: Myotisia sp. PD_48 (assembly GCA_032988175.1). Taxonomy (NCBI): domain Eukaryota; kingdom Fungi; phylum Ascomycota; class Eurotiomycetes; order Onygenales; genus Myotisia; species Myotisia sp. PD_48. Next base: position 19,129 of record JANTQB010000125.1, read on the forward strand.
CCGTTCTTACTCGATGTCTAGCATCTACCACGTTGTCCATTCGAACTCAATCAACGGAGGAAAGATGAAAAAAAGATAATAAATCCACGAAAATCCCCCCTCTCCCTCCATTCAGCCATCAACAGTGAAATGCATAGCCAGTAAGTAGTTAGTATCTTAAGAACACACTTCCGAAGAGAAAAAAAGCCAAATCCAAGATGTCATGAAATGAAAGACGTCAGAAATAAAAACAGACATCTGTATGAAGTATAAGATAAATCTACAAGACCTCTCCCACAATCTTCGCTGCTTCTTTATAAGTCTCAAGCAGTTTCTCACACTTTTCTCTCTCTGCCTTAATTCCATCGTCCTCATACAGTAGCTCGGGGAAAAGATCCTCTTTATACAGCTCGCTGACTAGTCGGTTCTGGACGACTTCTTTGCTGTGGTTGACTAGAAGATGCATGATAGCCTTGGGGACTTGGTCGGCGATAGTTTCACGGACAATGTTGAAATATGACGAGATTAGACGGCGAATAAGTTCGGTTTCGAGAGCTTCACGGTCGGTAAGGGTATTTTCGGTATCAGTCTGTTCAAAAGACGTTAAGAGGAGATCTATTTCAACTTGTGGGGTAGGGAGTAGACTTACGGCTAAAGGCATATCACCATACTCTGGGACGGCCGGGTAGTCGTCCTGCTGGAAATGAGATATTGAAATAGATGGCGAACGCATTTCACTGCGTCTGAAGCTCTGACTAAAACTTGGTTCCATGGACGGAGAATGGCGCGCCACGTTCGACGATGAATGTGCAGCAGTCATCGACGCTGGGGGAGGCATACCTTCTTTGCCGAAGAAATAGTTCAGGAAAGAGTCACGGGTAGAACCAGGCTGGGCGCCAAAACGAGCGGGATCGGACGATTGCATTCCGTTGATAGCTGAGGAAATATTATGCATACTGCCCTCTGGATTGCGAGGGGGGTGCGGTGACCGGCTTCTGGTTTTGGAATGTGCACCCCTGATCGGGAGCTGCTGTCTATCATCACCCTGGTCCTCGTCGTCATCAGGGGTGGCAACGCCGTTCACTCCTCCAAGTTCTTTCTGCCGTCGCTTCTCTCGTTTACGTTTCTCTTCGGCTGCTTGAGCCTTCTTTTCTTTCTCCTGCTTGCTTTGAATGACAGAGGACATAGCAGCAGCCGCACCAAGGAAATTAGGATGGTTTGTATTAATATATGCGCGTTGAATGGAAATGAGGGATTCGACGTAGCTCGAGGCAGGGCCGAGCCGTTCTCTAAGTAGATCGGACACAACCTCGATTAATTTAGCTTGGAGACGGGGGAAACGAGAGAGTTCGGTGGAGCCACAGGTGTGGCATATTTTGATGAGTTCTTCATAAACAAGCTCGACACATCGTTGACTGGGTATTTCGAGAAGTTTTATCTGGGGTTTAACAAGGAGATCGAATGCAAGCTCGGGGACAAAAAGACTAGGTCGAGGTCCAGTGGAGTTTCGAATGGCAGTTCGAATATCGAGAACTGAGAGATTATGTGTGGGATCAATGGTTTCAAGCGAGTTGCCAAAGACAGAGTTGAAAATATAATAAATTCTTGCGCCTCCACAGAGTTCCTTTGTCGATATCTCGGAGTAGGTTCCGTCGATTGAGGATATAAAAGAAGACGCAAACCTGGTCATAAGCTGCAAAATTAACGACCCGCGATGCTCCTTGCCGGAGAACTGTTTGTTCCCATAACTTGCGAGCTCTTGCTGGGTTTGGCCCATCAACGTGTTTAGCCGGGCCTTGATATCTGGTAATCTGTCCCGAATGTGGCCCATCAGAGTGGTATTCAAACATTTAGCCAGGAACTGCGTGCCGCATCGTGTGGCCATGTTCCTATAGGCTGGATGATGCCTGAAAAACTCCGCTTCCGCCCTTAATGCTTCGGCGAGAGACTTCCCGCTCTGAATATCCTGCTGGGATCGATTGACCACGCCAATGAAACCCAGTTTTAATGGGTAAACCCGTCCGGTAAGAATATCCATAGCATTTGTCCCGTGGTCCATGAGATCCAATTTGGTCAGAACGCCAATTGTCCTCTTCCCCACCGGGTCAACATGGCGAGCAAGCTTCAATGCCTCTGAATTGACAATATCCACGTTCGCAGGAGACACGGCAAGGATGATGCTATTAGGTTTTGCTATATATTCGGATATCAGGGTACGGGTCTGCTTTTCAATATCCGACGGCTGGTCCCCAATTGGCACTTTGGTAAGACCTGGTAAATCCACCAGCGTCAAATTCAGCACATGGGGTGAGAATATTTTCAAGTTGATTGGCTGCCGATTAATGCCCTTGTTACTCCCCGCTATCCGAGCCGTTTCGTTCTCGATCTCTTGCTTAACTTGTCCAAAGTCTAGATATTTGCGACCAGGTTGGTGATTGAATTCTGCCCACTCATCTCCATGTGAGGATTGGTTCGCCGCACTGCGGGGCAAATGAGATGCGTCATGATCTGAAATATCATCGTTATCGCCGGGTACATTGATTAATTGGAGGATCAGAGGACGTCTTGTGACAATGCCGCTCCCTCTAGGTAGAAAGTCTCTTCCGACGATATTTTCGAGAACCGAGGATTTTCCTGACGATTGCGAGCCGACCACGACCTAAGAAGGATAATAAAACATACGATCAGAATTGGATTAGGAAGAGAAGCTTAAATAGAGAGATAAAAGACCTACGATCTGTGGCAAATCCAACGAATCGTTTCCAATCGTATTGAACACTAGATCCTGTAGCTTGTTCACAGTGGCAAGCAAATCCTCGCCGAGAGCAGCCATTTTCGCAGGTCAAGCAGAAGAGAGTACCTCAATGAAGCTAGCACCAACCTCCTCCGCTATTTCTCGGGGCGGGAATATGCGACGTTCAGAAAACAAGCAGGGGTGGTGATGGTTGTGATGGAGGGCGCGGGTGAATTGGGTATTTCCGGCACGCCTTGAAAAAGGGAAAAACAAAAGCAGAGAATTAAGGTTGTCTAGGAGACGGCGCTGAGTAGCTCAACCTCATGAGCTAGTTGCTTTCCCAGGGACGAGCAGGCAGAGAGAGGAGCAACACAGCAGTGAGAGAGAGAAAAAGAAGAGAAGAAGAAGAAGTAAAAGAGAGAGCACGAAAAGACGTTGCGATGCTTGATTGGGCGTTGCTAGGCGTTGTTTTTGGCGGTAACTGCCTTTTTCGGACCGGAACGGGGATATTTTGTTCCGGGAGTACTTGCAGCTACCCAAATAGGAAATGACCTCCAAGTAGTGTACCTCTTAGCAGATATTACAGTACAAAGGGAACTTAAGAAGGATGTACCCCCTAGTAGAAGTGGAAGAAGAGAAGAATAAAACTGGCTGGTGAGATTAAATAAATAAATATCTGTAAGGAAACTCCTTTTTCTCCTTGCTTCCTCTTCCTTACATAGAGTAGATCTCAGCTCCTTTGTCTGTCCCTCAAATACCAAATGTTCGAAGTACTCCCCTAGATATAACAAGAATACACAATGCACGTAATAAATCAGGAAAGAATAATGAATGACACTTAAAAACAAAAACAGTAAGGCAGGGGAGGGTATCAAGGAAAATATGGAAAATGAAAGGAAGAGGCAGATCATTCATGCTGTAAAGATTTGCAAGTAGGGTAAGAAGTGGATAGTATATGTGGAGAACATAAGCTATATCACAAATAGATAGATATTGGGTTGCATTCACAGCATGGATAAGAGGGTGTGTGTGTATGTGGGTGTGCATGTGTGTGTGTGTGTGTGTGTGTGTGCATATATATGATATATGATGATGATATAATGGGGAAATGAAGGAAAAAACAAGGGATACAAAAGAGAGAAAAACCACAATTCAAACGCCACCAAGATTCCACCTCGCTCGAAAACTGCTGGCCGTGACAGATAAGGAAATAGTGATGCATAGGAAACATAAATGAAAAGCAAGAACAACAGATTCCAGCATTGTAAAACATATACCAATACCCTCTGAAACAAAAAGAAAGAGCAAAAATAGAGAGAGAGAGAGAGAGGGGGGGGGGGGAAAGAGACGAAAATCGAAAGAGAGATAGATGGAAGGATGATCACATAAGGGGGTCGCTTTGACCACAAGTACATAGTAGATATGTTTATCTAACTATATGTTGTTGGAAGGGATATGGTTGGCGGATAGATTGGTTGGAGGGTATGATACAGGCGACTTCGAAAGCGCGAGTGAGTGACGGTACTTTTGGGTTGTGATGGCATAAGCAGTTCAATTCCTGACTGCAGATTCCAATTGCCTAGGCGTAGGGTTCTCAGCTGTAGGCGGAGTTGACCCCTCCGCCTGTGTTTGGGCGGTACGACGATTGGTAGAGAAGGTAGGGAGCCGAAACGATGGAAGCCGGGAGGCCCAGGAAGCCGTGTTTTGGGAACTGGTTGCAGCGGCACTATTGCTAGGTCCACTGGACCTATCCTGGCGGGCACCTCGCGGCTGCCCATAACGTTCCTCACCAGGTAAAATCGTGATGAACCGTCCTGGTATAACCATGCGCGCAGTAAACGGATTCAAGCGGGAGCCAACATACGCAGTTTCCGGTTCCGCAAGACCACCAGAGCGATTAGGATCATTACCATCCGAGCCATCCGCTCTGGGTTTTGGAACGAAGTAGTCGGCTTTGCATAGTGGGCAGCAGGCTCTACGGCTGGTGAGCCAAGGATCTACACAGGAGGCGTGGAATGCGTGGCCACATGTCAGACCACGGATATCTTCATCGTCCTCAATGGTGTCAAGACAGATAGCACATGAGTCTCCAATATTATGAATCATGTTATTGGGGATAGCATTTCGGATTGGGTCGTCATCGTCGTCGTCGTCGTCGGGAGATCTAGACGAGGAATCGCCAATAGCAGAGGCTTCCTTAAAGGATTCACCAGAGTAATGTTCCTCATAATGACGGACGGGATTCTGAGTTTCGGTGGGCTGGGGTAAAGCACCTGAGGCCTCCGCTTTATTTGTTGTGGTGGTCGCGGGGCCCGATCCTGGCGCAGGATCAGTCGTTCCCGATTCCAGTTTCAGACTCTGCTGGTCTGAGGATGTTCGTATTCCACCAGCAGTCGGTAGACCAGCATCGGCACGAGCAGATCGCCAGGCTTTATATTTTGTAAGGGGAAATCGATTGTTCACTTCCTCCATTGACATAAGTTTCTTTTCCCTCCTCCTACGATGGGTGCGAGGGACGTTAACCATGTCTATGGGTTCACCTGTCTCTTCATTGCGAAGCTGTCGGTTGCGTTGATTGTATCGGAAACAATATTTTACACCGACGATGATCCTATAAATCAGACGGAAGAGAGATGAGATGATAGTTCTTATTGAAGAGAGAAAGAAAAACATTAACGCAAGGAACGGTGAACCGACTCACCAAAGATTAGTGAACACGACACCAAACCCCAGCGCAACAAAGAATAGGAGGGGTGAGTTGCCAGAACCACCACTGCGCGAGGAGTTTGGAGCACCAGTTGTTGTGGCAGTAGCGAGGGCTACACTGGTCGCTGTAGCCACAGACATTGTCAATAAGTGCGATATATTATTCCCCCGCCCTCAGCGTCGAAACGTAAGAATTGGCGGAAGAGCGACTTCCCACCATGTGCTGGGGGAGTGCAATATAGGTGGATTCGGCAGCTGACGGCCGGGACGCGGTGTGTGCCAGGAACGACGGAAGTGGGCGGGAAGTGAAGCTTGACGTTGAGACGACGACGACGATGATGATGTGGTGGTGATGTTATATGATGGTGTGCTGTCAGATTGGTACAAACGAGCAGGCTCAGCCACACAATCTATCAAAACCGATCTGCGGGCGAGCTACTTAACGGCAGCTAATTAATTATTTATTTGCTGAAGGGTTTGTTTTCTTTGCTCTTGAATTTTCGAAGTCGTTGGGATGTATCTCGTCCGGAGTTACCAGTTGCTGGCATTCCAGGGTGAGACGTAACAACAGAGAGGCGAAAGCGGGTGGCACTGACAAGGGAGCGAGAAAGATGACTGAATTGGCAGTTGATCGTGGCTCGTCTGGGGGAGTTTATGAGGCTAGAAGCATGGGAAGAAGCGGGTTGAGCTTGGCGGGTCGGATGGATGGAGCGCCGATTATAATAGAAGAAGAAACTGATGAACTGAGTGAGAATGAGAATGAGAATGAGAATGAAAAGTGAAGGTGAAGATGAAGAAGATGAAGAGTAGGTAAGAAAAAAAAAAGTAAAAGAGAAAAGAAGAAAAGGAGGTCGATCTCTCGCTCGCTGGATCGTGGGAATCCTGGATGGCTGGTTAGAGTGGATGAACACGACGCAGAAACACTTTCTTTTTCCCTTCTTTGTACCGTGTGTACGGAGTACGAGAAGATCTTCTCCTGTTGTTTCTTTTCTTTTTCTAGTTAAATAAGATGATAGTTATTTTGACTAACTATTACTGAGTAGATTATTAGATTATTCGACAATGGATTTCATTCATCTGTTATCATCATCTCGCCTAGCAGTCACTTTGTACCCATGGTTAACTCACTGGCTGGTTGAACCTCAAGTTTGTTTGAAATAACTAAACTAACTTTGTTTCTTAAATGCCCCTCAAGATCTCTTTTTTCAGTTTCTCTCAAGACTCCTTGGCTTATTGTTAACTGGCCTGCAGCTCCCGCGGTTCAACGCCAGCCAATCCTTCTGGTCTGACCCGAACTCAACTCAGCCTTCTTGCAAACGGGAGGAAAAAAGCGATCAATCATTTCACTCTGTAACTAACTAGTTACTCCGTAGTTTCATTCATGCATAAATCAACAGACACGTAGATGAGAGAATGAGTTAACTAGATAGTTGCATAGATAATAGTGGAATATTAACATGGTGTAACTATTAGCTAGCCCTTTAACTCCATCTCCCTCTTTCAATCTCCGTCTCTCCCTCTCTAATACATCTACATCCCACAATACATAAACTATCCACCATGAGCACTCCCTCTACACCGGCTGTTCCAAACCCAGTGGTCTTTTTTGACCTGACCCTCGGTGGTACATACAGATTAGCCCCATCTTCCCCCTCTCCCTCTTAGCTAACAACTCACTAACATCTCACAACAGGTGAACCACTGGGCCGCGTCAAAATGGAACTGTACGCCAACCTTGTGCCCCGAACGGCTGAGAACTTCAGGCAGTTCTGCACTGGCGAGTTCAAGGACGCCCGTGGCAAGCCCCAGGGCTACAAGGGGAGTAAATTCCATCGCGTTATCAAGGATTTCATGATCCAGGGAGGCGATTTCCTCAATGGAGATGGTTCAGGTCGTACGAGCATCTACAATTCAACCACTTTTGCTGACGAGAATTTTCAACTCTCGCATGATGGGCCTGGTGTGCTCAGTATGGCGGTACGTTTAATTAACCACCCCTTTTTTTTCTTATTGTAGTCGCGACTTTAAAATTCCTTTTTTTTTTTCCTTTTTCTGTTTCTTACTCTCTATTAGAACTCTGGACCAAATACAAACGGGTGCCAATTCTTTATCACCACAACGGCCACCCCGTTCCTAAACAACAAGCATGTGGTTTTTGGCCGGGTGGTTGATGGTATAGACGTTGTTCAAATGGTGGAAAAGACAAAAACCACGAGGGACAAGCCAATCCAGGACGTTGTTATCGCCCAGTGCGGGGAGATGTAACCTCGTTCCTCGTTCACTTTATCGCTATATTCCTTTTTCTTGCTTGTTTTCTGTATACTAACTTGTCATGATCCTGGCTGATTCTTGGTTGATTTTTATGCTGCTCTTGCTTCTACTGGGGGTATGTTTATTTAGATAATAAAAGTCTCATATTTCCGCGACCCTTCATGCCCCCCACTCGTAGAAAATAACTAGAACATAAAAAAAAATACTAAACATCGTCTACAACACTACAATTTGAACTTTTCGAGATATTTGGTGGCCTCTTCCAGCGCCTCATCGACTTTCGTAACATCAGTTCCATTTCCAATGGATACTGGGGCTTTCCCGCCAGCTTTTCCCCCCACAACGCCAGACACAACGCTGGCCCAGTCGTTTGCAGTTGCTCCCTGGGCTGCAAGGTCCTACATTTCAAAAGAATGATGTTAGCTAGATGTATATACACCAAAGTGAATTGATGGACACGTACCGGGCAGATATAACAGCCGTGGGCAACCTTTCCTTGTCCATTGTCTGCAGCAACCACATACAAAGCCTTCCCACTCAATTTAGTCCTAACGTAATTCAATGACTCGCTAATCGCCTTCGAGTTGGCTGAAATGGGTAATCGGATGACAAGTGAATTCTTATCCTTGTTCTCTGGATCCTGAAAATGAGCCGCGATAGCATCAATAGCGGTCTTTGACTCTGCCTTCTGCTGTGCCTTGAGCACCTCAGTTATCTTCTTGTGGATCTGGGTAAACCGTTCCCTGAGCTTGACCTTCTCAACAGCCGAGCATTCTAACGAGTTCAAATCTGCCTGGATATACTTCGTTTCTGCGTCCTTTTCTGCGCCGGCAGGCATCTTATCGAATTTCGAGATGCGGGCGGCAAAATCGGCGGCTGTACGCTGCGCGCGGTGAGCGTCTTCACCCGTAACGGCAATGATACGACGGATCCCCTTTGCGATACCACTTTCTTCCAGGATGACTAGATCCTTAATGTCGCCTGTTTGTCGTACATGGGTGCCGCCACAGAATTCGATGCTGACACCTCCCCATCGGGGATCCTTGACATTCTTGAGAATTTCATCCAGTTCTACTCCGACGGATACCACACGCACTGGATCTGGGTAAGTTTCTCCAAATACGGCGCGGACACCTGTGATCTCACGCGCGGTTGCTAGTGGGACTTCCTGGGAATAAACGGAGCAGTTTTGGCGGATGTATTCCGTAGATTTAGACTCGATTATTTCCAAATCCTTGTCGGACACGCCAGATTTATGGGAGAAATCGAATCGTAACTTCTCAGCGGCGACGAGAGAGCCCTTTTGCTCCACTCCGTCGCCTAGGACTTCTCGAAGGGCAAAATTGAGGATGTGAGTACCGGTATGGTTGTTTCGGATTGGCCATCGCCGGAGTTCATCGTATTCTGCGATCACGGAATCTTCAACCTTGAAATGTCCATATTTCATGAAACCAGTGTGAAGGGCGTAGCCACCGTACATCTGAACATTCTGAACATCCAATTCTGCCTGCCCATCAATGACGATCTTTCCCTTGTCGTATTCCTGACCACCTTGTTCTGCGTAGAAGTTGGTTCGGTCCAGGATTATACCGAGCTGGTCATCTGCTGGGATGTCCTTGGTAGAGTCAATGAAATCCTTACCATGAAGGATGGCCTTGATATGGGAAGTGATGTTTCCTCTTCCGAACTTAGCATCGTCGTTTGTCTTAGGGACATTATTCTTTTCAAGTGAGCTCATACTATGAACAGTGAGTTTAAGAAGGTCGGATGCTAGTTTAGCCTGGCCCTTGCTAGCTTCTTTGGCTTTCAATCGGGCCTCTTCAAATTCGTCATTGTCAATGCTAAGCTGTCGCTCTTCGGCCATGATTTGAGTGAGATCCACCGGGAAACCGAAGGTATCGTATAACCGCCACACATCGGCTCCATGTAGCTTCCCGGAGCCAGCTTGCTGTGCTTCCTGAGCGTAGTGCTCGAATTGGCGTTCACCACGGTCAAGGGTTTTAGCGAACGAGACCTCCTCCTCGTCAAGAATCTCAATGATGTCGGATTGCTTTCGTTTGATCTCTGGGAACATGCCTCCCATTTGTTCGACGACAGCTGGCACAATCTTGGAAAAGAAACTTCCAATTTCAACCTTGAAATACTTTCTGGCAAACCGTACACCTCTGCGTAAAACGCGTCGTACAACGTACCCTCGTCCATCAGAGTTAGGTATAGCCCCATCGGCAATAGAGAATATTAATGTCCGCACGTGGTCTGCTACCACTCTGTAGGCAGTGTCAACCCCATCAGTGTCCTCAGCACCAAACTTTCCAGTGTATGGTCGAGCATCTGTCACTTTGCGAATTTCTTCAAACAAAGGGGTAAAGACGTCGGTATCATAGTTGGACGACTTATCCTGGAGAATCGACACCAATCTCTCATAACCCATACCGGTATCGACGTGTTTATTTGGGAGTGGCTTTAAAGACCTATCCGGTTCTCGGTTATATTGAATAAAAACGTTGTTCCATATTTCGAGAACATCTGGATCGTCCTGGTTGACTAGATGAGCAACATTCCGGCCTCCAACTCGATCATAATGAATTTCACTGCAGGGTCCGCATGGTCCTTGGTCTCCCATTTCCCAAAAGTTGTCTTTCATATCACCGGTAAGGATATGATCTTCTTTTACGCCGACGCTCAGCCATAAATCTCGTGTTTCGGTATCTTCGCCAATGCCAGCATCTTTATTTCCCTCAAAATATGTCACGTAGAGCCGGTCGGGATCCAATCCATAAACCTTAGTGAGAAGCTCCCACGAATATTGTATCGCCTCTTTCTTAAAATAATCGCCGAAACTCCAGTTTCCCAACATCTCGAAAAAAGTCTGAAGAAGAGGGGTAAAGAGTCAGACTGAAAAATTCCTCCAATAATATTTCGGACGATCACTTACATGATGGTAACTGTCTTTTCCGACATCGTCGAGATCCTACAGAGGGTTAGCAAAGGCCATGGGTTGCTGGACTTGATGGTATGGTGGCTTGAGTCATACATTGTGCTTTCCTCCTGCACGTATACACTAGATCAGAAGTTAGCATAAGCATGACGATAAGTATTTTCAGGTGAATAGAGAGATGAAGGCTACCTTCTGAGAATTGTGTGCACGCTTCAACTGAGCAAAGTCCGAGTTGGGGTCAACGGTGCCTAAGAATATCGACTTATATTGATTCATCCCCGCATTCGTGAAGAGCAGGGTGGGATCAGACAATGGGACAACCGATGAGGACGGGACTGCGTGAAATTAACAATTAGAAAAGGTGTTCCCCAAAGGATTATTGGAGTCAATAGGTCAGGATAAACTCACCAAAGGTATGGCCATTTCGCTTGAAATAATCCAGAAAGGTGTTGCGAACATGCAGAGCAGGCCACTTGACCTCGCCGTCCAGCGGACCAAGAGGGCCAGAAGGCGTAGAAGGGGCCATTCTTGAGGGTACGAAGAGATACGAAGGCTGGAATCCGAATCTGCGTGTAATAAAGGCCGCGAGAGGTGACGGAGAGAACGTCGAGATGTGCTTTGGACAGAACAACAGGTTCGGGTTTGGAGACCAAGCAAACCTTCTGGCCGGCATCCAAATTTATTTCTCTCCTTCCACCCAGCTATTTTCACACTTCTTTTCTCAACTTCTGTTCTAGATAAAAATAGATAGAAGTCGGAATTAATTTCTCCCTGCTCTACCTATCAATCGTTCTCTATCTCTCTTTTGGGATCCCTTGGGATGTATCCTGGATGAATGAATGGCGCCAGCTGCTGTGGTGGGGAAAAACGCGAAGAAGCGGCCGGCGGAGGAAGCTCTTGAAGGCGAACGACGACGCCTTGAGAGGAAGTTCGATCGCCTCCAGCTAGGTGCAAACACCTCCCCCTTTCTTTTTTTTAATCTAATTACTTTAAAACACCAACCACAGTCTATTTTTCCTATTATTCAATTAACCAGCATGTTTTGCTATTTCTAGATGGGCCTTCAATTCGAGACGAGCATGCAGGCTCCGTATCCGCCGAAGGAACTCCTCAACCTCTCAATGGAGATGACAATGGGATGCAAGTCGATGATACTAAAACGAGAGTATATATCACCAACCTAAATGCCGAAATAGCCGAGATCGAAAAGGAAGAAGCCACAAGGCATGCCGTTGACCTCATGCCTGACGTCGAGAAGCGGATGATGGCAATCCCCAAATCAGTTCTCTCACACAAGTCAGCAGATTCCGAAAGACGGAATAACGAGATGGTTCTTTACCGGCCCTTTTCATTCACGGTCTACCCGAAAGAGGAGAATGCAGCAAAAGAGAAGGATACGGCGAAAGGTGTAGTGGATGAAACCGTCTTTAAGAGCAGTCCAGCCAGCCCTTCTTCACTGCCTAGGATGGTGATAGATAAGAATTACGCTGATGTTTGGGGTACGGATACTGCACAGCTTTCTCCTGACGGATATGATGACGCCATGGAGATTGATTGATAATGTTTATTATCGCAGGATAGATGGAGCTTATATGACGGTATCATTTACCTATATGCGGGTATTGCTAGGGTCGTCAGGCCCCTTTAATTGGAATATAATATATAATGCATACTCATAAATTAAATTTTGTCATTCCTTGGATTTCTACCATGCTCCAAACCTGCCTGAACACCGTGTCGAATTATACATACCCATCCTAGGGCGCTAAATAGAGAGTTCGTAAATTCGTTCCAAAACATAATCAAAGGAATTTCCCTCCCGCAAATCGAGAACCAAAATCAGAAGCTTTGTTGAGGAATTCTCTTCGTTGGGCACTGTTTATCTTCGAACCGGCCCTAATATCTTTTTCTTTATCAAACGCACGCGCACTAGGATCATCTTCCTTCTCTCTAGGATCCGACCCCTTCTGATGCTGAGAATATAGTGATTTGGTACGATTTCTCTCCTGTAATCCACTAGAATTAACAAAATATTTCTTCGATTTGTAATAGAAGAATGATACGAGATGGTGCTCACATTATATTCCTGGACTTGTTTCGCCATTGCCTCCGAACGCTCCGAGTAAGCTGCCTTGGCTCCAGATTGTTCGCTCGAGGAAGCCACAGAAGCCGGCGCCTGTATGCCCATCACCTCATTCTCCAGCCGCTTTCGTTTCTCTTCCGTAGTCTCGGTCCAGGTAGATGAGGACCCTCCTAACCCGCTCGGCCTGGTTGCACCTGGACCTGTTTTAAATTTCCGACTCCGGAGTTTTGTGGGATCGACAGCGCGCGATGAGAAATCTAGTTGATCTGGAGGCTTTAACATCCATTCATCTCGTTTTGCGGTTTCCTCGACAGGTATTGTTGCGATGCTTGGGGAGGTAGGTGCATCGGAGACATCACGGTTATTAGAACCGGCTGGAGGGGGTAAAGAGGGGCCATAATCATCGTCACTCTCATCACTCTCATCACTATCCTTGCTGCGCTCTTGCGTATGTGTAGGAGGTAATGCTGGACCAATCACTCGCGCTCTCTTGGGTGGTTCAGCTTCGGCTGGTCGTGAGGGATGTGAACTTGTGCTAGGGGTTCTCGATGGGGTTGTATCATCATCTTCCTCTAATTTCCGTTTTGAAGGCAGAGTTGGTCCGTATACGCCAGCCATATTTGGAATAAAAATGAGTCTTCGTCTTGCAGTTTTGATAATATCCAACCACAACGGGGCTGTGATTAATAGTTAAACTCTGGTTGTTTGGTTGGTGATAGGGTTAGTTGATGGCTCCAGAACCTTGGCAGAGCATGCTCTCAATCAACCTCGAACTGATTTGAATTACTCTCTCTCTATATATATATATGGACTATTAACTTCTATTATCAACTGATACCCTCTAAGCTTTACACTCCTCTAATCTCTTCACGACATCCCAGTAAAAGAGATTCTGGTTTCGCAGTCTCTCAGCATTCCACTCAGCAGCTGACAGATCCTTTATTGGCTGAGGCTTCACTTGGCCAATGTTTAAACACTTCTCAACAGCTTCCTTATAAATTGTGCCGACTCTTTTGGGTAGAGAAGACACTGATTTCATGATTTTCTCAATGTTCAATGGTTCCTGGTGACAATTAACTCCTTTACGACCCTCAATATCAACTAAAGGTGCCCAGAGTGCAATCTCCAAAAGAACGAGCCCAAGACTATATATATCGTCAGATGCCATATACCGCCTTGGATGCTGGCCCTGAACTTCAGGATGACGATATAGCTGATTTATTGACGCGACTGCTGATTGTTCCAGAAACGTTTCTTCGTCATGCCCATCAGGCCGAGAGTATCCAAATCCAAGCAAATATGGGCTCTCTAAGTCAGGAATATTGGTTTCAAGAGCTTGGAAGATAGCAATATTATTTGGACGGATCGACTTGTGCAGCCAGCCACTAGAGTGGAGTAAATTCAAGGTTTTTGCCAACGATAGGGCCATTTTGAAGCGCTTGCCTAGTGCCGGCATCCCGGTGTTGATAAGCAGCTCATGAAGCGTAAACGGCATATGTGCGAGGGCACCCGGCGGAAAACTGTATGCAAATCCAAATCGTTCAAGGGAGGCCTGATCAAAGTAGCTGATGCAAGTTAAGATATTGAATCCCTCTGGACGTTGCGTACGATGGCTCATGAGCTCGGCGAGGTGAGAAACCCGATGCCGCAGTGTCATTCGCGCTGTTGCGCTTCCAGAGAGTAAGCCTGGGTGGTATCCTTTCCATTCAACGATTACACGCAAACTGCTATCGAAGTCGGCAAGCGTGCGGGCTTCAGAAGAATGCCGGTTTGACAGTTGAAACCTGCTAGCATCGAGCAGGAGGGTAGAAGGAGTTGATCCAAGGGATAAAGGGGACTGCTGCCCTTCTTCCAGGGCTAACAACTGGTAAGCCCTCTTGAATCTGGCCAATTTGGCAGCATCGACATATTGCAGGCTGGCAGTAGCGGCGATGAGTTCGTCCAGTTCACTACCATCATATCTCTTGGTCATCGCACATGCCACTACTTGCGCAAGAGATGCCTCCTCCTTCTTCGGTAACAGCTGATGGAGGGCGTTATTAAAGCCATTCAGGTTGAAAACAGTCGATTCTAGCGTTGCCTTATCCTTGAGCGCCCACACCATGCTGCGCATTGACTGGCTACGGGCCGTGTTGTCGTACTTTGCCGACACAGCATCGTACTTCTTTAGCAGCGTTGAGATCTGCTGGAGCGTTAACTTGACCGTTGATGCAACAGTTTGTCCAGCGTTATCAAGATTGGCATTCAGAGTGGACTCAGACGGCGAAGACCTGTAACCCCAGTACAACCCCCATTCAATCAATCTTGTCTCTTCGATCTGAAATTTGGTCTTTAACACCCGCAAGTCCGAGCTGAGGCATTGCGCTGTTGATAATAAGTTGTAGGCTTTAAGACATTCAAGGAACAGAGCAAGTGCCGAAAGACCAACCCCAACTGCGTCCATGGTGCTTCCAATTGAATCAATCCGTTGTTTGTCGATGTGATATTATTCTCAGACCATAGCTCCCGAAAGGAGACTTGGTAAAGGCCACCCACCAGGATACCGTTCGTATATACCCTCGTATATGAGCCTCAACCTTGCAAATTCCCCCATGAATGCACTGCCTCCATTCTTGGCGATTATTAGAGATCATCCAGCCTTGCGACCAGGTCATTTCATTTCAGGAGCCTCACCACTAGCAATCTGGGGAAACTTGATAAATACCAATTATTCTTCCCATCAGCACAATCAATATTTCGCCTGTGAGCATTTTGTTTAACACCGACTGACTGCAGACAATTGATTGCTATACCAGTGATGGATATCTACCCTTCTCTGAATGCTTCACGGCCAAATTGGCCTGCCTTTACTGCTCAGAACCCCGGGAGCACCTCTGGGAACCACGAATCTAGAGATTTACACCAACCTTGGGGTGAGCCTTTACTTTCGAATAATTATCAATCCCACGGGAACTATACCTCGGCTGCGCACAAACTTAGCGTGGATCAGGAGCGTATTGAGAACGAGGGTGCCAGCCATCAGCAATCCCGGCCCATTGACTTCCTTAAGCTTGTTAGCTTATGGGCGGTTGTCAATAGAGGAAATGAGGCTGAGGGCGCCTTTTGGGCACAGAGACCCTCATCAAATGAAGCTGTCAAAACCCTTGGGCGAGGCCTCTCCTTCAACGTCTTTCTTATGGGTATCGACGATGGAGCGAAACAGCAGTTGCAATTACGATCACCTTTTATAGTATACAAGAAACTCAGGGGCCTCAACGACAAGTTGGATATAATTGAGAGAGGAGAGCTTTTACGGGCGGTCCTTCTCGAACTTCGTGTATTGACACACCCTCCTCTTAAGAACCACCCTAATATTATAAAGATGCTTCACCTAATGTGGGAGCCTGACCCAGATCTCCTTGATCATGCATGGCCTACCATCGTCCTGGAGCATGCGGAGAATGGCACTCTGGCAGATTTTCAAGAAGACTATCCGAACTTACCGTTCTGGGTGAAAAAGAAGTTGTGCCTAGATGTAGGAAATGGGCTCCTCGCGCTGCATGCCAGTGGCATTGTACATGGGGATTTGAAATCAGAGAACATACTTATTTGCAATACAGATTCTGCCCGGGGAGTAGTGGCAAAACTTGCTGATTTTGGTTGTGCGGTTACGGATCTCGACCCGTCAGACACTCTGAAACTTCCCGCTTTCACACTTCCCTGGAACGCACCAGAAAGCCATGACCGGCTACCACGAGATCTTCTCAAGTATACTGATGTATACAGCTACGGACTTCTCGTCTGGCGAATTACTTTGAATGGCGCCAACCCATTTAGGCACATCGATGGTCTGGCAGTGCTGGACAAAGCAAACTTTCAACAGGAGGTGCAGACGCTAAAGCTAGAAGACCGTGTTTTACCTGCGGTGAAACTAACTCTCAAACAGCCTTACTGCGACGCGGACGTGGATACAGGTCTTATTTTTAATATACTAGAGTTGACTCTACGCCTAGATGCTTCGATACGTGATTTACCGGGCTCGCTAACATTATTGGGCCAGCCTGCTTGTACATCTGCCTCCACAACGCAGCCATTGATGAAATATGAATATGAGAATGTAATACCTGCACCATTCGAACTCCACTTTGAAATCCGTATTGCTAACACTCTCTATAGATTGATATATCATTATCAACTACTGCGATAACGCCGATGTGTCTGCAGCTTTCCGTAATCCGGGAACTGGAAGCATTATCAACTAAACCAGGGAGTCTTGGTGGCTTGGCTTGCCTGAAGTTATTTGAATTGTACATGGAACGGCTGGACTGGCCCGATGCGCATGAATTCGCGGCGAAGTGGTATATAAAAGCTATTGAGCACAAGTCCACTGTGGGTATTGCGCGTTACGCCGCTGCGGTTTTTGAAACACTACAGCATCCCATTCCGCCTAGTATCGAACCTGTTGAAATTTTGAAGTTATTTGCTAGCAGGGGCTGTTATTACTCATTACTAGAACTCCGAAAGCGTTCCCCGTCGGATGTTCTGGCGGTACGGCAGGGATACTCTCGGCTTGGTGGGCTTTTACGCCTCAATGGGGACTCC
Source organism: Myotisia sp. PD_48 (assembly GCA_032988175.1). Taxonomy (NCBI): domain Eukaryota; kingdom Fungi; phylum Ascomycota; class Eurotiomycetes; order Onygenales; genus Myotisia; species Myotisia sp. PD_48. The sequence continues at coordinate 36,421 of JANTQB010000125.1, forward strand.
GGGGTCGGACTGGATACTTTCGGTGGTTTCGAAGGATTCTTCAACCATCTGCTTGCAATCGGGCAGGCCACTGGTAGAAGCCTCGCTGAAATCCTGGTATCCAAGGCAGATGAGCACTTATTGCAGGCTGCTGCACATTATGGATGTGCTAGAGCAATTGACATTCTACTCGATCTTGGAGTTGACATTGATTCAGTTAACGAAGAGGGTGAAACAGTATTATTCCAAGCTTGTAAAGCGGGGAATTTAGAGGCAACAGAGCTTCTTCTCCGTCGAGGTGCAACTGTGCCCATATCAGCGAAGAATGGAGAAACTCCACTGCATTGGGCTTTTGCATTTGATGAGGGAGAAATCGAGCGGGTGATACAGCTGCTTCTTTCAAATGGTGGCTCTCCTTGCTTATACGCTCTTGTAGCTATAGAGCGCTTTTCACCGGGCCACCATTTATCACTCTATGGTTCACCAGTGCACTATGCCATCCTCGCTCGAAACGAGTTAGCTACTCGGGTTCTTCTCTGCGCAGGGGCAGACCCATTTATTGATTATAATGATGAACTTGCGGATAACCCCATCACACACACACCGTTTCGACTTGCCGTTATGCAGCTGCTACCCGGCATTGTTAAGCTCATTATAAGCTCACCCGCATTTGCATCTACTCTTAAGAGTTACTTGGACTCAAGGACGGAAAGTCTACTTCAGTGTATGATCGAAATATCGAAGAAGCCAGTTATCCATGTCACTTTGGGGACAAAATATGTCGAAGTTTTGATTGAGACAATCGACCTATTACGATCTCTCGAAATCAATCGAAATATTCGGCTGAAACCCTTAGAGCCTATAGGCTTACTTTATTTCTCTATTGTGAACTGCATGCCGGTTGAGGTTATTGAACATCTCATAAATACTGGTTGCAAGGAAGCTCTAGAATCCGTATTTGGCTCCTATGCATATACCCCACTACAAACTGCCATGTACCTCAATAGAAGAGATGTTTTTTTACTTCTACTAAACTATGGGGCGAACATCCATAGGAAGCTCGTTTATCCTGACGGTTTTTCATACCTACAGTTTTGTGCTCATCTAGGCAATGATGCCGTCTTTTTCGCGAGTTCACTGATTAACCATGGGCTGGTTCTGAAAAAATACGATATAGAGCTCTGGTTGGCAGATTCCAGACACCCTAACTGTTGCGAACCTATCGTTCTTGCTGTTATGATGGGCAATTTCGAGCTAGCGACTTTCCTCATAAAATCAAAAGGTTCGACACAAATTGTGCCTGAGGGGTATGATATACTGTCCCTGATGCTTCGGTTTTTGCCCCGACTACCAGTCTCCCGACTTCGTTATCTGCTTGAACCGCCAGAGGGGATAGAGCCTGTGAAATTATTCGATATTTCAAAACCTCGTGGAAAAAACTGTTTCCATACTCTAACTGGACATCCGACCTGGGGGGAGCTTGAATTGGTAGTTAATTTTCGATATCTTTACCAACAGAGCCAACTCCAAGCCCGGACAGATGTCCTAAATCAGATGGACGCGTTGGGAATGCCGCCTATACTCCCTGCCATTCTACTTGGCCATGTCGAACTTATCCAGGAAATGCTCCGTGCAGGGGCAAACCCAAACCTAGGCTTCCTAATGCCTGTGAATTGGGCGTACATGTGCCTTTCAAGGTTGCAAAAGTCTCCCCACCACACCTTTTCAGCTTTCGGTGGAGCTATTCTCTCGAAAAGGGAGGCAAGGTGGCTTCAGGAAGACTACAAGACCATTATAGCGCTCCTCAAGCAGTATCGAGGAGTAGAATTGAGGTCGCCGAACGGCATGTTAACCTTCTTGGTTCCACCTCCTGTTCAGTTTAACCCTGCTAAGCTAGAAGCACGTCCGCGGGACCGAAAACTAAGTCGTCAGATAGGGTTTGAATACGGGAAAAGCCTCGCTTTGCAGGAGGGCTTCTGGCTTGCTCTACGGAAGATTATGCCGCTTTTTAAGCAGGCTGTTAAACCCGAACAAAGCGATATAATTTCGATAAGGAAAGGGATAAAAGAATCTTACGCTAGGTACCAGTCCGACCTTGCAATCAGAAATCGGGATTTCAGTGACGAAGACAGTAATACTGGCAGTGGACTTGGTCGTTTAATCGTTCGTGATTCTTCCCCCAACCTTCTTGAGTGTATACCATTCTGACTGTGATTTTAGGACAAATTTGAAAATCTAAAGAACTTTGCCAAATGGTATAGCCATCCACCAGAACGCGAGATACAGGATAATAACCTGTTACCTCCACCCCTACCGTCGCCATATCGGCAGGATCCCTACCCAGAGCAATCCCCGTTTGCTTCCGTACCATAATTTCGTGATGCCCCTGATATCATAACACCTACCAACCAGCCACCCACAAATCCAGCATTTGTCGTAAAAAACCATCCTGATGTGACTGCATTAGTATATCCGAGACGGACCGCGGCGCCTGCGACGGATTCACCAACCAGCTCAAATAGTCATGGACTAGATGCGGGCCCCACAAGAGGAGTTTGAGAGGAGTTCCAGCTCCTTTTCCTTTCTGGTTCTGCTTTCCGTTCCCAGCTTTGCATTTTAGCCCACATGGCATACACCGCATCTGTGTATCGATATTCAGGTCTATTACATTATACAAAGCTCACTGTATATACTCATTTTATATGCTGATTGCATTTAGTAAGTCCTTTAAACTAATTAATTCCCCAGCTAAATCTGCTCTTCTGTCTCATCACTAGTAACTAGTTGGGACAAGATTTTCCTGAACCGGCTGAGCAAGAATTGAGGCTTGCTGACCATACTTCCTATTTGTGTCATCAATATTCTCACTGCTTATTCTAGCCTTTTGAGTACGAGATTTTCTCGTACATCTTGAGCCAGAATTGAGGACTGCTGACCATACTCCGTGCTTGCGTCACTACTCACTGCATAGTTCTGGTGTTGGAGTAAGCCTCTATTTGCCATCTCCGCATTGTAGCTCGCATTGAAATTATTTCAAAATCGTCAGGCAAACTCAAGGGCGTGAAATTTGAATATAGATACTGGCCTCAGTACTCTATTCAATCCAAGTTTTTTTCTTCACTCCAATTGCCTTGTCAAGTTAAACTTGGATTGCAATCGGCCTAAACAATTAGATATCTAACTATACCACCTATTACCCCAAAATGAAGGTTCTTGCTATTACTCTTTCTATGCTCGCGTCTCTCGCTGCCACGGCCTCGACGACGGAAGAGGATGGGTTTACGCCTCCATATGCTAGTACTGGCGCGGATAGCAATGATCCAGTAATTACTAATTGGCCAACCATCATATATTCTGTTAGAATAAGTAAGAAATACCGCCAACCGACTTACTTCATTTTTGTACTGATGGATAATTATTGCTAGCTGGTACAACTCTTGCTGAGTGTGGTGGTTACTCTCCACTCGAGTGCTCGAATCTCTGCCGTGATGGCCCATTCAAATGCTGGCGATGCATTCCGTCCTTCTGCGAATGTGCCATTGAGGGCTGCTAAATAAGGCTGGGAGACAGTGAATATTGTGAAATGCAGCTTAGTTGGAGTAGGAGGAGTTGTTATTTGAGGATCTGATTCGAGAACACATGAGAAGAGTATATATAGAACAAAGAATAGGAAAGTTGGAATTAGAAAATACTACTCCATATAACAATGCATTATCCTATTAAGTATAGCTTTGATGGTTGTTACAGAGGTTGGCACCAAAAGTCTTAATTTCCCTAATAACCAGGCCCTTATAAGGTACTAAACTAACCCTAGCATAGGGGGGTAACTTAGGTAGAAAATTGGGACTTAGGGGAAAGTATAACCCTTAGCCTTCAAGCTAAGAATATACACCTAACTTTACACCTAAGTGAACACCTAGGCCTTAGCCTGAAGGCAATGACTTTAGTAGTTGACGCTTATTTTCTCACCTTCTTACCTTCTCTCACCTTCTCATCTTCTCATACTTAACCTCCCTTTTTACCTCCTTTTTCACCTCCTTTCTTCACCTCTCTTTTTATCTTCTTCCTCAACCCAATAACCCGATGGCTTCATCTGTTACTAATACACCCTGTTTGGGATGTGCCCTCAACTTATATAAGTTGAATCCCAATGCCACAGAGACCATTATTACAAACTGTACAGGCCCAAACTCCAATTGTCCAGGGTGTCAAGGGTTAGGATCCCAGTGTAGGGTGATAAGTTTTATCTTTTTTCTTTCTATCTTTATAAATAATAATTATTATACTAATATTTATTAATAATTCTAGGTTTACCCATCTGTCCAGCAGCTTGTTGATGCAGTCGACCTTTATCTGCAATAACTATCAAAGACAGCTTCCAAGTCCGAATGGATCAACCTAGCAAGAAGCATCCCCAAAATTTTAAATTAGTTCCATTCTACTCCGTATCTCAAGGAAAATAGCTAGAAACAGCAAAAGAACGAAAGAAAAAAAACAAAAACATACAACAGCCGGGATTCGCTGGTGGTCACCCACCCAACTACTAACCGGCCGGCAGGCGGCTTAAGTATGGCTGAGCGGACGGGAAGCCCTGTATTCCACCTCCTATGGTCGTATGTATCTGTTTATTATTTGACTGTTAATATATAGTCATACTCCGTATACATTTATTTGCGTATCAGCCCCCAATGATACAATCCCAATCCCTAACCTTAGACACGTGAAGTCGCTGACGCCGACGGTAGAATAGATGTGTTGGGTTAGTGCAGTGGAGAGAAGTTGTTTCACATTGAAAAACATCAGCATCTGGTTTATCAAAGAGTTAGCTTAGAGCGGCTTCCATTCAATCTCATTCTAGCAATAAGAACCAGGAGAGCATACCATCGAACTCGTACCATCTATTATCCTCAAGGCCCTTGGCAAATGTGACATAATGTTCACCTTCTGTCCCAGCATTATTTAAATTGATCACCGCGAAGAGTTCGTATATCAATGCATTCTCTGTCGCATCCGGTCCCGGGTTGAACTTCAGCCCCTTTTTAGGAAATGTGAGGAGGTTCTTCCCAACTTGCTGCACGTCTATAATCACTACGAATGGGATTCCTAAAAGCTCCCTTCTCATACATACCTCTCTTTCAACTCCACATTCCCGACAATCCCAAAGCAAGCAGCGTTCTGTCCCAAATGCCTTCAAACAGTCCACCAGGTTATATGTAAGATTATTCGCAGGTGTGCTTCGGTCTTCTTCAATAGGAAGATGAAGTGGAAGTGTTAAATCATAGCGGAAGCCAACATGTGTCATGTTGCAATAAGGGCAACTGAAAATCTCCTTGAAACAAAGTAGAAAAGGGCCAAGAAAAACAGGCTTCACTATATCTCTAAATCCGCTTAGCTCGGCTTGCCATATGTTGTGGGCTCCGTGCGGGTAATCATAAACCACCATGGGTTCGGAGGGGCGGCAGTTGGACCAATATTTATGGTTCACTTCTTTCTCCAATGCTTGAAGAAGCGCGTTGAGAAAACTACTGGCAGTAGGTGTAGGGCCGCCTATTTCATAGAACCGTGCGACCTCTTTGAAGTAATTTAGAGCCTTAGGGACTATTTCAATATCCTGATAGGCATTGAGAATTAGATCTTTATACGCTTTGACCAAAGATGGTGACTCAATGATCTCCCTGTCTATGCCGCGGGTTCTGCCTAGTAGACCATAATCATTAGAATAAACGATCTTACGAGGGAGGAAACTTTGATGAAAGGACCAATACTTAGGAAATTCAGACTCAATGCCCCAGTACTCCATAGGGCTTAAATCACGCTATTCATATAGTCATCCTTGGATTTATTTTCCAAACCTACGATGCCACGTATTGTCTCCCAGGGTCTCTCTTGCCGGAGTCGGTCAATTGGAGTAACAAATTCAGCTCCCTCCTCCGCACTTATGATGAAACCGGCTGCTTTTATCTGCCCATGTCCCTGCTGGTATTTGCCTTTTGACATTCTTGAAGACAGAGTTTCCATAACTTTATGGTGGCCACCGCGGGACGCTGCATGGAGGGCTATACCTTCCCAGACCCTATGTGACTCGTCGTCCCAGTATTTACCCCATGCACTGGTGTTGGCACCATGATCTAACAGTAATTCAACGATAGTATTCTGGCCTTGAGACGCAGCCGCAACAAGAGCTATATTCCCAGGTCCCCAATATCTGTTGGGATCCGCCCCAAAGCTAAGCAGCAACTTTACAATTTCGATTTCCCCGCCATATGAGGCTGCGTATATTGCATTAGCAAATAACATCGTCCTTGATTCTCGGTTCTGATAATAGCCCGTAGCATTTGCGTCGACACCTCTTTGAAGTAGTATCTCAACAATTCTTTTCGAGCCACCTGAAATCGCCACTAGGAGAGCTTGTCCAGAAGGCTCAAGATCCTGACAATAGTTCAGTAGATATTGAATAATATCTGAATGGCCACCACGAACAGCATTCATGAATATGCGGCCGAGATCGTAAGTTTTGACATCAAAATCTCCGACGCTCTGCAGAACTGACCGGACAACGTTCTCGTAACCACAAAATGCTGCTTCGAGCAGTATTTCGGAAATAACATTCGCTGATGGATAAGCCAAGTTCGCATGATTTCCGCCAATTGTATCCAATACACAATCTACGGCTTTGTGATCACGGCTTCTTATCGCGCGTAAAAGCGAGATGTTATCCACCTCCGCCCCATGGTTGATAAGGAATTTTGCAATTTGACTATAACCGTGTGACACAGCACAATCTAGAGGGGACCCAGAAAGAGGATTTTCATATGAAATGAGACGGTTCTCAATCCTATGTCGAGTCACGGGAGGGAAAGTCTCTTGATGAATGATGTCACCACACTGTAAAGCGTGCTGGAATAACACCTGCATGATCTCGAGATGACCATTGGCTATGGCTGCTTGGAGAGCAGTTCCATAAAACCCGCCTTGTTGAGATATATCGGCTCCACAGTTTATCAATTCTACAACAACACTACAGTGACCCTTGGCAGCAGCAGCTTGAAGGGCAAAACCGTAGTAGCCCCCATTGGCATCAACTTTATACCCACGAACTATTAGGGGTTTTATATACCAATATAGACCCAGTTCCGAAGCAATGTACATGAACGAAGCGTTTTTCCAGCGAGCCCCGATGTTGTTCCACACTGCTTTCATGTCCCAAAAATTTTTCCAGCGATCGTATACCCGATTATTGTTGTGGAAGAGGCTGTTTAGAAGTGATGATTCACTCCCTCCAGTAGCTTTTGTATGATCAAACAAGTATTCCGCAGCATATTCCAGAAATGGATGGTTTTCACACACCAGTATAAACTGCTTTTGTATATCCCATATTTCCTGCGAGCTATCCAGGACATCCATCTTGGGTAAATATTTGATATCAAGAAAGTTGATGCAAGCACGCTCCAAATGAGTATTCCCTAAGCTGACCATTTGGCTATAGGAGATGCATCGAAGTATCTTAAATCCGCTCCCGCTATGGAAAAATTCTCTGACCGACTCATGAAAGAATTGAATAATAGGAGGTTGGCCGGGCTTTACTCTCGCTATTTCTATGAGACCTCTTGACCGCTTCTTCAGATATTTTTCAAACTGTTTGTCATGTTGTGAAATGGCATTGAACTTTGACATTGGTGTAGGGATTTAAATGAACGATCCAAAGTAAGGGCGAACCGCAGTTCTATGGGTATCAATGGCCGCTGTGCGAAGAGAATCCAGAGAAATACGGACAAAGATTCCTGGAATTCATCATCCGGAATAGATCGAATATTATGTTCAATAAGATCCTGCAGATCGTTTGGAATCGACTGTAGGAGAGCTAAGAGCCTGCCTGGTGACTCCCCATCATCTATGGCGGCCTGGATTTTACGGAGCACCAATACTGCCCAAAGGAAAACACCATTGGAGCGTGTGATTATCTCCCTTGCAAGCTCTTTGGTGTCCTGATCAATGCCACGAAAGCCGGACGATACAAAGGTTGATATATCAGGTTCATTGAAGGTTTCCAGACGCAGCTCGGTATATTTAGTCAAGTTTATATTTGGATAATGCCGACTTGACACACAAATCTTCAGGTTACAACCAGCAGCAAGGGCTGCTTTGTCTAACAAAAGAGCAGCCTCCCGTATTTCTTCCTCTCCGCATTCATCAAGGGCATCAATGAAAAGAATTATCTTGTAATCTTGTGAATTACTGATGATACGGTTAACATGGTCGAGCAGCTCGCTTACATACCAAGTCCACCCAGGAGCATGAAATTCATTTATTTGGCGAAATTTTGTGAGAAAATCGGATAGAAATGGTCTTGCCTGGAGGAGTATCTGATGCAATAACGATCGTAACAACCCAGGTATACTTTTTTCAAGAGTACTTCCCCTGGCGCTGAAAAAGAAGGCAGCCACAACTGTACGGGGGTTTCCTTGGTGCCTATTTTGGGCGTGGAAATAAGCTTGCTTCATAAGGGTAGATTTTCCAGAGCCCGGCTTTCCCTTAATCCAGAGAATATTACAAAATCCCGTGCTCTCAGTTCCTCTATCCCACTTCATAAATGTTCTGTTTCCAAAGAGCCAAGTGCAGGTGTTATCAATGGGTTGTTCTATGGCATAATGCCGTGCTTCGATTTCTGGGTATGATAGTGAACGTAGGCATGCTAGCGCTAGTGGTCAGAAATAAGGCTGGCTGTGATTCGCTTTCGATTAACCCACCACGCTCTTCCGCATTCCACTGGTTGCTACTCAGCGTTTTTACCCACCGGCGAAGCTCCCCAGTCAGCGCAATGAATCCCGGATCATCGACATCGTTGAACTTCGTCATATTTTCGTGGTTCTGCCTAATTCCTATAGGAATATAACCAGGCAAAATTGCTGAATGGAACGGAACAACCTAGGAGAGTAAGAGGTATTAGTAAAAAAAAAACCCCCCTTTCCTCCACATCCACAACTTGAACATCTAACTAGATAACTTACAAGTCCAATTCCAGCAAGAGGCAATTCTTCATAGAAACAAGTGATATTTATCGGCTGAAGTCCGTCCTTTTCCCGTGACCGAATCATCGTATGGAAGCCATCCTGAACCCGCGCAAGTACCTCGGAATCCTCCTTAAGCACAGCCAAAATCTTGGAATTTGCGTGCTTTAGGATACCGATGGACCTAGCAAGATATGCAGCCCAGGTCGCGAGCCCGGAGCCATGGTGAGTAGTTCCGAGAAATGCGATGGCGCAGGTCAACTCAAGTATCGCTCGTAAATGTGGTTCTGGCCGCTGCCGTGCTAGAATAAATGCCTATGATTGAATATAAGCCTGGGCTCTTGTAGACTATCGGACAACAGATTTTGACAGCGAATGCTTACATCCTCACACACCAGCACCTAGACTATGGCATGCAAAGATGATCGGACGGTCGTTCTGCTGATGTTAGTTTGTGCCATTGTTAATGGTGTTGATTGATCGTCTTACGGTGTCATCGTTTTCTCTATACCCCGCGACAGCAGTGAGTAAGTTCATAGCATGATTTTCGATCCTACTTTGCGACACCAATCCTTTTAATTCGGCTACCTGAGCGTCATATCCGAATGTAAGTACTCTGACGTTGGGAATTTTGGCTGGTAACAGCACTTGAGGCCAAGGTAGAGTGGTATTCCCAGCGGCCCAACTTTTCTCGCGATCCCCCGTCAATCCGTGGACAATTATGACACTGAAGTATCGGGAGTTGATTAGTATCAAGAGTATCCGTACTTTTTGATACGAAAATATAAAATGCTAGGAAACGGGCAGCCAGAATAAATAAAATCTCTTACTCGGCCACACTGCTTTGCCCCTCAGCCAAATACCACACGGGAAGGAAACCTTGCGGAAAGAGGGCATTCTACTGTAGCTTGGTCGTAATCAACTAACGGCTTGCCTTGGATGAACTAGAAGCTGAGGGGAAAAAAGTGTTGCGCAATCGTCGAATATTCAGTTCTTATAGCTTCATCTTCGACAGAATCGCTTCCTGTCTAGAAATACCCGATCTGGATTTGGATCAGGGAGGGAGGGGCAAGGCTTCATCCATCCGGACTTAATTTGCCCAGATTATGTTTTCTGGTTGGTTGATCATCCCTGCGAACAGCATGCTTGCTCAGCCACTTATCTCGGTTGTTCCTCATATTCTCGTATTAACAACTAAGCAAGAACGGCGAGATTAGGCTGGTTGGCAATGCAGGCTCATGACATGAAGTTGATACCTGTGGTTAACTAAGCTAACCAGCTTATTTGAGTGGAGACAAGGCTGCCAAGCTGTCTAGGTATCTGTCGGCACTATCTCAATATCCTTACAGGCATTGAAAATTGTATTTCCATGCGCTTGACCGAAGATGGTGACTCGATGATTTCCCTGTCCATGCTGGGGGTTCTGCCTAATAGAGCATAATCATTAGATTAAACGATCCGATCAATTTCTTACTATTTGCTAATAGCAGAATAATACCAAGATCCAAACTACCAAGTAAAATAAAGGAAGATCAAAAGAGAAAAGAAGGAAAGAAAACAATACAAGTATAAGGAAGTATGGATATTGAGATCGCTATAGCTCTGCCCTTCCAGACCAAACTACCTGTAGATGTCATCCTCAAATAAGAATTGCTTCTCATTTTCTAGGCGTACCAGAACCTCCGTTTCCATTGCTGTACAAAACCTGTGGTCCTGGAATGATGTTTGAGGATTAACTGAAGCCTTTATGCAATAATAAACTGCATAGAAAAAGTTTGTAGGGATATTTCCATCCTCTTTTTGGGCCTTAAGCAACTGATATACAGCAGACGGATCATGTGTTTCCGATGGCTTATAGCAAATTGGTTTTGCACTGTTAATCTCTAAGAGCATTATGGCAAGGGAGAGCAGATTTGAGCGGTCTTTTGGCATGGACAGGTTATTATCCGGCGTATTCGAGGAATAGGTTTTGATTAGATATGGATATCGAATGTTAACTGCCTTCCTTGGGGAATCATCAACTTTCAAAAAGGCGATTTCATTTTGGTGCCAGTTGCCGCCTAACCATGGCGTGTTAGCCAATTGTAATAATGAAGATGTTAGTGTAATCGAGAGCGTGTATCTATCGATCTTCGTGAGATGCGGTAGCATGTCTCGGAGAGTGAAGATTCTGTTTAAGAAGCGCGGCCGTATTAGAGCAGGATGCCCTCCACGTAATATTCCAGCATTGTCTAAATAAAAGCCAACACATTCATAAGAGCATGACTCTATGCTCAAACAAACATCTCTAATTTCCTGCAACTGAGCGATTACTTCATTTGAAGGCGAACGAGGGTCTTCTGATTCATTATCGGGTGGAACAATTTTCACACAGGCGGCTTGTTCTGGATCACCATTGACAAACATGAATTCTGTATCACGCCACCGTAGCTCAGAGAGGGAATGAACAAAACAGAGTCCAAAGCTGTCACCACAAACGGGCCCATCCAAACGGGATATCATTCTCCGATTCTTTGAACGCCGTACATGACGTTGCTGTAAGAGCAACCCGGCTTGGTGTGATGGGTATGCTCTGCACCAGCTTCGGCATAGGACCTCGTGTAGTTTGGTGGCGTTCTTTTGGATATACCCAACGGGTGCTATAAATTCCACCTTAGTCTGTGTGGGGTAAGTCTCCTCCCCTAATAGCTGCCCTGATCTTTTTATAAACCCCTCCAGCGTTTTATTGTATTTGTCTAGGTCTCTCAACATCTGCTGAACTATCCGTCGCTTCATAGTAAACCTAACTCGCTTTCTGAACTCAAACCTCTTGAGAAAAGGGAGCGAGTCGGAAAGCGGGGGATTCGCCGCGAGTATCGCCCGAAGGCCTTCCTGCGTAACCTAGAAGAGGTAAGAAATGTGACATAAGGCTAGCCTGTATTGCTTTTTGAGAAGGGAAGAAGAAGTTGTAAATTTAAAAATGACGAATGCGGTATGCGAGAGGGACAGAGAATTTTCCTACATACCTGATCAGCTCCATCTATATCCAAACATTTTGCCAAACTGACAATAATACTTTTAATATCTTCGATTGTTGACATACATGGGTCATATGCGAGCTGTAGCTTGTCTCGAAGCATCTTTGCGCAATATCCATCTTTCCACAAGTCGCTACTGCTCGGATTTTCTATCATCACACAGAGATCCTCCTGGTCTATGATGGACCCCAAGAGCAGGCTAATGATCTGATTATATACGGTAAGCCCCATATATAGGCCTCGAGTGGCTTTAGAGAGCTCTCCTTTCCACTTGAGAAACCTGACAGCTGGATCAATTCCGTTCTCATAGTGTTCTAATGCAGCAATAATCAATGGGAACGCCGCGAGGACCAATCCTGCAGTCTCAATGCCAGTCACCATCCTTATTAACTAGTGTGCATAGAGCCAGGACGTTTTTATAACTCTAGTTAGAGGAACATCTGGTATGAAGCATCGAAACACGCTGATCTGGCAGGGCTGGAACATCCAGTATTAAATAATAATAAACAGCCATGCCAAGTTTGAAGGTTTACCCCGCAGTCACAAAATACAGCCTTGCCTGCATTCTTCTATTACTACCAGAAGCAGTATATTATAATAGTTTTATCCCTCCCATCCCTTTCCAAGATAAGTGAGACGAATGATGCCTGGTATACAAAAACTGATATTCCCCGCGTTAACCAGATTCAAACCCTCCCTTTAAAGCTATTGCTTTAGTTATTGATAACTATGGAGTCTATTGCTACTATTACTTGGACATGTTTATGGAACTTCAACAATCTAATGGCTTTACTTGAAAAGTGTTCATCTGCACATCCCGATTCTATGTCTCCAAAAGCCATCGATAATGAGATCGGTCGATTTAAGATCTGGATAGGAAATCTCGGGGCCTTGCAAAAAGGTCATAGCTCCCTAGACTTCCGACTTCGAGAGTCCACGGTTATGTGCTCTAATATACTAAAACTACTTGACCAACTGAGCAATGCGTTAAGTAAATGTAAGAATATCCAAGATTGGGTCTTATATTACTCTAAATGATTACCTAGGTAGTAGTTTACTCACTTAAACTTCTTTAGGTATTGAGGTTGTCAGTGGTCAGCGGTTGCCATGGGAACAGCAAACAGAGGCTGCTCATAACAATGGCGATGAAGACATAACAGATAGCAGCGAAGAAGAATTCGAACCGCCATCGAGCCCAGCGGATAATTCGGAGCTAGGACTACATTTATGTACAATCCTCGATGTGATATCAGATCTTTATAGGTTATCTTTCATGATTAGGACCCACAGTCATCGAACAGTATCGACAAGAGCTACATCGTATAAGGAGCTTGATGAAACAACAGGCGAAGATATATTCTCCATATATGCTATATATGATCGAAATTTTGTTGAAGATGTACTAAAAAAGATCCGCCAAAATCGTCACGAGCCAAATTATGAATTCTTAACCGATCGACTCAGTCTAGCTATAACGAATCGCCGGCGATGTCTTAAATACTGGTTTAGACATTCACAAAAGCTCGCCGCCCACGTTGCTATCCCAGAACACGGAGCTGAACGCAAATCTGCTGAAAGAAATGATCTGCCTACTGTGGCTCACAATCCTACACAAATACCAGCACCGATAGCTGCTAGCCGAAATTTTCTCTCGACTACAGAGGCGACAAAGTATGACCAGAGGTTTGATGACCCGCTCGAAACCAACTCAACTATATCTAATGCGACCACCGCATACAACCTGGATGGGGCTTCAGTCAAACTGCCTCCTCCACCCTCTCTAGCACCAACAGACTCTGAGTTTGTCTGTCCATTCTGTCATGTGCTGTGTCCAGCGAAGATTGTAGCTACCAAATCTTGGCGGTATGTTCACTTTTCCTCCCTCTGGCTCTCCTTGTGCATGAAGTAACTAATGTATTATAATCTATGTCAGAACTCATGTGCTGCACGACCTTCAGCCCTATGTCTGTACTTATTCCGATTGCCCCAAACCAGAACAGATGTACGCTAGCCGGCATGCCTGGCTCGAGCATGAGCGTTTAGCCCACTGCAGGGTGTGGCAGTGTTTTGAGCATACAGGAATGTACTTTGACTCCGAACAAAAGTTGTTGGGTCATCTGAGCGGGCATCATGGGCATTTGACTGGCTTGCAAATGTCTATCCTAGCAGGACTCTCAGATGTAACTCTTGAGGATAAGCGGAAAAAGTGTCCTTTCTGTTTTTTTGAAGGGGATTTTCCAAGAGGATTCTCAAACCATATGGCAAATCACCAGGAAGAGCTTTCTCTCTTTTCGGTGCCGTCTTCGTCTTGGGGCAACGATACTACCATGCCTAGCCCCGGCAATGGACCCTTCGCAGTTCCTCCAACAATCTCATCACTATCCTCTTTTGATAGCCGACCAGTGTCTCAAGGAGCGAATATTGAGCCAGAAATACTTGCACCTCTACTTTTCCATTGTAGCGTAGCTGAATGCCAACACCATATAGACGGATTTGCCACACAGCATGCCTTGGATGAACATATGGAAAGAGACCATGTGGCCAGAATTACCGATCCCGATAGCCTCAGATGTCCAGGACAGCGCCACCTTCGGCTGGATGGCAATTTCCGATGCCCATCCTGTTTAGGTTGGTTCTCTAGAAAATCAGATTTAAGGCGTCACCTCTTGACACTAAATCCACCTCTATTTTACTGCTGCCCTCTCTGCGATACACAGTTTTCACGAGTAGACCGATTCCGTGACCATATGCGTTCCCACCACCCAGAAAGCCGTGAGTGGTATGAGTTTCAACGAGGCACAAATAGGGAGGCTCTAGAAAGATATGCAGTAAAAAATCTTAACTTTCGCTTCCCAGATCCTTGTGCTTGTGGCAACCACCATAAGGATTTTGATAAGTGGTTCCACCATGCTGTTGACCCTTCTTATCCAGGTTATTGCCATGCAGCCTTCCCTGATGCTCAGGCCCAAGTCACTCACAAGGCTAATGACACAGAGGCTCAGAAGGGAAATCTAGAGTGAACTGAATGATTGCCTCAAATAGGTAATCCAATTACTTTATTCTAACACTTCCACTTTATTGCCTATTTGACCTAGGATGCATAATAATAATAATATATATCACAATCAGAGCAAAAAATTTTATCAGTAATTAGATTATAAGATCAACGTTCATAACAATATCCCACCCTCGAGCAATCCTCTAGCTATCTTCTGATAGTAAGATGACCTCAGAAACCCAGGTTGCGGGCGTGGGAGGGGCCTTCCTAGCACCTCCAACCGACGCGACCAAACAAGGAAAGACGCCAGACAGCAAAGAAACGAACGAAAGAACGGAACGAGAAAGAGTTAAAGCAGAGATCGAAGGCATTATATGCCATCTAGAGAATGGAGAAGAGACGAAGGAGGAGAGAACGGAGAAACTGGCAGTAATGAAGCTGCTACTCAAAGAAGTGTGGGAAAGTTACCAAAACTACGAGAACAAAATGATAGACCTAATGCTCACGAATGCAAGAACCCTGCGCCCAATCCCTACTCCTACCCAGTCCTTCACACAGAGATCGAGCCCAGGCCTGTCCTACGCAGCAGCAGTAGGAAGCACCCAACCGACCATCATGAACCAGCCAGCGAGAATAAGCCGAGAAATACGAGTCAAGTGCCCAGAAATTCCAGAAAGAATGAAAGGGAAACCCACAAAGGAGATACAGGAGGAGATTAACAAAGAGCTCGGTCAGGATGGCAGGAAAAGCATACTAGGAGCCCGAAGACTGGAATCTGGAGACATTGTCCTAGTGGCAGCATCTTCAGTAGAAAAGGCACAAAGGGAGAAGAAGCAAGACTGGATGAAAATCCTAGGAAGAGGAGCGACAGTCAAGGGGAGAGAATCGACAGTCCTAGTACATGGGGTAACCAAAGCCTTATTCCAGAATGAGAAACAAGAAGTAGGGATAAGAAAAATACACAGTGAGAACAAAGGAGATATGGGGGTGAAGAGGTTTGCATGGCCAAGCAAAGCACTGAGAAGCGATAGAACACGGGGGACGCTTATCCTGGGGCTCGTGGGACCGGCAGAAGCCAATTATCTTATACAAAATGGGCTCTTCCTAGATGGAGAAGTGCTAGA
>JANTQB010000126.1:0-52179 GCA_032988175.1 Myotisia sp. PD_48
TCTCTCCAATTGGTTAACTACAATATTACTAATACCACGTGATTTAGTGATCCAGTTCACCGTGAACCACGTTAGATATTAAACTAAGTGATTTGAGCATTAAAATATCTCTAGATTCTAGTCACTAAAGGAGGGCTTTTTCAATTCGCGTACTGTAAGTGTATGTTCGTATGGGTGGATCTTTTGGTGATTTCCCGTTACTACTCCATAGATTGAACCAGCTTCTATAAACAAAGAGATTTAATCTTCATCCCAATTTGGATTCTGCCCTGGGGGCTTTGGGCCACCAGCCTGACGAGCGACAATGATCTGATCAACACTAAGAACGGTCCTCGCAGCCTCTGTCCCGAGTTTGATAGCCCACGATTTAGTAACAAGCAGGTCCAGAATCTCCTCCTCCACGACGTCAATTGTCCCAGAAGATGTAGAAGCAAGAACATCTACACCGGTTGTCCAATGAGGTTCTTCTTCCTCTGATGACTCCTCATCATCCTCTTCTTCAGAGGACTCATCTTTTTGCTGGTGAGCAGTATACAGCCTGGACAATACCTCCGTGGCATTTAAACCAGCGGATTCTGCCAGTGTTCGAGGGATCACCTCGAATGCTTCGGCATATTTTCGAATGGCGTACTGAGAAAGACCCGGGGATCTGTCAGCAAAAGCGGAAATGCGTTCAACGAGCTGGATTTCCGTAGCACCAGCGCCAGGAACAAGTCGCGGGTCTTTGCTTATGGCCTTGACAACGTTCACTCCGTCATCAATGGCCCGTTCAACATCATCAAGGTAATTTTGTGTTGCCCCACGGAGTAATACAGTAGCGGTGCGGCTGAGAGACCCTCCATCTTCCTGTCGGAACACTGTGACTCGATCACCGCCAATTTCCATTGTCTCGACAATATCAATGCTTCCCATTTCATCGGGCATGGGGGCTCCCAGACGAGCTAATGGTGTAGCACCGACCACGCGGCATAACCTGCGGAGTTCAAACTTAGATAGGATCTTGATAACGAGGATATTGTAGCGGTTTAGATAATGAAGAGCTAGTTCTCCGACTGTAGAGCCAGCAACAACGACGCGAAGACCTGAGTCGTAAAGTTCCTTGACAGCAGTCTCGAGCCCAGCTTCCTCGCCCTTTGTAAAATCCAGCATCTCCTGTGCATTGTGCAAAAGAACAGTTCCCTTGGTCTCTGTCTGCGAGGTGTCAATTGGGCAACTGAACACCCCAACTTTAGCCTTTTTCGCCTTCTTAATCGAACCCTCGGGTTCGCGACCGAAAACCATGCCCTTCACAACACGAGATTGCTCCAAGCTTCCTCCCATAATTTTAATAACTCGAACGTTGTCGACGTTAAAGTTAGCTGGGTTCTTCGGAAGAACTGCAAGCACAGCTTGTGCTACCAAAGGTGCCAGTATTTCCTCGGTGCCTGACTGCTTGCTTCCAATAACAGTCTTAAGAGCCTTTCCAAGTTCAGATACCGAGCGCATTTCCTTCAATCTATCCACCTCAAGATCTAAATTCCCCAGACAATTAGTTCATTTAGTCTAGAAAACAAGGTGATACAGAGGAACTAAAGAAGAGAACCACAACATACCATCTAAAGTTTTTAAAGCAAAATTTTGTGCCATCTCATATCCCTGGACAA
The DNA here is from genome assembly GCA_032988175.1 of Myotisia sp. PD_48. Lineage (NCBI taxonomy): Eukaryota > Fungi > Ascomycota > Eurotiomycetes > Onygenales > Myotisia > Myotisia sp. PD_48. Next base: position 1,644 of record JANTQB010000126.1, read on the forward strand.
TATCGCTTGTTTTTAAACCCATTCTTAATAGTTCTTCAGCTTTTCGTAGCAGTTCACCAGCAAACGCAATAACCATATTGGTGCCATCTCCCATTTCAGCCTCCTGCTGTTGGCTGGCCATGACCATAAGCTTTGCTGCAGGATGTACAACATCTAGTTCCCGTAGGATTGTAGCAGCATCGGACGTGAGAATCATTTTTTGGAGGTGGTTAATAATTATTTTATTTCGACCGTGGGGTCCCAAGGAGGTCAGCACAGTCTGTGAAATGGCCCGACAGGCCTCAATATTTCGAATAACAGCCCCATCTTCGGAGTCATGGCTATATCCAAAGTCAACATATCAGCAACCATAACAGGTAAATGCACATTTTCAAGGGGTCAATCCATATAATAGACGATTTACATAATGAGGGGGATATCCCTACCTGGAATAGCCTTTCTTGAAAAGTCCCGAGTTGGGTGCTTTTGGTATAGACAGCGACATGGTTCCAAAGCAAACTATACTATGCCTTTCTTTCCTTCTGTACTTCCGCTAAAAGGAGAGGAGAGAGAGAGAGAGAAAGAGTGGGAGACACACAGTGAACGAAAGCCCATCAAAGCTTCTTTCTGCGTCTTGTTTTGGCTGTGGGCATGTTTGGGCTGTTTGTCGACGTGCTGACATAAGCCACAGCTCTCAACAACTTTTTGTTTGGCTTCAAAACGTCAAAGAAGCTCCCAACAACAACTTAGTCGCAGCGTGTTCATTGCTCCCCACCTTGAATTGCCTGCGCTGCTACGTTTCTTTCTTTCAATCGACTTCAATTGGAAATACTGTTCGCTCATTGAAAATGTTTTCGAGGTTGGTCCGGGCACGCAGCGTTGCTGGTGTTGCTCAGGTTGGGCGAGCACAGGTGCTGCGCCGTTCTGTCACCACCGATGCTGCATCATCGCATGCTGAGAACATTCCAGCTGTATGGTGCTCTTTTGACTTTTGTAATTGAGCCATGTGTAGGAGAAGCTAATAGCCAAGTTAGGAAGATGACAAACCCTTCTCTGTCAAGCTCTCCGACGAGAGCTTCGAAACCTACGAACTCGACCCTCCACCTTATACATTGCAAACAACCAAGAAGGAGTTGAAGCAGATGTATCATGACATGGTATCAATACGGTAAGCAATCAATTGTAATCGCTCTGATATAACCACTAGAGTTGGAATTTTGGAATATACGGTACTAACCATATTGTAGACGGATGGAGATGGCTGCCGATCGACTCTATAAAGAGAAGAAAATCCGAGGATTCTGCCACTTGTCGACTGGCCAGGAAGCCGTTGCTACTGGAATTGAACATGCCATCACCAAGGATGACGAGCTTATCACTGCTTATCGATGCCATGGCTTCGCTCTCCTGCGCGGTGGTACCGTTGCCTCGATTATTGGGGAACTCCTTGGCCGTCGTGATGGAATTGCCTACGGCAAGGGCGGATCCATGCACATGTTCGCTAAGGGCTTCTACGGTGGTAACGGAATTGTTGGCGCTCAGGTTCCAGTCGGAGCTGGGCTTGCTTTCGCAAAACAATACAATAATTTACCACATACCACTATCTGCTTGTATGGAGACGGAGCGTCCAACCAAGGCCAAGTCTTCGAAGCGTTCAACATGGCGAAGCTATGGAATCTTCCCGTCATTTTCGGATGCGAGAGTGAGCTTCCCCTCCCTTTTCGCGCCATTTTCCCTGGGCTTTTTCTCCGCCTTCTTTTTAGCTGACCTATTACAGACAACAAATACGGAATGGGTACAGCTGCCAACCGCGCCGCCGCCCTGACAGACTACTATAAGCGTGGCCAATACATTCCTGGTCTTAAAGTAAACGGCATGGACGTTCTAGCCATCAAGGCCGCTGTACAGTACGGCCGCGAGTACACCGTCAAAGGCAACGGTCCCCTAGTCTTTGAATACGTAACATACCGCTATGGTGGTCATTCCATGTCTGATCCTGGCACGACCTATCGTACTAGAGAAGAAATCCAGCGTATGCGCAGCACCAACGACCCCATCGCAGGACTTAAACAGAAGCTGCTTGATTGGGGTATCACATCCGAAGAAGAATTGAAAGCTATCGACAAGGATGCGAGAGCATATGTTGATGCTGAAGTTGCTATCGCCGAGAAAATGGCCGTTCCTGATGCGACGCCGCGCATCCTGTTTGAAGATATCTATGTTCGTGGCAGCGAGCCACGATGGATGCGTGGACGAACTGTTGACGAGACTTTCTACTACTAAAAACCGAAATACCTTTCATTTTTTCATCTTTTCGTTTGCTTGCCTTTGTTCCCTTTTCTTAAAGCTGGTAGGATCGCAAGTTTAATGCTCGTTCGTTTGTGAATTTTATCTTCTGGGTGTTTTGTACCTTTTTTTCCCTTTCTTGGTTTGTACCATACATTCTAGAGACAAATAGCGAGATGCCGGTTACTTCTTGTATATTTTTTTGGCCACGATATCAATGGACATTTTGCATAACTTCTTACGCACACATTGTCGAGTCAACCATCACTCAATCTCCGTACTTCGGAAGAATGGTCACCAGAAATCCAAAAATAATAAGAAAAGGGCTTGATATACACACACTGTGCTGGCAACTCGATCATCATTCTATTAAAATAATAACGCATCCCAAATACTTGTCCAAACCCTTGTCCTGCCTGCGCGATACAAGAAATGTAACTTAAATCCTCCATATATATGTATATATAAGCCAAATAGATCCAACAAAACCAAAAACAAAATGCAAGAATACAATATAGATAGGAAATAAGACAAGGAATGACAAAAAAGGAAAATAGTATTGTTAGGTATATCAAAGCAACCATCAGACGATTTTCGATGTGGTATCATTTTTTGGCTAATGATGGGATGAGAGAGGGTTATCTGGCTGTGTGGAACAAAAGCATATATAATGTAAGGGCAGCTCAAAGTACAGAATACAGTGCGTGCGTGCGTGTATGTGTAAGTCAGCATGGTCATGATTTCATGGGAATCCAACGGAGAAGGGAGGGAAGAAAGAGGAAAAAAAGCAGAGCAAAGGAAACAACGCATCATGGTGAAAGAAAACAGCAAAGGAAAAAAAATATAATAAAAATTGGCCCGTAGAAACACATGGAAGAAATAAATAATGGAATGAAACTTGTTTAAAAGAAGAACAAAAAGGAAAAAGAATCTGAATTTTTTGGCCGAGTATCCCCCTAATGATGCGGTCGCAAAGTAAGTACTTAACAAGAAAAAGAGAGCTGAACAAAAGGGAATAAAATATAGAAAAAAAACCGAGTGCGGTTTGGTAGGCTATATGGTTATATCTCAACAGAGACAGATGCAGAGGGACGGTATATATATATATATATATATATATAGAGAGAGAGAGAGGTTTCTTTCAATTTTTTTTGTTTCCCTCCTTTCTCTTTCGTCTTTTTCTCTCCTCTTTTAACTCGTTTTGGATGGTTCCCTTTTCGGTTCTCTTTCCCTTTGTGGTTCTTCTTCACTGCGGTTCAGCTCTTAATACACCCATGATAATCTCCTGTGTTCTCTGTAGCGCGACAATCTTCTCATTGATAACCATAAGATCTTTATCAATCTGCTCGCGAAACTCCGCTCGCAACTCAGCTTTTATCTGGTCAAAGGTTGATACTGATATTGGCTTGGCGACTGAGGTTAGATTCGCAATGTATGCATCAGTTAGGCTTGTGCCATTGGGAGTACCGACACCGACTCCTACTCCGACACCGACACCAGCTGATGGGGCGCCGGGGTTGGAGCGAGCATGGTGCGGATCGTATGACCTGCGGGAAGAAGGGTGTTGGGAAGTGGATTGTGTTTGTGGCTCGGCCACGGAGAGTAGCATGGCGGTGGAAGGAGACATATTTGGATTGGCGGTGCGAGGAATGCTGGTGTTATTAGACTTGTTGAGGCGGGACATGGCCTCCAGAGTGACATCTGTTTGGGGGGAGGAAGATGATGGTGCAGCAGAAAGTAAATCTGCGGCCGTGGAGATGGTCGGAGTGACGGAGTGGTTGTTATTGACATTATGGTCTGGAGCTCCATTATTGGTGGAGGGGTTGGCGAAGAGGCTCCCAAATGCGAGCGAAGTTTGCTGCTGTTGTTGGGAGGTTGGCTGAGAAGGAGGGGGGGGATTTGGGGTGCTATCCAAACTGCTTCCGTCAACAGCAACTGATTTCCTCTTGCGGCCTCTCCGGCCTTGCTTTGCATTGATTCGATCGTTTTCCTGCTGTTGGAACCGTCTCCAGACAGGAACCCAGGAATCCACAGCTGCACTCCACGATCCGTCTGTCGGATCATCTCCACGTTTCCCGCCCATGCCGTTGAGGAATTTAATGCGCTGCTGCGTCACAAATTCGACCTTCCGCCGCACACTATGCCACGAGTATGGGTGACCTTCAATCCGGTTAAATTCCTGGGTGATATTCATCCACCATTCACAGAGTTTGTTCCGCTCTCCGAAAGAGTCAGAGTGCCTATTGCATATTTCAAACAGCACGGTTTCTTCTCGCGTTGTTAGCCTTTTACCATGCTTTCGCGGTGCGGCACCTTCAAGCAGGGCAACCTCTGGTGTTTCGCTCTCCTCTTGAGCCGGGGGGCGATCCCATGAGCCTGTGTGGGTTGCAGAACCGGGAGGTTGAGTCTGATGCGGAGGAGCAGGTTGCTGCTGCTGCTGCTGCCTCTTTTGATGTTGTTGTTGCTGCTGCTGCTGCTGCTGTTGCTGTTGTTGTTGTTGCTGCTGCTGCTGTTGTTGTTGCTGCTGATGGTGTTGCTGCTGTTGCTGCTGTTGCTGGTGATGCTGTTGATGCTGTTGATGCTGATTCTGCTGGTGGTTCTGTTGCTGATTTTGCTGCTGCTGCTGGTGATGACGTTGATGCTGCTGGGATTGAAGATGATGTTGTCGTTGAAGGTGCTGTTGAGTATGCTGAGTATGCTGCTGCGGTTGGGCCTGCGAATGCTGCTGTTGTTGCTGATGATGATGAAGGATCTGGTGCTGCTGTTGTGGTGTCTGGGATTGTGAGTGAGTATGCTGATGGGGATGTGCGTGCTGCAGAGGAAGATGTTGAGGGAGCTGTGGATGCGGCTGTTTTTGCGAGAGTTGATGTTGCTGCTGTTGTACATGATGATGTGAATGGGCCTGCTGTTGTTGTTGCTGCTGCCGCCGTCGACTATCATGTGCTACTCTGGCATTTGGCATATGCATGGACTTCTGATAAGCCTCCTGGCCATGCAGCACTACCTTCGCCTCGGCCTCCTGGTCGGTGTAAGGGTTATCTCGCAAGCCGGGGGTTTCTGAGGCGGAAACAATCTCGTTTGCGGCAGCGTGATGCTGGGTGGCGGGCGCAGTGTCATGGTGAGGAGCGGGGATAGAGAAGTTGACGGTGGTGGGCTCGCGCAAGGTAGAGATGGGAGGGAGAGGAAGCGCACTCGAGAGTGGCCTGGTAGGTGCCGGATTTAGCCATTGAGCGTGTCCCTGTTGTTGTTGCCTGGACGGATGGGCAGGGCCTGGAGGGGGAGGAGCTTCGACATTGACCCAATTGAACATGTATATTGCTTTTTCCCCGTCAACACTCTGCACGGGTAAGTTTGCTGTGAAGCACGATTGCCCGCAAACATGTAGTTTGCTTCGGGGATAAACGAGAAGTAGGGCGAGATTAAGATTCCAGACAGGGTGGGTTGACGTGTTTGAAAAAAGAGTTGAGGTTCTTTTTTATTATTACTTTTTTTATTTTTATTTTTTTCTTGCTGGTTTCCTTTGGGCCACTGGGTGGTGCTTGTTGGCGGTGGCTAGGCTCTGGCGATACGGGTGGCAGGCGTGTCTCAGCTCTTCATGCGGGCGCGACGGGTGAGTTTGCTGTGTGCTAGTTGTTTTCGGGGAGGCCTTGGAAGAAGTGTGCGATGGGCGACGATGTGAGCGTAGTCATGAAGAAGCACTTGGGTGAGGCCGTTGAAGATGCAACGATCGGTCGTTATTATTAATTGGAGTGATGAAGAAGACGAAGAGTTTTTGGTTTTGCCTCGTAAGATATATTACGCCCACCGCGCCCACGTCGTAATCTTTCGCTCAGCTAGTGTGAGATCAGTAAGGCGCAGCATTCTCCCTGGTTAGTTATTCCCTCCTTGCTCCCAGACAAGGGACAGAGAGTGACAGCAGTCACGAAGGAATTGTCCGAGCAGACCTTAGCTCGTAGACTTATAGAATCTAATCCGAATCTCTCTCCTCCGTACTTGCGTCTTATTGTTTTATTGTTTTATTGTTCGATTTATTGTATGGGGAAAAGGATGGCTCGGTACCTGGTATTTGCGATACAAGCCCAAACACCAACGCTGAAACTTGCCCAAGCTGCCTATTTAACTGGCCAGTTTAATCGTATAATATCCCTGGCTTTTCTTTATAAACATTGCAAGACATATTGTACATCCATTAATACACGACGAATAAATAATAAAATAATAATAAAATAAAAAGCACGAATGTCCAAGCAACAGTAGATGGAGCTTAACCAAACTCCAGCCAATTCAGTCCGAGAACAACAATTACTACACGATATTTGTTTCTGCCTGTCAATTTCAGTTGTAACGGTTGGATTAGCGCCGTCGCAAATACCACACGAAGGCAGGACCGCCAATACTTTCCCCATACGGGCTTGGAACTTCCGCTAATCCAGGTCGGGCAACGGGGTGGCGGAGATAAACGGCCGCACAGATGTTGTGATTCACTTCAAGGTAGCGGGGGATAAACGCGAACGCGCTCATGTACTCCCTCGGTCGCCATGGGGTAGCATATGGTTTGGTGCTATCTATGGGGTTGTCGTATAGTTGTGCAAGAGCACGTTTAAGGGCATCAAGTTCTTTGTCGCTCAAGTCGAACAGGTCCTCGTTGCTAAGGGAAGTGTTTTGGAGGGTTTGAGCGAGAACATCTACATCCCCCTTGTTCTTAGAAGGTGAGGACGATGATATTATTTGATCTTGTGTTAGCGATTGTGGGGGTGGTGAGGAGGAGGATGTGGTAGTGGGTTCTGAAGTTGTTGAGGAGGAGGTTGATTGTGTTGGTGCTGTTGCGGTTTCTCTGGCCTTTTTCGCTTCCTTCTCCATGATGGCCTTCAACTCAAGGAATTGAGCTTCCAGGTTATCAGTGAGGACGGTACTGGTTGTCGAGCGGGATAATACTCGTCTGATGGCTTGTTGGAACGCCCGAACGTCTTGCTTCCGTTGAGCTGGGAGAACATCCTTGTTTGCTGTCAACATGCCCTTCGCCCGCGAAAGCATAAGCTTCAATGTTTCTCGATGATCTTCTGGAGTCTCCGGTTCTGCCTCCTCTTTCTTGGCTGAGGCTTCAGTCGACTCGGTTGACCCACTGGATTCTGGAGCTTTCTTCATCCGCCTACGTACTCGACCAGCTCGTCGTTCTTTGTCATCTTTGGGTGCGCCTGTGGCATACATGACTCTTTCTGGATTGACCTGGAACATGTCGCCTGGATTCAACAGATATCCAGGATATTTCATCTATAAATTATTTTATTAGTTATCCAGGAATTAGTTATCCGGGGAAGGGGAATTGAACTGAGGGATGCTACCTTTCTCCCATTGACAGTAACTTCGCCATGCAAAACGAATTGCCTAGCTTGTCTAGCACTACTGGCAAATAGAGACCGAAATATAGCCACGTCCAGTCTTCTTTCAAGCGGCGCAAAAGTCATCTGCATGTATGGGATGGGCCGCATGTTCTTCTGTTTTTGGTTTTGGCCACCGTCGGGCTTGTCCAGCCCGGATCCTCGACCAGCGGACTCGACCGAACCATCATTGTTGGCAAGATATCTGGCATCCATGGGCACGACGGCGTGCAGACGGCGAGAAAACATCTTCTCCCATTGGCCCTCTCGGACTTGTTCACCGTGGTAGGCACGGGCAATAGATTTTGCACCCCATTTCTGCTGGAAAAAGGTTTTGGATTGGGTGGATGGGAGTCTGATGCGGCTGAGGTTGTAGAGATTGAATTTATTCCAGGACTGGCGGACTTTCTGCAGAACAAACCGGGGGTGTTAAGTGGTAGTCAAGTGGGATAGACAGTATGGATAGGGAACACAAACCGCCTTGCGCAGGTAATTAGTAGCCCTGTTCCTCATATCGCCTCTAACTAGTTTCTCTCTCTCTCTCTTACTTTCTGTGCTCTCTTGTTCTGTCCTCCCTCCTCTCTCTCTTCTTCTTCTCACACTTGCTCAAACTCTTTGAATTTCTTCTGTGAGAGTCACGTGCCAGTGCTATTTTGGGTTAGCTTACATTAGCTAATCCATGTGGGGCGGAAAAATGATTTTCCCTACTCCAGCCAATCAGAAGCGGCCAACCAAAGCTCGGATATGCACGTGTCCACTCTGGCTGGGTATAAAAGGACGCTCGCCTCCCGCTTCGTTTTTGAATTTTTTTTTTCTTTCTCTTTCTTTTCTTCATACTTACCTTGTTTGGGCGGGCGTGATCAACAAGACGCCTTGCCGTGGAAAGGCTCCTACATTGCACATCGTGGAGAGCCTTGCCACTCAACATCCTTCGGGGTTTTGACAGGCACATTCTTTGGCACTTTCTCGTCTCTGAGAACTTCTTTTTCATTGCTTCTCATGCCTTGTGCATGGACTCAAAGAAGACGAAGTACCCGCTCCATTTAAATTGCATGCGTAGTATGTAATAGGTATATAATTACAAGATGAATAAATCGTAGCATTTCTCTTGACTCGCTTTTAATGTTAAATCAACATGTCGCAAATAGCTGCTTGGAGCTCATCAAGGGTACGGCTTGCCTATCAGCTGTACCACCCCCGTCGTGTCGCCCAATCCTCCCGCCGTCCGATTATCTTCATGCATGGGTTGTTCGGGTGTAAGAAGAATAATCGCTCAATCAGCAAGTCAGTTCCCTCGTTACCCTCACTGTGTGTACATGTAATTAATTTCTCGATCGACAAACAGGTTGTTGTCCTCTGATCTTGGAGCTTCGATATATGCATTGGTACCGGAGCTCACTGGAGACCTATAACTATAATAACTAACCCACCACGAATAATAGGATCTTCGCAACCATGGCAATTCACCTCACCACCCTAAACATGACTACACCGAACTTGCCCTAGATGTTGAAGCTTTCATCAAGGACCACAATCTGCAATGCCCCATTTTAATAGGCCATTCCATGTAGGTTTGGCTCGCAGTTAACCAACTTACTCTAGGAGAGTTAATTGAGCAAGTTCTGATGCTTATATCTAGGGGTGCTAAAACAGCTCTGACGTTGGCTTTGCGATCCCCCGATTCAATCTCAGGTGTGATTGCAATCGACAATGGCCCTGTAAACTTACCTCTAACTGCCGATTTCCCGCGATATGTTCGGGGAATGTCTCATATCGAGTCAGCAAAGGTCAAATCCCTAAATGAGGCCGACAACATTCTTAAACAATATGAAACAGTAAGTTACCCCTTCCACCGCTCCAATGTACATTCTCCTTAATTCCAAAATAGTTTGTTCACCTTGCATATTTTGGTTTTAGGACCCTTCTATCCGTCTCTTCCTCTTGACCAATCTAGTCCATGAGGCTGGTGCTTCATCCCTCCAATTCCGTGTGCCCCTTGATATCCTCGCTTCTTCGTTCGATGCCCTGGGGGATTTCCCGTACACAGATCCCACAACCACACAATACCAGCACCCGACACTCATCATCCGCGCGCTGCAAAGCCATTATCTCCAAGATGATGCCCTGCCTTTGATAAAAGCATTTTTCCCAAGTTCGACTGTTGTTGATTTTGATTGTGGGCATTGGGTAATTTCTGAGAAAGCACAACAGTTTAGAGAAGGTATGTATTTATTCCTATTTATTCACTTTGTTCCGCTTTCCTGTTATTTTATTCAATTTTTTTTTTGAAAAAGATTGCTGATCTGGTTCAAGTTGCTACTGAATTTTTACGTCCTTTGTTATAAAGTCGGGTTTAAAGACATTTAGATGCTAACTACACCAAATGTAAATGTCCATTATTATTATTATGAGTAGCTAAAACATCCTCCATGGGTTGCACTCATGTGCTTGTAATTCGAAGAGTCCTAGATTACCTGTCAACAGCTTTGACTAACCGCTGCTTGACTGGTTCGTATTTGGCAATAGAACCAAAAAAAAAAAAAAAAGGGGATCTGCCTCTTCGCCTTGTTTCGAATCAAAATATCTTCATGGTCTTGTTCAATTTGCTCGAGGCCTTGATAAGTCGGCCTGTTGCAGGCAAAGGCCACACACCAGAATGGTTCGTTATCGCCATCATTTTTTACGATTTGTCCAGCCAAAATCTGTTGGAGTGTGTTCGCGGCATGGCATTTGCGACATGCTGTGAATTTTCTCCTTCAATTTTCAGGATCGTAAATCTCTGTAGGCTGTCTGTATTTCGATACACCCTCAATTGGAGATATTTGCCCTTCCATTCGATGTTCTACGCGGATATATGTTTCTTCAAGGCATCATATATGTTTGTTCTCACCTTGAATTTTTGCTGAGCTGACTATCTGTACTGTTAGTTTCCCATTGTTTAAGATGGCTTGGGGCTTGTCATGCAACAGTTCCACTACTATTCTAGTATCTTCTTCCTCTTCAAACCGTGTAATTCCAAGGAAACGCTTCTCATGTAGCCCAGGATTTAGTTGAAACTCGACGGGACGGACATTGGAAAACAAAGATTCCACAAGTGTAACTTTTATTTGTTCAGCAATGTGATTATTCTGTCTTTTGATCTCGGTATGGCATGGCTGGTCGTAGCCGGAAGTTATCAAGTGTCTGATATGAGCATCCGTGTAATCATGAGGCACATTCAGCAGCCTCACAGTCTACGTCATAGAATCATTAGCATAGCGACGAATGCCTTGCTGTGAACTATGTTCTGGCCTGGTAGCGTGGATCGTTTGCCCAAGAATCTTGTATATTCCGTCGTAATATTTTTGCTAGTTAACCGGTTTTGCAATGGTTTGATGACCAAAATTGTGTTTTGAATATGGTATGACGATAGGATCATATCATGAGCATCCTTTTCATAACTATAAACTGATTTGACAGAAACTGATTGTTAAGAAAAATATGCAGCCTGTTTGTTTCTGCTTGAATAACTCTTTATGGCCTCGTAGGAAAGTCGTCCAAAAAAACCCTTTAGTTTGGAATATGGCGTCCCTCGGATGAAGGTGGTCGTAAACCGATCTCAGGCATGAACTTCTTCCAAACAGCCTCAAACCACCAGCCAGGGATGCCCATCTGAAGTCCTTCATCGCATGCCCTCTGCATCCGCGGCACATACTCATGATTCGCCTTGCCAGCCCCAACACGCTTCTCGTCGATGTATACCAGCGCAACAAGATCATTTGTATGCCAGGTTGATCGCATTTTCTCCTGATCCTTATCAAGCCATTCAATAATCGTCACAACTTTAACAAACCACTTGTTGTACGAGGAAGGGCCCTGTTTGCATGGTCGAATTCTGCGGGGAACTAAGGCCGAGTTGGCTGGCACATGCGACCTCACGCCTTCACACAGATCTAGCATCTTCTCGTCGGCAGGATTCATGTCGTATAATATCCCGTAGACACAATCATCACCATTTTCTGCCAGCTCCTTGACGAATGACATCTCATTATTCCGTTGCGCCTCTTCTACGTATTGGTTCTGCGTCTCAGATCTTAACCCTGGGGGCGGAAGGATGTTGGCGTAACCTCTTGTGTTGATAAACCAGCTCCAGCCCTGAATTTTCCCAATAGCAACTGGACGAGCCGATTGTTTTGGTGCCACCTTACAGCGACTTGCCATCTGCGTGACAGATACATTGGAGCCGTAAGCGAAGTATAGCGGCTTCATCGTTTCGTACGCTGATCTAACACGGATCGGCAGTTGTAAGTTGTAAGTTGTGAGTTTTGGGCTTGGGAGCCTGGAATACGTTTTGAATGGCTGTTAATTACGCTAATTAGCTAGAGTATTCATGGTGCAGTTTAGATTCGTATAAAACTGTTGACGTCTGCAGTTAGTTAGCCTGGGGTGTTTGTAATTACTTTTTTACAGGCTCGACCTCTACTGCCCAAGTGGCACATTCTGTCTGAAATACCCCGCCACTTTTGTAATTTTCCCACCTGGTATCGCATTCGTCGATTGGCCGCCTAAAACTGAAGCCGCAAAGACCCCCCGCTCCATCATCGCGTATGTGAAAGCGGCAACTACTCCTCGCTTTAACAGATAATATAACTCTTTGCTTGATTATCTTACTCTCGTGCCATTGAACCTCATTGCGAGTATCAAGGAAATTGTCCGAAGTGGAGCCATCCAAGAGCTTGTCTTTATGGTACTTGCAGAAATAATCAATGAATTCGATAAGGACTGCACGATTCATCCCATGTTTCTCTTTCTTACAATATATCATCCCAGTGCGTGCCCCATCTTCGACGGGGGGGCTTTTGCTTTGGCTTTGAGGTAGCTGTTGGCATTGGTGTTGCTGTCGGTCTGAATCGCTCCTCATCCCATGATACCTGGTGCTTTAAAAGCTCTAAAGCAATCGAATGATAATATGACTTGGAGTGTGGTCCGTGATAATAGTGAATGTTGGTGATGGTCTGAACACTTCCAATATTCAAAGTCTTCATCTTAGTGAACGTAGTAGGCTGTGCCGAGCATCCAGTCACAGTGGAACAGTCCACTTCGGTCGTAGAGCTATACTCTGCAGGTTTGGTTCTGGTCTGGATTTTGCGAACATATTCTGTGCACCAACGAGCCTGCTTCCCTTTATCACACCTGTCCTCCCTATTGTCAATCTCACACTTTGGCCCTTTGCAGAATCCCTTGACACAATCTGACCCAGAGCAAGTGACTGGTGAACATGGATGCCGACTACATATACCATTCACGCAGCCAAGACCAACACATCCAAGGACAAGGCAATTAGGACTAAGGCAACGGTTACTGGTGCTGCAATCTCCCACGCATACTTTATCAGTTATGCACTTTGCTGATGGGTTGCAGCTGTCCCCGCACTCGCCTGCACACGAACGGATTTGACAGTTGGGTCCAATGCAGATACCACTTATACAATCCGGGCCTTTACACTGGAAGCGGAAGCAGAGTGGCCCAACACATCGGCCACCCTTGCAATCAGGGCCCCTGCATAGGTCAATCCTCGCGGGCGGGTCTGGATCATTCGGGTCATTGAAATCAAGCCCACCTCCACGGCAATTGATCAGACATGGTGTGTCGCAAAACAATCTACATTTGTTTCCACAACCGGCCGTACAAGCTGGTTTGGTGGGGCCAGAGCTAAATGACACTGTGGGAAATCTCGGGTCCCGATGTTCTATATCAGAGGAATAAGGCGAAGGAGGCGGGGTGATTGTTCGAGTTCTGGCTAGCCTTGTATGGCGAGGATCACGTTGCGTCTCAGTCGGATTGTCTTCATCCGATGTGTTGCCGTTGGGGTTCTCAGTTCCAATCGGCTCGTCCTTGTCCGATGTATTTCCATTGGGATCATTAACTGTGGTTGGCTTGTTATTCTCTGATGTTTTATCTTCAGGTTTCTTAGTCCCAGCTGGTTTGTCGTCGCCCGGTGTGTCCCTTTCGGGATCATTAGTTGCGGTTGGCTTGTTATTGCCTGATGTTTTATCACTAGGTTTCTTAGTCACGGATGGTTTGCCGTTGCCCAGTGTGCCCCTACCAGGGTCGTTGGTTTCAGCAGGCTTATCGGATCCTTGTGTTTTCCGGCCAGAACCAGGATCCTTTGTTCGTGTGTCAGGCATATTCCCATCACCGTCATAGACAGTTATCACAAATGGTGGTGGACGGATACTCGGCAAAATTATAGTTGTTGAAGATTTGACCATAGTATCAGTGATTGTCCAGTGCCACACATCGATGGCAGAAGTTATCACTTTGGGAGTGTCAGTGATCCATTGCTTTTCGTAAAGCGAGTTATCAAGGAATGTTTTCCATACCTGGAGGTATCATAAGTGTAGTAGTTTTGATAGATCTATCAAATATGGTAGTAGTTGTCACTTTCCCGCCAGGGAGGGTCAACACGCTGGTTCCTATTGAATTTGCAACTTCAAGAGAGGTCACGAAAAGTGGGAACGTGAAGGTTGTTTTGCCTCTAGGCAGTTGCAACGGTGGCATAATAAGCGTACATGGCGGGATGCAGGCAATCACCGGGTTCTTATCCTTATAGATATCTAGAGCGACATAAACCTCACCCGACCCGCTATCTTTGCCCTTTGGATCAGCACCCTCGAGGCCAGTGCTATTCTTATTTAACTGGCCAGGGCGGCCCAATGAACCAGGCCCTCCAAGATCTAGAGCCCAGGCAAAAGTTCCCCCCATACATAATTTATTAGCAAATTCCTGTTTTTGGTTCAAGGTGTTTGCGTCGTCAAAGGAAACCCTATCAATGTTCGCGTTAAAAAACGTCCTGGGATCAACCAATTGATGGAGTATAAATACCATTGGTTATTATCCCAAGAAACCCAGTTCACCCCAGCGGTTCGATCATACACAGGTTTCAGAGATCCTTTTTTGATTATCCTATTGATTTCATAGTCGGAAAGAGTGCCACTAACCCCAGTACATTCTCCAGCCCTTGCACCACCAGAATTTCTGCCGTCTAGTCTTTGAAATGGGCATCCCGGTGTGGTACAAGATGGGTCCTTCAAGGTAAAGGATCTTCCATAAAATCCGAGTCCCAGCATTACTTTTTCTGGAGGAATATAATTTCGCCATAGTAGATCTAATCCGTCCGAAATTTCTGTTGCTTCTATTAGCTGAAGTCGCAACGCTTTGCTTGGGAACAAAATACCTGTTAGGTTGGTATGGGGGTTTATAGTCTCCCGCGTCCACTTGTTAAGCCCATCCCAGGTACCGTGTATATCATATGTCATAATGTTAAACCAGTCGACGACTTTGACCAATTCTTTGATATTAAATCCTCTTAGATACCCTATTTGAACTGTTAATTCTCCGTATTTGCCACCTGTGGACGTTACTGGAGCATAAAAGGGCGATACTAACAATATGAAGCTGGAATTGCAATGCTCAACCCCTTTTGACTTCCGAGAGCCATTTTCAATTCTCTCAAAAGAGTAACGTAGTTCACAAAATCTTCTTCAGAGCCACCTGAGTGAAAACAGTTCTGTCAACCCTTCATCTAGATTTGATGGTGAGGTTTCTAATAAGCATACCTCGATCTTCCGCAACGGGGTATTCCCAGTCAATATCAACACCGTCAAACCCGAATAATAACAAAAACTCAACAGAGCCAATGAATCTTTTTCTCCGTTCTGCATCCCTTGCCATCACAGAAAAAGCTTTCCCTCCAGCATCCCATCCGCCGATGGATAAAAATAGTTTCAAGGAAGGCTTCTTCTTCTTTAGTGCTATAAATTCGTCGTAATATGGACCATCATCGAGATTCATGGAATCTAATAGTCCAGTTTTTGGGTTTATTTGAGCGAAAGCATAATTAAGATGCTAGTTTTTTATTAGTTCCCACGTATTTACAAGCGTGCGATAGTGAGAGGGATAGGACTTATGTAACATACCGTCCACAGTCCAGTGTTGATATCTGATGGGCTCACAGTATCACAGCGATACTGATAATTCCAGCTTTGAAAATAACCAATGTATCGATTGTTGGCTGAACTCCCACCACAGGATCTACTAGGGCATGAGAATAAAGCCCGAACATCAAATATTTTTATGCTTTACTTACGGTCTCTTCACCTTCTCACACCCATTCTGACAACCCTTCCCACAGAAAGCTTGAGTTGTGCCGCAGAAACTTCAAATTCGGCTTCTTTAACAAAATATAACATATATGGGAGGAGATAGGGTTGATCAACATACCCAAACTCTGAACAACAAACGTTGAGTGGACATTTATCTTTCCCTTTGGGGGCATATTCTGTATGGATTGAATGAGCAAGCGTGATAATTCATGGATAGCAAAATGCAAAGGATTCTCACTGCCGCATTCCGATTTTGCATTGCAAGTCGATTGACATCTTTTGCCACAGAAATCAGGGCCAAATCCACAATTGCCCCATTCACTGCAGCAACCTACTTTGCAGTTTTCGGTCTTCGAACAAGTTGTACCTTCGAATTTGATAGACTGTTCGGCGTAGACTAAAGCTAGGGCAAGCAAGACAAGGACATTGAAATAATAAAGTAGAACCTTCATCGCTTCGAGTCTTAAGTTTTGCTTTTCTCCCGAGGTTAAAGGCGCAGGCTTTTTCTTTTTTGGTTTTTTCAGGCAAGGGCTCTGGCTCTGATAGAAGAGAATAATCCAAGAAAAAAAAGCATGCACGATATGTATTACATCATGAGCATACGTTTTTAGCAAACAACAGAGCTGTAAAACTCCATATAGAGAATGGATTTGTTACACCATCGGACGATGCTATCTGTATTCTCGACCGTTGTAAGTATGACCAACCTCATTGCTGTACCCTTTTAAGTCACATATTAGATACATAAGTAAATTTACCTATGTTCCATAAGTATAAAACGAACATTCTCCAGAGCCAAGGGGGACCAGTCGCGCGATGTCTCTAAGGGTGCCGTACATGGAGTCGCAAAACGATGGAACCATATCAGTTGGGCGATAAAGTTGAATAAGATCGGTCCTTTTGTATCCTGAAATTGGGAGATGGTCATACGAAGCGAGAGGTTTCCTCAAATTGCAGTCTGATTGTGGTTGGAATGAGGCACCAACGGAATCAAGGGTGTTGATAGACATTATGCAATCTGCTTGATTGCGAATCCTCATTCTATATAGCTATTAGTGATCTCTAGGGTCGAGTGTTGGTGTTCTTTGAACTGATTTGAATAGTTAACTAACCTCAAATAAGAGAGACGAAACCTGGTTGCTTATTCATCAAGAACCTAGAATGTTTCCCAGACAATCTAGAAGATGATGTTGAACGAAGTATTTCCTAGGTACCTAGGTAGCCCTAGAAGACAAATTCTAATAGTTACTCCTAATCCCTCTAACTGACCCTCTACTCCGTACTAACCCCCTTAATATAGACCTAAGGTAACCACCTAGTAGTTCTCTAACTATAAAGCAACATTCCGTACCGACAAAGAAATAACCAGGACCCTCCTGTGACTAAATTCGCGAGTGAGGATCAAAGTTTACGAGGTAGTCTCATTTCGAGCTGCGAATTGAATCGCCAACCTGCACATGGTTCGGCCAACTCCCGCATCTGGTAGTTACCTACTACTACATACTGAGAGTAAACTCTATGACAGATATACTATTTTAGAGTCCATAAAACTAAGGTTGAAATTTTGGTCCAGTGGCAGACACTATAGTTATGTAAGCCCGATAGACGCCGGGTAAGGTCTTGCTGCGGGCTGTTTTCTCCTGATAACTAGTTATTCAATTCAATTTCGGCTGTACCTAAAGAGGAGGGGGGTTGCATAGGCAATTTTTTTGACATAACTACTAGAAACCTACGGCCGGTCCCGAACCTAGCCAACCGCTATTGGAGATATTCAACGGACGAGTATTAGTCCATATCTGCCTTCATATTTAAACAACCACGTGGGAAAGAGTCTCCGTTCCGGTACAACCTTATTGGCACCCTGCAGGTTATCTAGTTAGTTATAGCATTGATGACAAGCCAAGTCTTCTTGGATACACCATGATATGCCTCATTGAATGGCCAAAGGACTGATAACTAGTTAGCAAGTAGTTAACTATAACTAGTTAGTTATTCATGTTAACTAGTTAACTATTCACTGTGATATGATGTAGTTAGTTAGTTACCTAAGTAACTGCTCCGTATGTAGTACCTACTTACCTTTCTGCTTCTCCTTCTTGCTCTTTTGGCGGGACTAAAAAAAATAGGTACTCCCCTAGGTACCTACGGTAGTTAACGGTAACTAGTTACTGCCTTGCAAAACAAACAGAATCAATTTCTGGAGCAAGGCTGATATAAGCAGAGTATCGTAGCACGTGCAGACTGACCCCACTAAACACGGCACGCTCCAGCCAATCAGCGTTCTGTGCGCTGGCATGTGATCACCCCTCGAGACAGTCCCAAAGGGGAAATGAAGCATGGTTGCACGCCGCTATTATTATTCCAAGGTGGGATAGGATGGGATGGGATGGCATTGCCGGAGCGTGTACCGCGTTCGCAATACTCACTCATCTACCGGACTGCTGTCTTACCAGTCGCGGCTAGCTGCTTGACTTCTTCATCTCCGCTGTGGAGGTAATGCTAGCATGTATGTGCCACGGGGGTGGTAGAGCGTCCCTATTAGTTCTTTGTGCCTTCGACACAGCTCACATTTGTATACTGGCTCCACCCTTGCGGCGCGTTCCCATGGATCCTGGCTGTTCCAGGACAAACCGGCATAGCAATTGGCACTTGGCAGATAGAACATGTGTCGGCCATCAGCAAGCCGGAAGGAGCGTCTCGTAGGATCCTAGACATGTATAAATATTCGATCATCCCCTCACAATGGCCAGGGGTATTCTCTACACATTCACTGATCTGGGGGTATCAAAAGCTGCTCTGGGGCCAAATTCTAATTCATATTTCTTTGCTCTATCACAATGCGATTCACTGCAGTTGCTGCCATCGCTGGCTTATTGGCCTCCACGGCCACCGCCATTCCTTCTCCTGGTAACGGAAATGGACACGGAAACGGAAACGGAAACGGAAATGGGAATGGGAATGGACACAAGCAGACCCATATCAAGAACATCCAACTGGGTCCTCGGCCTGGATATCTTATCGACCTGATGAAAGACAGCAAGCTCAAGACAAAGCTCCAGTCTTGCTCCGAAAAAAAGGTCAGCCGCAGCGATTTTAGCATCAGCCACCGCGGTGCCCCCTTGCAGATTCCAGAACACACCAAGGAGTCTTATATCGCCGCGGCGCGCACAGGAGCCGGCATCCTTGAGTGCGATGTGGCGTTTACTAAGGATCGCCAACTCGTCTGCCGACATTCTCAGTGTGATCTTCACACTACCACCAACATTCTTGCCATCCCCGAGTTGGCAGCCAAATGTACCACTAAATTCGCCCCAGCTGCCAACGGGAAGAACGCAAAAGCCAAATGTTGCACCAGCGACATTACCTTGGCTGAATTCAAGAGCCTCTGCGGTAAAATGGACGCTTCCAACCCCAAAGCCACCACTGTCGCAGAGTACATGGGTGGAACTGCTGCTTGGCGTACCGACCTCTACGCCTCGACATGCAGCACCCTCATGTCCCACAAAGAATTTATCGAGTTCGGCGATAACTTGGGCTTGAAATTTACTCCCGAGCTAAAGACCCCCGAGATCCCCATGCCCTACGAAGGAGATTATACCCAAGAAAAGTACGCCCAGCAACTTATTGATGAATATAAGCGTGCCCGCATCGACCCAAAGCGAGTGTTCCCACAATCCTTCCTAATCGACGACATTTACTACTGGATCAAGAGTGAACCCAGGTTCGCCAAGCAGGCTGTCTATCTTGATGGCCGCGTTGATTCAGCTGCAGGATACAAAGAGGCTGTTACAAGCTTGCCCAAGCTCCGAAAGGACGGCTTTAGAATTGTCGCCCCTCCAATTTTCGCATACCTTACTCTTGATGCTAAGAACAATATAATCCCATCTGAATATGCAATTGCCGCGAAGAAAGCTGGTCTTGACATGATAGCTTGGTCCCTTGAGAGATCCGGACCGCTCACCAAGGTTGCTGGCACAAAGGAATATTATTACTCTTCCATTTCCAATGCTATTAAGGACGATGGCGATATGTATGTCGTTGTCGATGCTTTGGCACAGAAAGTGGGTGTAAAGGGCATCTTCTCAGATTGGCCAGCTACCGTCACTTATTACGCGAACTGCTTCAACCTTTAAAGGAACGATGACTCCCAGATCTTCAACCTAAACACCTGTTAATTCCTTCCCCAGTCTTTTCTTTTGATGTCCTTGGAATATATATATAATTTTTTTCTGTCTCACTTCTGTATTCTTAGTTACATACTAAAGTTATCCCTGCAAAATACAGATCCGTTCCACAAAATCGACTGTAAAGTAATTTTCTTTCCAGAAACATGGTACTGATGCTGATATTTAGATACCTCACCTTAATATTAAAATCTCATAATCATAAAGCCCTCAGATATCTTTCTATAATAAAACATTTTCAAGTGTGATACAGGGTGGAAGATCGTCATTACAAAAATAAAATGGATTACCCGTAGATAATTAACGCTTATATAGAAAAGAAATATACTAAAAACTGCACAATTAGCTAAGTAATTTAATATTAAAGAAAGGTTTTTACCTTTTACTTAATAGATCGATGAATTTTGAAAGGCTAGACTAAATCTAACTATAAAGCTATAATACTATTGCTTAGAGGATAAAATATCCTATAATACTTGACAAGGAGAAGAACAAAATAATAATATCGATTAGGAGCATAATTAGGTAGTTAGTTGATTGTAGTCTTAAATTCAAAATTATCATTTAGCTATTAATTTTCATCTACTCCGTAAGTGTGGCCTACCAAGCCCAGCTGATAGATATCGATGGGTTTTTCGAGGCTTGCCCAAAACTCTGATCTGGTTCAATAATCAATAAAAAGACAAACAAACAAACGGGACTTGAACTATAAGCAAAACTGGCAAACTGGCAAACTGGCAACCCGATTTTGAGCAAGAGTATCTGTATCATTAGTTTAATGGCCATATGGTCTCCTTATACCTTATGGCAGTTGCTGGTCAGAATCAAACAAAACAATGTGTGATAGGACACTTAATAGCGAGAATATGTAGACATCGATAGTTATGCCCCCTCACAACTCTTCGAACGAAAGGCATCCAATAATGCTTCTGCCTCTTGTGGATTCACTGCCCCTTCAAGTAATTCATGCGCCATATCAACCGTATCATCGTGAATCCCGGCCTCCAGCAACATCCCATCACTAAATGCCAGCCTAGTCAATACCACCAGATGTTTCTGCACCGCTCCGGGAACCGTCCTCAGCTGCCCTGGGAGATCTACTAGGTCGGGAAACAAAGTAATCACTGCATGTGCTAGCCGCGTTAACCCATTGATCATGGTAGCATGTAAATCGTGCTCTGGAGGATTGGAATATTGGGTATCTAGTTCGTCGTGCATGGAGCGAAAAATGCGGGCTAGAGCAATAGGATGACTTGCAATACGCTTACAAATCCTGTTTTGCGCCGTCCGGGGGCCGGAAAACACGATTTCGAGTAGAAATGACATCACCTCTACCCGAAGCGTGCAGATTTCCCGGTTGGTGTAGGGTGGTTCGCCATCATCAGGCACGAGGGGTTGGCTGAGAAGAGCGGTGGCCCGGTCGATGATGGCATCCTCTCCAAGAATTTGAAGGGCATCGGAGTCTGGAATAGGCCCCAGTATAGTTTTCAACTGTCGGATATCTTCGAGATAAACTTGTTGAGATTTGGCATCAGAAATAGGACCAAGGGAATCTGGTAGTTGGCTGTAGGAGAGTAATTTCAGGATAAGCATTATATCGTTCAACTTCTGATGAGAATTTATCATCATGAGGGTAAAATCATATGATAATGCTCGACAGAATCTGTGTAGAGCTTCTTGGTCGTGCTGACACCCGCTGAGAATAAGATGTAGAATCTCTAGTGCCTCTGTAGAGCTTACTTGCTGGTCGAGATGCCGCTGAGGGGGCTCCAACTGCTTACGGCATGCCGGAGACCTTCTGAATCTAGGAGCGCCGTTTATGGTGCCACAGTCCTGTAAAACTGGGACAAGATCTTCGATGAGTAGCGGAGCAAGTATATTAAGATCTAAATGGAGTATATATTTTATGATAGCCATTAGCAGACCAACAGGCCTGTAGAATTTTTTTTTGCATGCTCGACCTAGTAAATAGGCCACAGCCTTTGCATAATCAACAGCGTAGTTTCCTGACGGTCCCGATACTACCCGCTCTATGACAATGGTGGAAAATCTTGGAGTATGAGCTGAGGGGAACGCAAGGGCCGAAAGGAGGTCTATGTCAGTCGGTTTCCCCGGGCATGATCGATGATTTAGGATGCTACGCATATAATATTGATTGCGGTCACGTCCTTTAGGTTTCTGTGGGCCGGTATCAATTTCTGGGACCGCAGTCGGGGTTGGGAATGATTCCACGCCTGGATCAAAAGATTTGGTGAGCTGAAGAGGTGCGGGGATTGGTGAATCATCAATGGCTCGCTTTCGCTTATTCGATGTAGAAGGCGTCCCCCGTTTAGACTTCCGCCCGAGCGATTTGGTGGGAGAGGCCATAATTTCATCATCATCAAACCCATCCCTGAGAGGGAGACTCCTACTCTTCTTAGGCGTTGTAGGATCTCCGTCTTCTTTTGATTTGCTCTTCAAAGTCTGTTGAAGCTTGTTGGTTCGGCCTAGTTCTTCTTTGATGTCCTGTTTCAGGAATGCGTTCTCGGTTGTAAGACGTTTGGTTTCCATCAACACGGATTGTATTTCTGCCAGATATTTTTTAGATTCTTCGCTCATTGTATTCCGTAGAGCGTCCATCTGTTGGATATAACTCTTCTCCAATTTCATCTTGTTGGCACGAATAATGGCAATTTCACCTGCTCTAGTCTCTGACATGGCCTTTGCAGCATTCAATTCTTGGAGAGTCCGCTCTCTTTCCCGGGAAAGCTAGAACTATCTGTTAGATATAGATGAGACATATTATTGCAGCCATTCAATGCTGCACGGGCTTACCGTTTCGATGCGCTCCTTTAAACTATCCAATTCCGTTGGTTCATAAGTGGTTGTGGCAAACGAATCCTCACCCAGATATCTCATGAGGCGGGTATCTTCGTTGTCAGTTTGTAACCCTTGGCCCCCCTCATTTTGCTCGACTGCATCACACTGGTTGGTTGTAGCTCGGTTGCTATCTAATTTCCAGGCTGAGCCTCTTGGGCGACCATGACGGTATACATCCTCCAGCACAGTAGTATCCTGTCCGTCAATAACATCAACATCTCCGCTATCTTCGAATTCATCGAAACTAGCGGGTGGTTGAGGGTATTGAGACAGGCTTATGGATAAATTGCTGGTGCCATGCCGTCGCAACGAAGGGGGTGCAGGAATAGCGATGCTACGAGCCGGTGGAATTGATTCCTGAGTATCTCGGGCCAGGCCTCGTTCCAGCTGGAGGATGTCCTCGAGGGGCAGAGCATCGTTAGAGTCGTCAGAAAAGAAATCATCTCTATCGACTTCCATCCCACCAAATCCACCTGCATCACTTAGAATTTGTATGAGTGTATTAGGATTGGGAAATCTGAAGTAGAAACAGGTGGTTAGCGCGGAGGGTCTAGATATGTAGAAATGAAATGACAATCAATAGATGGAAGGGTGGTGGTTTCGAGGTTTACTATGGCCTCCCCGGCGCATGCTTGGGTTGAATCTTGCTTTGCAGGGAAGATAAGACCGCATCAACGCTCACCACCTCAACCAAGCCTCGCGCTCCACACCTCAACTTCCAACAATCGCTCTGACTTTTGGGCGATCAAGCTGAACGGTTTGACATTTTCTTATCACAAAGAACAACATAGTTCTTTCCTTCCCTTCTAATCGTGGTTGTTGGGATCTATCATCGCTTACAAGGTAAATCAATAGCAATACAGAATCTCTTCCTAGCTGCAAGCTCCTCCCTCCACTTGCATTCCTTCAAACCCTATGGTTGTTGACGCTCTTGCTTTCAATCACAGTTGCAATCGATCTATGCTACCAATCTATTATCTTTGAATGATGGGAAAGCCCCGGAGAAATGTCCGGCTCCAGAATCGGCTGGTAAACAATGCCGAAGCTTCCAATGTCAACTCAACGGAGGAGAGTGATGAATCGGAGTCCATCAGTCCACAGCGAGATGTGACCAGCTCTGTACCCGTATCTACAAAGATGGCGACTGCTGTATGTTATTACCCTTCTTCTATTTGGCTCTCCGTGTCAACTTCGTTCCCATATTGATTTTTTCCCGTCTTCTTTCTCGTTGTTTTTAGGCGAAGCAGCCCAACGACTCTGCACCGCTCTCAGAGTATGAAAAGAAAAAGCAGACTTTTATCACAAGAACAATATGGACCTTTGTCATGATTGCCGGGTTCTTCGTTGCTATATTCGCCGGCCATATCTACATAATAGCTATTGTTACAGCGATTCAAGTCGTCTCCTTCAAAGAGGTTATTGCGATCGCCAACGTTCCCAGCAAGGCCAAAAATCTAAAGTTTACGAAGTCCCTCAATTGGTATTTTTTGGCCACTACGATGTACTTTTTATATGGGGAAAGTGTTCTGTATTACTTTAAGCATATTTTACTGGTTGACAAGATGCTATTACCGTTTGCTACGCATCATCGATTCATTAGTTTCATGCTATATCTGATAGGTAGGGGAGGGCCATCTTCTATCTATAAGTTAGAGAGGGATGAGACGATTTCTAACATATCTTTTGTCTAGGCTTTGTTTTCTTCGTCGCATCGCTCCAAAAAGGACATTACAAGTTTCAATTCACCCAATTCGCATGGACGCATATGGCCCTATATCTTATCGTTGTACAGGCGCACTTCATCATGAACAATATTTTTGAAGGAATGATCTGGTTTTTCGTCCCCGTTTCGCTCGTGATCACAAACGATATCTTTGCCTACGTATGCGGAATCACCTTCGGCCGAACACAACTTATCAAACTCTCGCCCAAGAAAACCGTTGAAGGCTTCGTTGGTGCTTGGGTCTGCACTATCCTTTTTGGATACGGAATTACAAAGATTTTAATGCAATATAAATACTTCACCTGCCCAGTCAACGACTTGGGCTCCAACATCCTCACTGGCCTGGAATGCACGCTGAACCCCGTTTTCATAACCCAACCCCACCGCCTTCCCGATTGGACTCACATTCACAAAACGTTCTATTTCGCCCCTGTTCAATTCCACGTCCTTGTCTTCTCAACTTTTGCCTCGCTGATTGCCCCATTTGGCGGGTTCTTCGCATCAGGACTCAAGCGGACCTTTAAAGTCAAAGACTTTGGAGAATCAATTCCTGGTCATGGTGGAATTACGGATCGTATGGATTGCCAGTTCATCATGGGCTTGTTTGCCTATATGTATTACCACAGTTTTATTGCGGTTCATAAAGCTAGTGTTGGAGGCGTGATTGAGAGTGCTATCACCGGCTTAACCGTCGACGAGCAAGTAGAAGTTATTAAAGGCTTGAGCAAGTATCTTTATAACCAGGGTGTTGTGTCGGATAAGGTAACTATGTTTTGATTTTCTTTCTGTTCTATTCACGTATAGTCCCTCTTCCGCTAACAACATTGTAGTTGGTCGAATGTTTCCACGGAGATTTTAGAATCCGTCGATGACCGAGGGATTTCGCAAGCCCCCTTTTCATGATTAATATTTAACATAATTAAATGCGGATTGGAGGATCGCTAATGGGGGTGTGGGAAAGGACGGTATTGGTATTGCTTCTACCCGACTCTCTATTCTTATACCTACCTAGGTATTCTGAACTTTTTCTTATCATTAAGCTTTTGTTGGCGGTTTGTGGGAAATGCGGGTTTCTTTCGCTGTTTGCATTATTGACCCTGGTGCTTATCCTTTAGTGTATGTGCTGGCGGCTTTTATTGCACCCCAGTACGTACTTTGACTGTTAAGAGTATTTCATTTAATATCCCTTTGTCGGTACATGGCGAATACGCGGCATACTTTACTTAAAATATTCCTAGGTTATACATATAGAATGGATTGTTCAGCTGTACATACATAAATATTGAGTCTGCTGGCCCTCATCCAGTAATTCAATGCAATGAGTTATGGTTATGAGATACCTCTAACATCCACATCTAGGTCCTGACTGCTCCAATCGTAGTCCCAAAGACGAGTCCTCCACAACCCACAGCTAGACCCTAATAAATC
This sequence comes from Myotisia sp. PD_48, assembly GCA_032988175.1. NCBI lineage: Eukaryota > Fungi > Ascomycota > Eurotiomycetes > Onygenales > Myotisia > Myotisia sp. PD_48. The sequence continues at coordinate 27,625 of JANTQB010000126.1, forward strand.
CAAATAAAATGGAGATTTGATAATATCACCGTAGAGGGTTGTTGTATATAAACCTTCCTAGCATACTTTCATGTGTGATTGTCACCCTCCTTCTTTCCATTCCGATATTTCATTCGGGTATATCAACACCACCGATACACCCAGTCGCAAACGTATGTCGGGCATAGTGCTATTATCAATCTGCCTATTCCCCCTGATGTAATTTATATGATCGACGTGCTTGCGGCAAGCGCACTGGCTGCTCCTGTGGGAGAGTGGCAGAATACTAGCCTTGCGTGCCACTTTGCTGAAATACACAAGCAGCCCATAGTCAAACAGGCCACTCTGCCGCAGAATGAGTTGAGCATGGGGCAATTTTATCTCGTTCCGCAATTGTGTGTGTTGTGTTGGCAGGATTTTTATTCTTCCACTTCATAATTCTCCATCTCCACCCTGAAATATTCTGCCACAGTCGATCTCTCTGCCTGTGCTTGTTCAGGATGCAGAATAAATCGCACCGTAGATTCTCGGCCGCGCTCAGAAATCTTCGCGCCTGTGTCGTGGGCCACAGTAGGGGTCATTGGGTTGACAGCAGGAGCCATCTCTTTGCTCCCTCTTCTCTCATTATTGTGGCGGTGGTTATTTTTATGTTTCTTGGAGGACCCGTTTGCTTGTACTCCGTTGGCCTCTGCTTTTCGTTTCTTCCAGTATGCGAATCGGGATATGTTTTCGGCATCTGCTTCTTGGTTCAACGGGATTCGAATGTTCAGGAATAAGTCAAGTGAAAAATCGGGGCCGACTGACGTTGAAGAACGGTGATGGGTGTATAACTCGAGCAGATCGAGTATGGTTTCTATAAAGGACAAAAAATTGCAGTTAAGCAACATACCATATAAATGTGGAAGCAACGGCGATGACAGGTGGTCAAGATCGATAAAAACGAGTATAGGTTTGAAATAAGAAGCCCTTGTACGTACCTAATACCTCAGCACGAGATGTTTCCCAGAGTTTGTATTCCTGCTCGGACTCAACTTGTTCAATAGGTTGCTCGGCTAGTCTTCCAGATAATTCTAGGCAAGCAAAGGCCATTGTGGTGGAAGTTTGTTTTAGTGGTGCAAAAGTTCTATACAAATCCAAACTGATCGTGTAGGCAACCCGTGCGGTTTTCGAATCTTTGCTTAGACCATAGCGTTTCATCAGCTTGAGGAGAACCTTTTGCGGGTGTCGGTTCCGAAAGTCAAAGCCGGACGATTCAAGCATCAGGCGCTCGAGCCCAATTACCCCCCGAGAATGGGATTCAAAAAGCTAACCAGAATACTATGAGTAACTGGAAGCCACTAAAACAACAAATCTTACCTCAAAGCCAGTCGCTGCTCTTGAGGATGGAATACTCACAGGATCATCTGCGGACAAATGCTCTGTAGGGGGCAATTTAATGTTATATGAAGTGCAGAGTATGTCTCGAGATTTTTTTAGCGTGTCTTCAATCTTGCATGCCGTAAATAATGCCGCTGCTGCGGCGTCCTTTTAAAGAGGCACTGTAAGTTAGACGCAAAAACATTCCAAGAAGCATCCATCAAAATAAACTGGGGCAAAACCTACTATATAATTATACTCATTATCTGAATGCACTAAGCGGAACTTATGGTAATAGATTGCCGCAGTATTAAATGTCTTGACAGGCCTGCGCGATAGAATTCTCGGGATGAGCAAACAGCTTAACGAGGACTAGAGGAGATATAAACGCGATATGACGAAGATCAAGCAGGGCATCGGGACATACAAATGTAATGCCTTTCGAACATTGTCAATCCAAGTGATCCCTTGAAGCCGGATATTATCCTCACGTTGAGGATTCACGCCAGTGGCAGTAAGGCAGTCTTGCACTGTTCTCTCAAAGAGATATGGATTGGCAACCTGGATGAAGGATGGGTGAGGTCCCAGTATTGCTGCAGAATCTATATGAGAGGATTCTTGGTCTTGTGGCGACATTCTCCTCCTGTAAGGGCATTGAAGAGCAAGCTTAGCTTAGTAGTTAATTAATTGAACTAGTTATTATTTTAAATCCGTTCTTTAAATTATTTTGAAGCTTCGCGGTTTTGCTAGTGGTGCTGACTAATGCACCAAATCGAATCTCGTTGCATGCTAGCTAACTAATTACCTATAACGTAATTCCCAGCCACGGCAGCCACCCAGCCAGTCCGGCCACCATCAAATCACAGCTAAATATGACCTTTTTATATCCTTACAATCTCAACAACTAATATATTATTCCTATTAGATACCAAGTAAAGTACTTTTGATAAGGATTTAAAATAGATATTAGGCCCTTATATTATAGTAAATCTTTTAAAAGGTAGTAAAACCCTTATCTTAGCCTAAAATCTCTCTTAATATGGGTGTTGACGGGTTATATCAGAACTAGGTTCCCTAGGCATAATATATATATATATAAAGATCTACAATATATCCTTATCAAACATACTCTACTAAGTAATAACTACATATAATTAATAGTTGTTGAGATTGTAAGGGTATAAAAAAGTCATATTTAGCTGTGATTTGATGGTGGCTGGACTGGCTGGGTGGCCGCCGTGGCTGGGAACTACGTTAGTTATACCACCTCGCATCAACCACAGAACTAGTTGTAGATAATGAAATCATAAATAGATACATCATTTATTTGCCAGCTACGGAGTAGAAAGAGAAACGATAACAAACCATAGAACGGGTGGAGTTCAACCCTATCCCAAACACACACTATAAACTCGCGACCCTCGTCACCATGACCCTCAAATTGAAGCAAAACACTCCGAAATTCGCGTTTGAACTTACTCTGCGACGCCTGCCCAGTCTATGTATCCTATCTTCAATGCCACCATTACATTATCCAGCCACAGCTGCAGCTAGAATCTAACTTACTGAACTATCTGAGATTTATGTTCATCAATTTCAAATACATTGCATAGAGACTGTCAAATAGCTGATACCCAATCACTCCAATATACCTCATCATCACCACATATTGCACAATTAAGTCTGCAAAGTCTTCTCACTTGCATGGACAACTCTGGCTCTAACCGGAATGTGAGCCCTTCTCTCTCTCTCTCTCTCTCTCTCTCTCTTTCTCTTATGGATTCTTTCTTTCAGCTAGCCGCCGGGATCCAATGCATGGAGCGGGATGAAATAGCCACAGCGCGAAGAATCCATAGGCGCTGTTTTTCGCGAGAGCAAGGCAATATGCTTTTTCCCAGCTTCAATTTTAGACTTCACCTGAAAAAAAAGAAACATCACAATGAAGACCAAGTCTATTCGACATTTACTCCTCTCCTCAGGTATAAATAGGAGCATCTATCCTCCATGTCGTCGGCTTCACCCAGCACAACATCATCGTCTTCACCCAGCACAACATCATCGTCTTCAAAATAAAAACCCCCCTCCTACATCCAACCCAGCCCTCTCGTGAATATTTTTGTATATTCTGCTTTGCTTTACATCAGGGCGCAAATGAGCGGGCCCCGGAAGGAACCTACTTCTTTCGCAGTGTGTCCAGCGCGGTTACAGTGACAGTCGGTTCTGGCTCTTCGATCCCCAAACTGATCGGATACAAGTATGACTTCGATCAGATCGACAGGCAGCTTTTCTCCTTGAAGCTCATAGGCCAAAACCTATATGTGATCACGCATGTCCATAGCGGAAATGTATTGAATCTGGAGGGTTCCACTCCCTGCTGATGATACTCCCGTCTTGACCCAAGCCCTTGACTGGGCGCCTTATCAGCGGTGAGGTATTACTCCTGCCGAGTAAGTAGTTTCTCTTTCTTATCCCGCCCGCTTACGATACAACATGATAGAATTTCTTCGATTCCTGACTTGTTGATTCATAGCAATACTTGGAAGATCACCAACGTCTGAGAACGGTCCTATCATCATCTGGAGAGACCATGGGGGCAGCAACCAGCGATGGCAACTTAAGCGGGTTGGACCATGTTTGTCGTGCCCAATACCCTATATTCTATGCGAGAGCTGTTCTATTTGGTAGAGATAGGACGTGTAAACTAAGTTCCATTTCTTAGATGTCAATTGATGAAGGGGGGATAGCCCCAATGGTGGTTCAACAACGGAAGGGAAGAGGGGACGGGGAGAGGTTGACAATGGATTATACCAATAGATACAGCTTGGTATTGTATTCAGATAATTAAAACTTGAATGAAATAGTTGCATCAGAATTTTGACTGTTGCTAAGATTTTCGGATCCTTCAAGATCCTCTAACATTGACTTGAGCCAAGAAATACCTGAGAAAATGTGCTCATCGGCACAACTACCATTGATTGTATGTATATACAAGGGGATAAAGCAAACTGGTAAGTTAAACAAGCTCAAAGGGAAAACTAAACCGGTTCCAACCTATCCTAGGAATGAAAAAACACGACATTTAAATTTAGGTCATAGCATTAATTTGCATGTATGCACAATTCTTCCCGAGTAAAAGAATAATAGGTACGGAGAGTGGATCGGAGGAAAGAAAGCAAAAGAAAAACAATGATTCCGTTATCTACGGCCCCAAAATTTCCTCGAGGATATTCTGGGTTGCCTTTGTCCGCTGCCGAACGTCGGCCTCCTGATCCTTGAGCAAAATCTCCAAATGGTCCAGCACACCCAGCGACTTCAGCCTCAACGCCCGCCGGTGCACGCTCACCCTATCGTTCTTGTCATCTGTATCGGGTAGCGAGAGATTGAACACAACCCACACGCAATTTACTCGGATCTGCCAGCTCGAATGCTGGAACATGGGGAGCATAAGTTTGAGAATATCCTTATGGAGGAGAAGTTGGTCGCGGTGGCGGGAGCGACCGGCAGCGATGTGGATGAGCAGATATGTGATCGCACAGACGATTTCGGTGGGGGCAGGAATTGTTTTCATGTGGCCGAATTCCTTGCGACCCGGAGATGTAATGGATTTGGGACGGAGCCCATCAGCTAAAAGATCTAGAAACTCGGTTTGGCCAAACTCCGCGAAGACATAGTCCATCATCTCCGTTGCGCCGGAGCCACATATTATATTGCGTAGGAAATCGAGAGCTTGCTCGCGAACTAAAATGTCATCTTTTCGAAGCTTTTTGCTATGATCTATGTTCCCGTATAACGAAAGTTTTCGTTGTCGGGCAGATTTTGTCAGGAACACGTCCATACTCGGTTTTGGAGGCATGACGGCATCTGCCATTCGGAAATCCGCATCGTCGTTGTCCGAGCTGCTTCTGATGGGATTAAGAAGATCTATCTGTTCTCCTGCAGCATTCGCAGCTCCAATCTCGATAGGATGGACTCCATTCCCGTTGATATTTTCTCGCTTCTTTCTAGGTATGGGTTCATTAGTATCCTGGGCTATTACTTGCTTAACCCATCCCAAGCCTAGTTCCCGGACAATTTTCCTTTTCACATCATTGGCAGTGTTGAATGCTACATTTTTCAAAGCCCAAATAGATTCCAGTCGAAGCAAAGAGTTAGAAGAACGGGCATGTTCGCACAGGACGGGAATCATGTTTGACGCGAGTATATCCTGAATAAAAAAAATAAAAGGTCAGAACAGTAGACTATGAAGTATGGAGGCGTATAAATGGGGTATGGATATTTCAGAAATACATACTTCCTTCATCGGGCTGAAATCAAGTGCCAAATTCGAGAATACGGCAGTTGCAGCGATTTGAACTTCTACGTCATGATGCCTTACCAAATTGCAAACGGGACCGGCGACACCAGCATCGATAAGGCTAGTTCTCAAAATACAGACAGAGCGCGTTAATGATTTTGCTGCAGCACAAGCGGCATGCAAGACGGGTATTGGGTAACCATCTAGTGCGGCAGGAGTACCAATGGCTCCAGCAGCTAGAACGGCGGGATCCCAGGATTTCATCGATTCGATAATGGTTGGTACAACCCCAGCCTCACATATTGTCTTCCGGTACTCCTCTGTGAATAGAGCCAATGCTGCTAAAGCCTTCAGAATACCTTCTCGGTGTTTTAGGTGGTGGAGAGCACGAGGTGTTAAGCCAGGGCTTCCCAACCGCAATGCAGGATGCACTTCTTCGGCCGCAGAGGCGGCACTTTTGGTTGGACGCCACATCGGTGCTATATCGTCTTTGTTAATATTGGGTACCTCTTTTAACATGGCAGTCAATTTTTTTATTGCACCACTGTCCACAGCAAACTTTTGAAGTGGTCGACAGTCCATGACTAGCGACGCGAGAATGGCAGGAGCTTCTTCGAAAACTCGATCAGATAATTCGTGTCCCTTATCTAACATTTTTACTAGAACCGGGACTAAGAGATAGCCCAGGATAGCGACACGATGCTCCTTAACAAAACCCAGCCGGAAAAAAACAGTAATAAGTTTGACAGCCATCAACCGAGCATATCCGTGCTCTAATCGGGCAATACATAAGAGCCAAGATATTATAGCACTCTCGGGTTCCTCAGGGCCTGGTTGTTCATGAAACGGGGCTGGAGGAACAAAAAATTGGCCCGAATTGTTATATGAGGCCTGTGATCCTAGGGCGGGGAAGTTGGAAGATTCTCGAGGTTGAATGGGCACGGATGGTAAAAGTAGATCAATCGCGTTGGAGACAACTTGTTTTCCGGGTGCGTAGCCAAAGCCGTAAGGTGATTTCCAGGGCCCCCGTTTTGAATCGACCAAGGAAAATTCAGAAAAAGACCGCGGGAATACAGTTGACATGCCAGGAGAGGATAAGAAATAATCGGCTCGGGACCTCGAGTACTCGACAATGGTGGCAATGGCGCGAAGAATTGGTGCTAATTTTGCAGTTTTGGGAGCTGGGGACGGGATGTAGCCCAAACTTCCAGGGAACGTAACCAAATTATCTGCCCCAGGAAGAACAAAGCCATCGGCAACGACAAAAGTTGCCAGTTTGATAGCAAGGGTGTCTAACAGCCCACATTCGGTAAGCAACAATTTATGTTTTTCCTCGGTGCAAGTTTGGGCCAGTAAATCGGCGGTGAGGTCGACGCATAACTGTGAGGTCGGTGTGGAATCCGCTGCTTCTAGTATCCTGATGAGGGTAGGGATGTTTTCGGGAGTGAATATGTGGGCGGCTAATGGATGATAACGGCCATTGATCTGGGGGAGAGCTAGGGAGAGCTGATTGGCAATGACGTTGAGAGTTTGAAGAATGACGAGTGTAAGAGATTGTGAACAGTTTGGACAGGATAGGATCGAAAGGAGAGAAGAAATGATATCCGCAGCAAGAATTGGGCTGATAAAAGCTGGTCCACCTGAGGATATGATCTAGTTAGAAATATACTATGAAAGAAAGAAAGGAAGAAAAGAAAGAAAGAATTAATGAATTAAACAGAGAACTGAAATTCATACCCAAGGCCAGACTTCCAATAATTATAATGACCTGGTAACAGGTTTCATCTTCTTGGTTGGGTTTCCCATTCCGTTGTTGGTGTGGTTGCTTGTATGATGACTTCTTCGCATCACGGCCAGACTTAAGAATACGAGATAGCACAGTGAGGATGCCAGATTCTATCCAAGCCTGCTTCTTCTGATCATGACCAATTATCTCGTTCTTTAAGATACGCAAGGCTTCGAGTCTGGAGGTAGGTGAGAGGGGTTCTTGGATGTGAGTGAAGACTTGTGGACAAACTAGCCTAGCCATTTTTTGGCTGAGGGAAGAAGAAATGCGAGTAGGATGAACAGAAAATATTCTACTTGGCGAGGCAAGGAGGGTAAAATACAACAAGGGTGTCAATAAGTGTGCGCGTGCGTGTGAGGGTGAGAATGTGAGAGAGAGAGTGTGTGTGTGTGTATGTGTGTGTGTGTGTGTGTGTGGGATGAGGAGAGTTTAGGTGTTGGTACGAGAGCTGCTATGTATGCTGGAAGTAAAAGAAGAAGAAAAGGATCAGGAGGATAGGTCTATTAAGGAGAGGAAAACAGGACTATGAATGGGAGTATTTAAGGAATGGTTGATGGACTGAAGTGGTTGCCAAACTGGGCAGAAAAGTAGTGGTTGCGCCAGTGAAGAACTTAGATCTCTCACTAATTAATACCAACCAAACTCGATCAGTTCTGGGCTCATTTCAGTTGGATGTTGTAGTTAACTAGTCCGGTAGTTATGTGTAGCAATGCCCATACTTTCCCAGGCCAATATAAAACAGCAAAAAACGAATTCTTTTTACTCTTCTCTCTTTTCTTCTTCATAAGTCTATAATAGGTAGGGTAGGTACCTGTAACTACCTAGCTAACTATAACTAACTACTTCTTTCTCCTTCTTGCCGCTTCTTTCCTTTCTTGCCTTCTTCTTGGCCTCTGCTGAATGCTGACATAACTAAGACGAGGCTCTGCTGAGTCAGCTTAGAATCCCGTGACCCCACTTCCCCCCGCGAGAACCAAAAAAAAAAATCCTATTAGTTAGAGAGAGAGAGAAGAAGAAAGGAAAGAAAAACAAAGCGAGATCAAGAGCAAGAATTAATTCAGCAAAAACAAACGCCATTCTATCCCACTTCTACTCCTGTTATTCTTCCTTTTCTTCTTGTTTATTGATGATCTTCTTGTCCTACTTATGCATATTCATATTCTTATCGTTTAACTAGCTTCTGGTGCTTGCTTGATGCGTCCCGCCCACACACCCCGTGCCCCCGGCCCACGTGCCTCCCTTGTCCGCCGCACCCTCGACCCTAAACGCCCGAACAGGCATTCAAGACATTGAGCAGAAGCACTAGACAGACTGGAGAGACTGGAGAAACCAGAGAAGACCCGGAGGAGGCCAGAGCGACAAGACCAAGGAAGAGCAGGACGAGTGAAGGCTGAGGCTGCGGCTGGGATGACCAGACGAGGATGATGATAGCCACTTCCTCGTCCTCCTCTCCCACCCTCGCTTCCCACTCCTCTCACTCTCACTCTCATTCTCACTCTCACCCTCACACCCGCTCTCTCTCGCTCTCTCATTCTCACTCCCACTCACAATTACAACCGCCGTCAGATCTTCAATTTCAATCTCAATCTCAAACCCAAATCGAACCTCAGCCTCAGTCCCAACCCGGATCTACCTCGTCCGATATTGACCTCATTCAGTCTGCCCTCAAACGCCAGACTGTCGATGCCGGCACCCAGTACTCCCGCCCATCCACTCCCTCTGAAAGACCTCCCGTGCCTGTGACCTCTTCCCAACATCCTCATGAGAACTGTCTGCTTGTTCCTTCGAACTCTCAGCCGCAATCACAATCGAATCCCCGGATGCCAGGCACCACCACCTTAGGCTCCAAACGTAACACCCCCGACGCTGCCAAAGTACTTACTGGCGCATCCTCATCCTCATCCTCATTATCTAAATCTAAATCAAAATCAAAATCCATACCTCAAGCGCAATCGCATCCTCCGTCTTCGGAAAATGCCATACCATCCGAAGGTTCGGCCTCCAAGCGACTTCGACCCGAAACACCGGCTCAACAGCTCCTCCCTCGTCGCTATGAGGACGTTGAGCCCCGCGTTTTGGTCACCCTCATATCCAGCATGTTGATGGAATTGATTCGCCGCAACGATCCCATCCCCCTGCGCGATGGTCGACTCACCCGCTTCCACTCCCGCTCTCCACCCCGTATCTCCGTGAAAGACTATCTCCAGCGCCTTACCACCCATGCCACTCTCTCCCCGCCCATCCTCCTCAGCATGGTCTACTATATCGACCGTCTCTGTGCTCTTTACCCTGCATTTACCATATCCAGCTTGACCGTCCACCGTTTTTTGATTAGCAGCTCCACCGTCGCCAGCAAGGGCCTCAGCGACAGCTTTTGGACTAATAAGACTTACGCCCGGGTTGGCGGTATCAGTGTAGAGGAGTTGGCCCTTCTGGAGCTAGAGTTTCTTTTCCGCGTTGAATGGCGCATCGTACCGCAGCCAGAAGTCCTTACCGATTATTACTGTAATCTGGTCCAGCGTTCTGACCAGTATGCCCTAGAACCACCTTCTCCTCCCCCCCCTGATAATGCTAGTTCATAACATATACTCTGATCTTTGTCCAACTAGGCCATATCCCCTGCCAAGTCATCAATTGGACAATAGATCATCCTTATCATCCTTATTCCTGCCAAATCAATCGAATTGGATAAAGGATCTTTTTCCGCCAAATGAAATGCAATATTTACTTGGTGTTACCCTTGTTCTCGCTCTGTTATTTCGAGCTAGATTATTATTCACTCTTCTCCTTCTTATTCTTTTCATCGTCGGTTCATCTCAATTTTTTGTTATGGGCGCAGTGTATGGAGTTTCATGTCAGATTCAAATAGTGCCTTGGGAGCTTGTTAGAGGCGGTTTGGAGATTAGCAAAAGGTGGTGGATTATTTGTCGTTAATCCTCAATTTCAATTTTTCAATTCCAATTCCGATCCCAATTTCAGTTCAATTCTAATTCCAATTCACCTATTTGTGTTGCTTATTGTTGTGATATTATTTAGGGCGTCGACTTAGGGCTTGGGGGATTTAGTCTCAAAAGGGTACAAAAAAACACACTATTAACACAACCAATCGTCATACCATCAACCATCATCCTGCCAGTGCTATCTTCACCTGGCAGGAAATATGGATTTCTCTCTCAGATAAATGGCAGTGAATCTAATAGTGTATCAGAAAGCCGCCAGCAAGCTCCCCCTCCTTGTATCTCTTCTGCTCAATCCACCTATTTTGAAAGTAATTGATCTTCCCCACACTCAACCTGTTGCTCATCTGCTAACCAAGAGCCTTGTAGAAGCTTTATAATCATTATCCGACCTTTTCCACCAGTACTATGGGGATTCCAGAGACACTGAAAACTATTAAAGCCCGAACTGGCCTCTTAGTTACTTTACCATCTGTGCAGGAACTACAGCCTGTTGATTCCTTCGGTGGGGAACCATTCTACAATACTTTGAAATGTTATACTGATCATCGCTGTAGAAGACGCCTACGTTGCAGAGATAGACATCAAATCCTCTAATAAAGTTCTCCGGTTAGGAAACACTGTTATTTCTACCTCTATGCTGACCAAGAGAGCAAGCACCGTGGCTAACTCCAGGATAGACTATTAGACAAGCATTTCCAACCTTCATCACGATCGGGACGATCCCATCTACGACGGCTCGTGCGACCTAATGATTTACCCGATCCCTTACGTCGCGAACTAGCTGAGCAGCCGTCTGCCACAGCGTCACGGCCAGAGGAAGAGCCAAAATCTTCTGCAGATGCGAAACAATCGGATCGCCCTCGCACAATACACGTCCTCATACCTCCTCCTCTCCTTGAGCGCTCAGAACTAGAAGAATTACTACTCCCATACGCACCCAGCCCCGAAACTAGTTCATCTGAAAACACCACACATTCAGAATCTGCTCCAACATCACCCCGCCCGTGCATTCGAATTCAAACCACACGCATCCCCACCCAACCGCCAACTTCCGCAGTTCAAGCAAACGAGTGGTCTCGCACCCTTTGGAGCACACAATACAACCAGGCCGCTCACCCTGCCAGATTTGCTCCTCCGCAAGTTCAACTCACACAAACCAAGGCCTCTGTAGCCCCATCAGCAGGCTATTTTCTTGCATTGGCCGAAATCATTGGGAATGAAGCCCGAGATCTTGGCCGCGGCCGCCCTGTGGGAGCCGTAATTGTAGACCCAGGCTTGAGGGAGTCGGATCCTGATAATCTGTTGTCTTCTGTTGTAGCCGTCGCAGGGGATGCAAGGTATCATTCTGCTTCAAAGTCACCACAGCTGGATGATAGCTCTGAGTCTGGGCCCGAGAGTCATGCATTGATGCGCATCATATCCATGGTCTCTCATAAGCGGCTAACTAACAATAACCAAGGTGATCCTAAATCCATATCCAAGCCAAGCTCCGCTCCATCTTCAAATAAGCCAAAAGAGACGGAACTGGGCCCGAAGGAGCAGGAGCAAGAGCAAGCCCAAAAACAAGAGCAACAAACGGGACTACAGGCTCTATTTGATGCCGGCTCAACCCCACCCTCTATTCCTTCTCTATCACCCCTCGAGTCTCATTTTTTTGAAATACCCAACATCGACAGCACAATTTCAGGTGGCTACCTATGCACCGACCTTGATCTATACATGACCCATGAACCCTGCCTATGCTGTTCGATGGGGATGCTTCTTTCTCGTTTCAGAAGCATCACAGTTCTGCATTCCGGGATGCGCAGGAACAAGGTTGGAAATGCACTGGATGCTGTGAATGGGTACGGGCTGCATTGGCGAGAAAAGCTGAATTGGAGAGCGATTGGGTTTGAATATATTGTGACGGATAAGTTAGGCACAGGGAAAAGGAAATTTGAAGATAGTGAAAAATTTGAAAATGAATCTATAAGTGAGGTTGAGTTTAATGCTTGACCTGTATGTAGGATATTAATACTATACGTATATTGTTATGATATAGATCTTAGCAGGTTAAATCCGAACCTCAAGGGAACGGTTTGTCGTATATAACTAACCAACCAGATGCGAGGCACTCCGGCGATAACTAGATTATTTTACGAAGAATGGAAGCAGTAGTAATGCCATTTATTAATACATTTAGTATAATAGTTTTGGTGTACAGGCGGAGAAGGGGGTAAATACAACTGGGGTATGGGAGGGGGGGAATCGAAGGGATAAAGAGAGCAAAAAACAGGGGCAAGGGGGAGGGAATAGACAAATTTTTAGCAAAACTTTTGGCTTATAGGTCCAGTGTTTAACACATTTAATAGACGAGAAAGGGGAAGGGGGTTTAATTGAAATGATGCCAAAATGAAAACGCAGAAATTGATCAAAAGAAAGAAACCAGAGCAGATAAGGGGCCACAAGTATCTATTAAGCCCCGTGTTCATAGAAAAAAAAAGGCCGCCGGACAGCAATAAGCAAGATCGAGGTCTGCAAAAGCTGTTGATAAGGGACGGCCAGAAAAGAGAGGCAGGGGGAGGATCAATAGTAACCCCAGAAAGAAAGCATAATATGTTAAGACATTGCAGCGAAGATGAATATTCCACATCGCTTGGTTTTCAAATGAAATATGCCAAGGCCAGATAATATGATAAAACCAGTGTTCAGAGATCGGCACGCTTCGCTTGTCGAAGGAAATCAATTTCAATTCCGTTCCATAGGTAAGAGAGCGAAAATAAAATGGCTATGGTATTTGTGGGCAATCGAATAAAAAATCGAAGGTCAAATTGAGGCAATGCATAAGGTATTTTTTATCATTCGGCTTGTCATAAAACTACCTAGGTAGTTAGGTTCATTTAACGCGCGACCCGGAAGCTTGCTTGCTTGAGATCTCTCGCCCAGTTAGTAAGTGGGGGAATCCGACGAAGGACAGGGTCTTGGGGTTTGTTCTCGGCAATCGACATGTACAATGTCTCGAGACGGTGAATAAGAACATCCATAATTCTGGGTGTCACTTCATTAATATCAGGATCCTAAAGATGAAAGAGAATTTAGGGTTAGTCAAGCTACTGGATTGCTTTCAACGTTGCTTAGCTTGTCGAGGCTTACCTGAACATTCACGGAGCGGAAAACATATTGGAGCCAGTTCAGCCGATCCATGATATTTGAGCCAAATGCCGATGTTACTGCTGCACTGACTGAAAGGACAATCAATGGTGGCAAATTTGCAAGATAAGACGGATCATAGTGGATGAAGAGATTCTCGAAAAGATCCGCCTGCTGAGAAGACTGGAGCCACTGTAGTTACAAAATTAGCTAATGAGAATTCTAAATGTTGAGATGTGGACAAGGAGTAAATCCTTGGCTGAGGGAATACCATACCCTGACCGATGCTTCCTCATATTTTCCTGTCTTCATCAATTCTTCAATTTCTACAAATTCGGTCTCTTCAGCTGATGGAGGGGTAGGACGAGGGTCATCGCTAGATGAAGAAGTAGGACGCATCTGATGCGCTTCTTGTTGGCCCGAAGCAAATTGATTGCGAAATTTCAGAAACTCGGCACTGAAGGTATTCTGGGCTGCCGCAATGGTAGAAACAGTTTCAGCCATCGAGCGAACCAAGCTAGTTAATTCATCAATCTTCACACTGTCCCTGATTTGTTGACCTTCAAGATTATTGATCCTAGATATATATCGTTGCTCAACCTCCTTTGTTGCTATTTCGACAGTCCGAGCTTGCTCATCCTTGAATGCAGGTATAACCATGTTGTGGATGGTATTTGTAATCTCCTTTTCAAGCTTTGTTGCAATTGCGGGTATCATAGTCTCTGATAGTGCACGGACTGTCTCCTGGGTGGGCATTGATCGAGTCACAGCATCGGGCAGTGCAGCCTTGATTGATTCGGCCAGGGCGTCTGGAAGCTGCTGAGAAGCCATGGCGCTAACATGTTTGTCTAAGGAAACAGAAATGCTATCATTCAAGGATGGGACGACTTGAGATTGCAAGTTCTCAGAAATAATTCGAGACAAGCTCCTTTCAACATTTTCAGACAGTGTGCTGGAGATTAAGCGTAAGACTGCATCTTGCCTAGCAGTTGCTGCTGCATCCTGGGCACGTCGATCTTCCTCAAAACGGCGATAAACAGTCTCAAGTTCGGAGTTAAGGCATTTAGTGAATTCACTTGTCAAGACCTGCTCGATCTTCCTCACTTCCGTCGTAAACAGATGAAGACCAATTCCGTTCTGGCCAGTAGTATCCTTTTCAGATTCTTGGTCGGCCTGAACATCCTGTTGGGGGATAGTGGGCTTTGAAGTTGCAGGTGTTTGGGCATCTGCGGGCTCTTCTGTCTTTGTTGGCTCTTTCGGCTTGAGGGAGGTGTCTCCCGCCAGCTTCTTTTTCCTCTTCTTTTCAGCCTTCTCACCAGGAGCTTGTTCAGCAATGGGTGCGGCATCCCTAGAGCTTTTCTTTGGTGATTCACTACGAGTTGATCCGTTGACAACAGTGTGACCCCGTTTCGATTCTACAGGAGTCTTCGGACTCTGCCCTTCTCCCCGAGTAGAAACGTCATCCAGTGGCGGCTGGAATGTCTGGAGGTCCTTAATATCGATATATCCAAGCCCCAGGGCATCAATTGAGTGAATAATTTTGTTGTCAAAACTCCATCCCAAATCCAACTTCTTGACGGTTAGGCAGGTAACGCCACGAGAATGCATCACATATAGTTCAAACAAGCCAGACTCTTCCTCTGCACCACGCTGCGACGACTTGGATAAAGGTAAAAGCTCAAGACTCCTTAATTGACCTATTGCCCCTAATGAGAGTTCTCGAATGCCACTCATACAAGCCGTAGATTCCGGCTTTGGTAAATTTGGGTCCTTCTCAGCCACAGCTTGAACAAATGAGGCCTGCGACATCGATGGTAGGCTATATCTCGGTGCAGAGAGGTGGATGAAATAAATAGAATTTCTAGTAGGATGACCCACCACTATAAAACCTGACGCTGGATGATATGCAACGCTGCAAATAGCATCGGATTCGTTACTGTGCGGGAAATTCAATTCTTGCACCGCTTTTCCTAGTCCAAGATCCCATAATTGCAGTGTGTGGTTCTGTTTCAAACCCACAAGCATATACCGAAGAGCATTTGCCTTAAGATAGGGTCTTTGCTTATCAATAAATAGCACGGAAGTTGGCCAAGACTTTTCATTGGGAGACCCAGTCACGAGAGTCAGTTGAGGGATACGAATGTCAGGTTTTGGTACGCTATGATCGTAGATGTTGTCAATATCACGGATATCCCAAAACCGCATTCTGCCGGTTTTGTCGAGCGATACAATAACACTATCATCATCGCTAAACACAAAATCCTTCCCTGCTTTTCCAGTCGCAATCTTAATCGAATGCTTCTTAAAGAACTTTTCAGTGTCGACCTTACGGTAAGGCTCTCCAGCATTGGGGTTGGGCTTGGGAGGGACTGCGAGGCGAGGCCAAACAACATGGATTGACTTGCCGCGTCCGATGGCAAAAAATTCAGGGTGTCGCGAACCATGCTTGACGCGGGTTTTTAATTGGCCACCGGACGTATTTTCGTCTGAGGCTGGAAAAGGAGGGAATATCAAGCCCTCACTTTCTAACATATCCGTTTCAAAGAAATCTTCGTCCCCACGTGAGATTGTAGTCCAGTATACAGCCCCGCTAATTCCAATCCCAAGAAATGTGTGCTCCTTAATTGCGGCACCAGCAGGAGACTGGGATACAGAGACATTGAATATTCGGTCATTGGTAAAACGAAAGACTTGTTTATCGTGGCCGTTATCTTGGCGAATGATGCGCGCTCCACCATTCTTTGTCAGGGCGTAGACAATGTAGTCAGAAGTTGCAGAAGTGAGAGACCTATCAAGCTGGTCAAATCCTTTTTTGAGACGGGCAATCGGCATGACAGCATCCTCACGGATACTGAGAGGCTTCTGGGTAGAATCTCCTCTCCAAGTGATGACTACAAACGGCTTTAGCGGAAAATTGTAGACGGGCACTATGCGATCAGCGTCTGCCTCGGCCTCCCAATTTTCAACATCATTTTCCTGCTGAGCGTTTTCCTCAAAGGGCTGAGTAGCCTGAACGGTGCTAGTGACGTTAGGTTTTGACTCTTTTGGATCAATCTTCTCCTTAGTATCGTTATATTTCGGTTCGGCTGTGCCATCGGTTACCCCATTCAGAGTAGTAGCTTCAGAATGATCCAATTTTGGCTCCTTTACAGCTCGTTTTTTTCTTGACTTCGTTGCCACCTCGTCAGTGACGGCAGGAACAGGTTCTTTACCCTTCCATTCAGTACTAGATTTCTGAACATCTAGGGTAGACGCAGGTTGATCGAGGTGTGCATCGGACTCGGCTTTCTCATCTTTCGATAGAGAAGTAGTGAATAGAGCTGGAGACGGCTTCAAGGCCTCCGGAGATTGCTTGACCTCTGGTTCTTGTTCAGTAGCAACATTCTCGGCCGCAGGACTACCTCGGCCAGAATGAGCCTGATGTTTTGGAGTTAGATTCCGCGGAGATGCGGCAGCCAGATCTTCAAAGGGATTAGTATATCTGAAGATAGATTCCTTGTTGAGCGCCGTCGGTGGAGGTGGCTCAGAGTGGGCAGTTGCACCAGGTTCAGCAGAGGCAACTCTACCGATAGGGGAGCTTTTACGCTCCTCCATGGAAGGCAATTTAGCTTGCTCTACTTGACCCCCAATCTCCAACTTCTCCGTCTTCAATGTAGCATCTTGAAGGATATCTGCGGTTTCAGACGTGTTTGGTGGGGGCGAAATGACCGAGGGTGTACTAGATAATAAAGAGGCGTGTGGTTGTAATTGTTGAGGCTTTGGGCGATTCAACAACTTGAGTAACAATTCTTGCGCGTTTTCGCCGCTTACACCAGCCAATGGTGACCGCTCAGCTGGGCTATATCTAGCTTGAGAATTGGTAGACTGATCGGGAACCGGAATGGCACCTGTTCTGCCAACGACTGGCGTAGCCACATCAGAGGTAGACACTCGAGGGCAAAATTCCGCGGGATGAGCGACGTCAGGAGTTCCTTCAGCACGCTGGGTGATACCGGATGGGAGTCCCGTCTCGGCAGGCGGGCTGGCCGCTGGCTGGCTGAATCTGAGAAGATTTAACAAATGAGCTGTCCTATCAGTATTCATAGCTTGTTGTTGATTATGCTCGCTGATAGGGCTTGACACATTGGGGCTAATCACACCAGAACCGGTTTGACGAGGGTTCGGTTGCATGGGTGAGCCAAAATATGATGGGGCGAATGGTTGGGTGTAGGTGTTATAAGAAGGGGGGGAATTGGGGCCAGGGGGGCCAGGCGAGAATCGTGGCGGCATGCTCCATTGTTGTTGTTGTTGACGCTGCTGTGTATCTGGAGTGGGTGCATCAGGCGTCCCACCTGGAGAAGGAGAGGGCCTTGGTTTGATGCTCGCAAATATGGCCTGGAGATCTGCAGGCGAGCCAGCCGACATGATGAATCCGCTATTGCCTAGCGCAAATAGCTAAAGACAAAACAACCAGAACGATGCAGCTACAAAATACCAGACACACGAAAAAGATGGATGACACCAGAAAAACGAGAAAAGAAAAGCTAAGCCTGACTAGAGTTCAGCTCCTGACGGAATAAAACAGAGAGTGGATGAAGTTAGGAGTGAGAAGGAGGGAGAATGGAATGAGCAAGAAAGAGTTGAAGTGAGGAAGAGTAAATTGTGTGAAGTGAAAGAGAGCGTGAGCCAGTGAGGTGTCAATCATCACAACGGGCATGTTTGACATGTTTGCTCTATTGCCCTTACAAGAGTGGTGCCTTTAACTAATCTCCAATCAACGAGCGGAATAAGATATCAATGCACGTACATATAAATACCCTCTTCTCTCCTAATCTTTCTTCCGGTCTAGTGAAGAGGAGAAATATTCAGGTTGTGGTTTAACCTGATCTCTAGCCTTCCATATTTACATCTGAGTGAATTGGGGATTTGACCAAGCAACGCCACCCATTTTCACAATCCCGAATCGAATCATATTTTTTTGAACCAGCATTAAATTCAGCGATGTTTTGCCTTAGAAGGTATGGATAAGGATATGGAAATGGAATTCTTTTTTTTATTAATTAAAAAAATCTCCTTACACATTGTTACTAACCACTGCTTGATTGATTTAGTTGGCTACCGCTCCTCTTCATTCCAACAAATGCCAGCCCATTGTTCATCCTCTCTTTCATCACGCTCACATACATTATCCATCGGCCATGTATATACTGCTCTGCGCTTCTCTTGATACTGCTCCTTTCATCTTGTCACTGGTCCGACCGTTGCTTTCTCGATTTTAGGGGGGATTGGTTCTCACCCCGCCACTCCAGCCCGGCTTCACCGCAACCGACCAACGAACTAGCGAAATATCTACTTGAAACCGTGAATACAACAGCCGCGGCTTTGGCAGGGGCCGCATTTGAAGATACCAAGCGATATCTAAATGGAACATCAGTGCCTGGAAACGCTGAATGGACTGGTGTCGGTTTAGAGTGGCTACGAAGTCTCTTAGGCCGCAGGGAATGGACTTTGCCTTGTGTTGACGTCAAAGTCAGACTGTAGCGGAGAACTTCTACTCTAGAGATCTCTAACATGGTATCAAACCCTAGTACCAACAGACAAGGGAGGTAAGGGGAAACTCTTCAATTGTCATCGAAGTAGATCGACGCCTTGACGACGATATCCCGACCCACCCACCCTTTTAATGGTCCACAGTCAATTTGAGATTTAAAAATCTGGTCAAGGGATCACAAACTACCTAGGTAGTTTTCTAGCAAGGCGATTCAAAATAGCTAAGCTATCTGTGGGCCATCAACCGCGATCAAAAATCTTCTGGATCTGGTCCAACTCCGAGCTTCCCTGCCAGTTGTACACCATATATATTAATTTTGCTTGTTCCTGGCCCGTCTCATTTCATTCCTTCTGGATACCCATTTTGTTGTTATCATTTTATTGTATATATGTTCAATAGTTATAGACCAGGCATGTCTGTTATTATTGATCCTTTTACCCATGCATGAACCAAATGCAATGCTCATTCTGCCCTCACCAGAAACCTAGTAAATCTTCTCAACTCGTAACATGACTCACCCTGTCCTGAGAGGCGTTCGTCCAGTGGAATGGATTGTGTATTGTGATCAGCTGCCAAGTTACCATCCAACCTTCGATGCAAATGCTTGAATACCATTGGCAGAGCCAGGTTCATCTCGTATTTGCCTATCCAACGAGCGGTCTCGAAGAATCCAATTTAACGAGCCCGTTCTCAGCTCGCATACGCGACGCGTTATTGTTTGTATTCCTAAGAAGAAGAACCGGGGTTACGAGGCATATATTTAAGAACTCGGGATTCCCCTCTGACGTGCTTTCCATCCAACTTTAGACACCTTTAACAAATCACACCCCTCACAGTATGGGCTTCTCACACATCGGGATCTGCGTTCCGCAGGAAAAATTTGACGAGACCGTCAGCTTCTATCTTGCCACTCTCGCGCCCTTGGGCTTTAAAGAGCACATGCGCCCGCTCCCAAATACCGTAGGACTAGGGGTTTGGTATCCCGACTTCTGGATTACTGGAGTGCCAATGTCAGCATCGACAGAGGGGAAAGAAGTCGTCTGCGCACCAACGCATGTTGCTTTCGATGTGAATAGTGAGTTCCCTTTTGTAGACGTACCCCATTCGTTCTCGGCAACCCGTTTCTAGAGGCATACATGTTCTAATAGTTGTACAATGAATCACCAGACCGTTCCCTTGTGCATGCCTTCCACGATGCGGCAATAAAAGCTGGTGGGAAGGATAATGGAGCCCCAGGTCTGAGACCCCAGTACGCCAGATTCTACTATGGATCGTTCGTGTATGATCCAGCAGGGAATAATATCGAGGCTACGTGCATGTGGCCTGCCTGGACACATTGGAAGTATTGGTTTGGGTTGGGGGTTTTCAACAGCAAACAGAAGACGAGTTGACAGCATGGAACATCGATACTTGCCTTATGACCTTGATTGTTTTTTTCTTCCTTTCTTTCTTTTTGTGATCCAAGGAGTAGGAGTTGGTTCAAATGTATCTTGATCTCGAAACCTTAACTTCTTGGAGGTAATATCGTACATTCATAATATTGAAAACATTTGAGAAATTGGATTATTTCTGTGTATCAAAAATAGATAAAACCTAAAGAAATAAGAAAAAAAGGTAAGACAAACGAAAATGAGGGGATATCAGGATAATAAATAACAACCATAAACCATACAATCAATCACAAGGCGTCCAACTTAGTGTATTAATGGGAGGGAGAAAAAAACACAAGATCGGGTCTCAGACGAGAGGAAAATAGAGAAGATATATTAAGGTAGACGCAAGATGTCTATACTGCTGGGCTTGCCTAGGTGCTAGGGTCTTGCCTGCACAAGTCATGATAGATAAGCCAATAGCCATTTTAACAAGCGGTTGTTGGTTCCGCGCTGCTGGGTAGTATTGGTTGGGATATGGTGCGATTTGTTTCGTTTTCGGTTTCCCGTTTAGATTTCCACTCATATTGTAATAGATTAATTGTAAGCCCCCTGGCCCATCGGCATGGGCCAATCATCTTCTGTTATGCTGCTCCAAAACACCCATATCATTCCAACCGATAGGAGGGTAAATAGGGTTTCGAAAAGAGCACCGTTGATTTTACCATCCGTCGCTTGGCATAGGTGTGTGCTAATAACGTATTGGAATATCTGTCCGATGGCGAAAAGTAGGCTAGCGCCTCCTAAAAATACTATAATGAGGGTCAGCGAGTCTCTCATACAACTGGGCTATCTTGCAATTAGTTTATAGCTCGGTGGGCAAGTTAAAGTTTTGAGAGATCGAGCCTTTAAACGGTGAAAGTGTGACAACAAAAGCAACATACACATTGGTCGTCTCTCTTGGAGAATTCGAATCACCAAAAAGGTTTCAAGCAGAAAAAATGCAACCAAGCACACCAAAGGGAAGAGCTGGTATAGCACATATAGCCCTATACTGCGGTACGGAGGCTCAAGACTTGACTGGAATCGGCCGGACCAGGTAAAGGCGGTGTCAAGACCAATGTATCCGGTACCGACGAACAAAACGACTGCCGAGGCAAGTAGGAGGCCTATGGATATCGGGGTACCATCATCGATCAACTGATACCCAACGATAGCATTGAGAAAAAGTAGCCATGTTGTCGCCGCAATTGCTCCAAGGTGTGCGGCAGAAAAGCCCTATCATATGTTAGAAGAAGAAAAGAGAAAGGAAGGGAACAGGAGGGAATAGTAAAGGAGTCGATCCTACCTTTCTCACGGAATCATCAAGTGGAATACCTCCGACGGAGAAGATTTCACAAATTTGGATAATTATAAAACCAACAAGAAATAATTGGAATTCCCTAAAACGTTCGAAGTGTCAAATGCGATGGTTCGAGGCAAATCAACTTGAAATGATACACACCTTCTTCCTACTGCAGCTCGTTTCTGCTCAGACTTCCATATAAGGAATGCCGTCAGCACAATCGCAAAGAAGCAGAGAATAATCGATCCTAATTCAAGCATCAGTAGATAGTTTCCACCACACCACGAATAATATTGGTTATCGCACCCAAATTTGCAAGATTTCTATTTCCACTCAGGCCAAGCCCTTTCAAAGCACATCCACCAAATTTCTGGTTCGGTGGCTGGTTATTATCGACGAGCAACTAGATCTTAGGTTAGTACAAAGTACCAACACCCAACAAAACAAAAGTATTCGTTGGCAGAACCAACTCGATCATAAGACTATAGTAGGCCAGTCTCAAGGAAAAGCGGATTGGCAAACGTACGTTACATATCGGAAGAGTAGAGTCTCGACAAAATTTCTATCATTAGAGTAGACATCGAGTTAGCGCGAACCAATAAAGTAACTTTGAAAAAGGAAAAGAAAGACAGGAAGAAAAATCCAAAGTAAAGAAGACGAAAAGAACGAATGGAATTGGGGTCAAGTACGCCAAAATTGCCAAACTCGGTCGAGCCCATGGTGGGTGTAGGGGTCGGATCTGCTGGTTATGGACAGATGGCACAGACGGTCCAGCTCGAATTATAAAAGCAATCGGAGGTTAATCGATCCCAAACAGGCTCAAGCTGTCAGCAAGCGAGATATTCGATAGCAGCGGGAGTAAAACCACTCGGTATCGTAGTCACAAAAAGCCGCGAAGGGGCGCAATTGCGGTAGGGACGAGGTCGAACAGACGATCGCGACGGGACGGGGAAATCAAAACGAGGAAGTCTACTACATTCAACTTAGAGAGGCGCAAGCATGGCAGAGGCTAACGGACGACGATCAGCAGTTGGCAAAGCCCCAGGTGCCGTACGTGGTTAATGGAGGGGGAGAAAGTGAAGTAATAACGGAAAGCAAACAGGCTCTGGCAGCGAGATGAGAGTGAGAGAGAGTGTGTGAGAGAGAGTGAACAGGGAAAGGCCAGGCCAAGAGGCAGCCAGAGAGGCACGAAATGAGTTGCTGAAGTGGAGGCGGTGCGGGTCGCACGCATCCAGCAAAATAGCAAGCAAAAAAAGCATCAAGAGGCCATCATCACCAGCCACGGCCAGCTTCCCCCAGAGGACCCCTGGTCTTAGCTGGCTCTGACCCAATTAGCGGCCTGCCTAGCTAGCTAATCGCGCATCTACCCCTTAGTTCGAGCTGTGACGCCGCCAATCACCAGTGAAGCATGCGAGATGAAAAATGATACAAAGGGCTGTCGATCCACCAGTTCCCATCACAGATTTTGCACCGAGGATCTCCATCTATTACGGAGTGCTCCGTATGATTTTCTTCTTCGGTCTGAGGTAAGACTCTCACACCTCCAATTCCCCCTTTGGCCTTCAGTTTCTTCTTCTTGTTCTCCTTCCCCCCCTTTTTTTTTTGAAGTATGTATCCGTAACAACGTCTTATTAGGACAGGATTAGGGTATCGGTATTTCAGTTTCATCACCCGGGAGATAGCCAATCAGCGCCACGGAGATCTCTGTTGGAGGGCCAACATTGGTAAAAAGCGGGGACTTGGTACCAGATCCTTGCTGGATCTGGTACCAGCCTTACTATATTACCTACCAAGTACAGAGCACAAGATTCACACTCTCATCACTCTGAATTTCCTATATTGTTTTATCTGCTCTATTAACGTTGTTTGCATGCAGGGTGACTGGCTCATCAGAGGTCTGCAGTTTGCGTATCCATGGATAGTACGGAGTAGAAATTATAACAAAATAATACGCCACGTTCTACTTACTGTTAACTAATCTCTGCATCTTAACGGAGTCTGGATTACCTTTGAATATATTTATTAACAGGGTGCATCCCTCCTTCTTTCAACCTAGCCACACCCTTCCCATAAGGTTTCACTCATATGGGCCGTGTCGTTCAACAAGTTTCCTGGGTGGAAGGAAGCTCGTATCTCATCCACGCGAGTTTCAGCATGTTGCTGGAATATACAGAACCTGACTCGTTATGTCAAGACGATCTCAAGTCGAATTCGACCAACTGTTTTCATTTTGGTATATCTCCGAGAGTGTTTTACTAGTGGTGGCCTATGTATCATGCTCCGCCAATCTGTTATATACCTATAATTTGTTACTTAGTAGCTAATTATTGCTATATATTGTTTCTTTTCCTGTATTTGTCAACTCGCATCTAGGCATATATATCGTTTAGATAACTAATAGAAGAGGATATCTATCATATGTCGAGATCATGACCTTTAAGGGTCACGGGTAACTCAGACACTTGGAATTGAACTTGGGTAAGCCACACCCTATAATAATTAATAGCTACTGAGTATATAATTTTTCAACTTAATTAATTAATAACTTTACTATAAGATATCTTTTTATATAACTAAGAGAAGGATTATATTAGGTAGTTAGAAAATTAAAGCATATTTAAAAAGGAAATATATTGATTGATTTGTATTACTCTGTATGCCTTGCGGCTCACAGTCCTTCTAACTATACTAAATCTAATCTACGTGTCTCAATCTTGGTATTTTAGTTCCATGATACCAGTCTCCTGTAGGATGTTAGGGCTCACGTGAGTCCCCAATAACACGTGACCACGCGAGCGCGTATATA
>JANTQB010000127.1:0-52047 GCA_032988175.1 Myotisia sp. PD_48
AATCAAGTGGCCGGGAAGGTTGTGTGGCCGGGAAGGTTGTGGATTACGTTAGTTAGTTAGACGGCGCCGTGGCCGCCATGGCTGGGAATTACGTTAACTAATCGAGGCCTGCTGACTCAGCGTTGGGGGGGCTTTGGAAACAGCTTCATTTCACAGCTGGCTCTTTCTTGGTCACCACATTTGAATTCCAATACCGTTAGCCTGGCCAATTCATGGCTCCTCTGTCCGTCTTGTGCATCTTTAATTATTGTCAAGATTTTCAGTACAGAAGCGAACCTCTAGCCCTCCCTCAGAGCAAGCAGGGCGAACGTGTAAGAGCAAGGCACTACTCATAGGTCAAAACAACAACCACCCACACAGCCCTAGAGATGTCACTTCACCATTATGTTAACAGTTAGTATTTCCCCTCCCCCCTTTTTTGATGCAGAACTTTTATGTCTCCAGTATTTTGTCATTTCTCTATATATCTAAACGATTCGCGAGCCTTTCAAAGCTACATGATTGAATTTGGAAGCTAATCTACTTCGTACTGTCTCTTTCCCTGCAGAGAAAATCTTGGTACTGACAGTCGATGGGCGTACTTTGATTGGCACACTTCTGTCTACCGACCAACTCACAAACCTTGTTCTGTCACAAACGGTAGAGAGGATCATTCGGACACCAGATGACCCGGAACCAAGCTCAGAGGTTGAGCATGGCTTATATTTGATTCGAGGAGACAATGTTGTCATCTGTGGTGAGGTAGATGAGCAAGTTGATGAGGAGATAAACTGGGCACAGGTCAAAGGAGAGGTGGTGAAAAGCACCAAGAATATCTAAGAAATGGATTCATGAGCCGGATCTCAAGGTGGGGATCGGAGTTACAGAGGGGGGTAGAAGGAGTTACCGTGGACGGATGGTATGTGTGCTCTGGCGCACGATATCAAAGCTACCGAAGAACTGCCAAATCAAAACAATTGAGTGTATCGATGCTCGCCGCCCCCGATCAACTGATACAACTTCATGCCTCACTGCTCCTGGTTGTATCCGAGGGCGTCTGCATGGCAAGATGCGGGTATGTTTAGATACACGGAAAGGGGATCAACCTTTATTATTTTCTCCGATACGCGTCGACTATACCAAACAATAATCGTGGCTTTTATGTTGGAATGAAAAAAGAGAAGAAAGAAGAACAAGAAAAAGAGAAAAAGTAGCTGGATTAATTACTGATATTGTCATCCGATATCAAACCTACGCCATGAACAATTCTTAGGTTGAAGATATACTGACCCAGGATCCGAGTGGATGGTTCAATAGGGACGGATACTTAGACATGAAACCTCTTAAATATCGGCACCATTCGCTTGGGGTTGAAATAGATATTCAAGCTGCCAATAACACGTAGCTACGCAAGCCATTGAAGAGATTGATTGATTGATGGATGGATTTTATATTATAGTTGTATTAAAGCCCGCTGGAGTACCTATTAGTTCCTCTTGGTTGGAAAGGGAACAAAGTTTCGACTAGGTTAGGCTGTCATTTGTGCCTGAGCCTACCATGATGCTTATTATCGGAGACAAAAAAGGAACCTGCCCATGTCGAACCCAAGCGAAACTTTGCGTTCTTTTTGGCTTGATGCGCTCTTTGGGCGCTGTTTCGAGTGTAAAATATGCGAGTCTCGCCAGTGCGGAGAGGGCCCGGCTTACCAGAAGCGGCAACTCCACGTTTTTAACCCCAGCGATCTAGGCAAGGGCTCCCCGTTACATTAGGCTGTTGCAGCCACACAGCAACCGACCAGACTGGGACTGGCGTTGAGACCTTGACACTCCTGAACTCTCTTTATTAACTCTCCTAAACTCTCTCCCCCGTCACCCTGTGCTTGTCTCCTTTCTGACGCCTAATCATCCAACAACTGAAGACATACATTTGTCTTGTGCTCTGCGCCGCCCCCTGCAGCTCAATTGCGACGTCAGATACTTATTTGTGCGCCCCCACATCCATCCACCTGTCCGTTTCATGGGGATGATGCGTACTTCCCACTCCGTTTCATGAGAACGAAAAAAAGTCGTTCAATTTATGACCACGAAGCGGGATCTAACCAGCACAGATGTGCGTTTTCCGATGTGCTACCCGTCTCGACGCAGAACAGAGAGTGAATTGACGGCCTCCGAGTGCCGTGTCGGTCTGTGGTTTGGCATCATTCCAATTGCAGCGCAAGAGGGGGGAGGGCATGTGGCTGTTTAGAGGTGCGCAGTCGGCGATCTTTTACTATGTGGCGTGCACGCCGTGCACAGCCCATCAGCAGCGACGAAAACGGAAAAAGGATGCCAATAAGACCCTTCGCGACGACCCGAGTAGAGATATCTTAGTTACCGATCAACCTGCTCTTTTCCATCAACCCTTCCCGTTCAGCACTAATACATACTGGAAGGAAGAGATTTGCTTGGGGCCCGGGCCTCCCTCCAGGAGAGGGCTGAGAAACGGAGCGAGCAGAACGGGTAGCCAGAGGAACCTATCCTCCCCAGAAAAACCTATTGACGCTACTGTTCTATCGACCAGGCTGGAAGAATTCCCCCGATTGCCCCATAAGAAGGAAAGAGAGAGCTTGAAAGATTCACTGGGTGATCGGTGGAATAGGATTCGCTACCAAAGAGAGGATGAGGTTCTATGGGGGATGGAGATCAAGGGATCATCTGTAGGGCTGTCGGGCAGAGGCAGAGCAAGCACGGCTGGGTCCTCCAAATACTGTACTGCCCGTAACCCGGATGTCAATGATTTGCACCCTCCGATTGTTTGTGGACCTAAAAGTAAAGAGGAGACACGATGGATGCTACAGCCTCCTCCAAGTGCGAAGGTGATGGCAGGTAAAATTCGGTCAAATCTTTCATCCAACTTGTCCATAAGTGGAAGTCCGCGAAAATTTGCCAACCCTCATCTGTCCCCCAACCTTTCCATTCCTGGGGGGGAGATCGAAGAGTTTGAATTATTGAATTTGTCACTTACCCATGGTAGTGCCGTTTCATGTTCAAGCAAAGCTCTTGCTATATCCCCGTCCGTTTCATGCCCACGCCCTTCAATTCCTAGATCAATCGATTCCCCATCCAATACTACGGCAAACCTGGGCCACAATTTAAATACCGCTTCAAATGCTCAGACCAATCTTCATCCCCTTCCTGAGCCTCCACGCTCCCCGCTATCGACTATCTTCTCATCCCCTGGATCCAAAGATGTACATGCTTTATCCCCGTCGCTATCATCAAATCCAGGCTTAAACCCACCTCTGCTATCTCAATCATCAGAGGGATCGAAAACTTGTGGCTCTCAAAGCAGTTGGAAACCTGAGGAAGGAATTGAAGACCGGCCATCTTCGAAAGAAACCACCGACAGCGGGAAAGCATTCCACCCAGCCACACCATCTACTCTCCTGAATCATTCAGACACCCATCTCACCGCCGCTAGAACTAGCCCTGTTCGCCTTGGCGATCATGATCACAAAAATTACCTTGATATTGAAGATATGCGCCCACTTCAACAAATCCGATCCAACCGGTGGAGCATGGATATTTAATTTAACCTCCTTGTGCTTCTCGGAACTCCCTTGACCGGATGGTATATTTTCTAGCCATCCACCTTGATGTTGGCTTCTTCAGCCCCTTTTCGGTTCCCTTTTGTTATAGAGTCACGACATGCCATATTTACTGTTCCGGGATTTTTGATCGACTCTGCCTTCGTCCTCCTATTCATGTTTAGATCCAGGGCCACGTTTGTTCGAGATTACGTCGTCGCACTTTTCTTCGGTAATGGGATATTAAATTCTAGGCCCTGATTCGGATTTTAGCGAGCGCAACCCACTACAATACTTCATTGTTTAGGGTGACATTATGATCAATAAGCATTTCGGGCTAATTCCCTTTCCCTCCAATAACTCATCATATATGATTTTTGTTCGGTTCTTTCTTCCCTATCCTTTTTGGCCAATGACATGGCTGCTAGGTGAATTGAGCTATACACTCGATGCGGTTGAGTAACGGACACATACGTGGTATTATTGTACATAAAGGCAGGGCTGAGTCGGTGGAGGGAATTACTTATATAGGATAGAAAATGATAACAAGAATCAATCTATCGTCTAATATTCCAGTAGAAACAATATGTAGGCAATGGAATGGACGATGTCCTCCCCTGATATGGATCATAAATTCTTTTGGAATGATAATAACTATAATTTTCATAACAATCCGAAGCTTATCAGGCCAAAGTTGAAAAAAAGGAGAAGAAATCACTAACGAGGGGGAGAGACCATTGAATTGCCTTTTGTTATTCTTCCTCCTTCAGTTTTCTTTGGTATCACAGTAGATATATAGTTACTTTTCCAAGATAGATCTGGGACAAAACATGAAAAAGCTGGGTGTAGCAACAACATTAAGAATAATGTGCCTGGGTTCTTTTACTGCCTGAGCTTCATGTATTAAAGAGTCCTTTTTAATATACCTTCTTCTTCTCATCCATGCTTAATTGTCCTGGCCCCATGTTGACTAGAAGGAGGAGTCCACCACTATCATAGACATTAGAGTTGATAAAATAACAAATGAACAAAAGAGAAGATATGATAGGTGTACTTACACAATAGATAGGATCTGGAAAAAATCATACTTTGCGAAATCCTTGTGTGGGTGATGAGGATGCAACTGTAATGAAAGCTCCGATTAGCAAAGATGGATTAAAAGGAGGGAATGAAGGAGATACATACCGTCCAAAAGTTGTTCACAAACACATTAAAAATGCTCAACAACACGACCAAAATAATAGCGCTCCATTTAGCCTTGAATCCAACGACAACCATCACACAAGCGACAAACCCAAGCATACTAACTAGAATGCGCCAAAAACTCCATTCCCCGGAAAATACAAATCCGATGAAGAGGAAGATCAGTAATACGCGACCAGCAAACTGGACGTACATCTTTCGATCCTTCTCCTCAAGTTGTGGGAGACCAGCAGGCATGAACTTCTTCCGGACCCAGGAATCTGATAGAACCATGAGCAGACCGCCGATAACACTGAGGTTGCGAACAATGAATGTCAGGTCGATGAGAAGGCCGTAGCCAAGGGCTTGGGAAACGACGACTCCCAGGAGGCCGGCAACAGCATATTCACTGTGTTTTCGAGCAATGACAAGAACTGAGCAAATCGACATGACAATTACGTTGACAATTAAAAAGGTGTGTGTTACGCCCCATGGAACTAAAGGGCGAATCAAAGTTGGTTAGAAACACAGGCAGGCAAGAACTTGGCAAAGGATAGGGTCGTGATTGGGGTGTGGCGTACTATGTCTATGTTCGCTCAGGTACTGTATCTGCTGAGACCATTGTGTTATGATCCGCAATGAATCCTCGATGAAGGTAACGACAATCAGGAAGCGGCCGATTGCAGGGAGATGTCTATAACGTCAAGCAAAGGAGGTTAGCCCATTCTCGAAAACCCGAATTGAGGTAAACGAGGCAAGCATACGGTTTGATTGGATCAGCAATGGTATCTAACCAATCTTCAATTTTGCTAGTCTGCTCTCGAATTGCATCTAAGGGACTAGGGTCACTGGTAGCATCAACTCTCCCAGGGCCAACGAAGCGGTTCTGATGGCCCAGGTTGTACCCCGCCGTGCCTCGGATTTGAGCCATGATATGATTTTCAATCCCCACAAATTCGAGCTTGAGGGCTATGAAAAAAAACCTTGCTTATTCTCGTACACAATCGAAAGTGGCAGGGTATGATTTCACGCTTGAATAGCTAGAGGGAGCGCTGGAGCGTCTGGTTGGAGCTGCAAGCTAAGGAGCAAAAGTAGAGGTGCACGCAACAAAACCCAAGCAGTCTAGCTAGCGGAAAAGGGAATTGGATAGGCGGAAGAGTAGAGACGATGGGGGAAGAAGACCTGGAGTGCTGAAGAGGTCACACGGAGCTAGGCGTTTCTTTATGTATTCGGTCTACACCAGAAACCAAGAACAGGCCACGATGCGATAACCAACAAACAGCGGTGGTTGCCAAGCCACTAGGAGCAAAAAGGGCACTCGTCGATCACGGGATCCACATTCCCAGTAATAATATTACTATTTTTGCTCCATCCGAATCAAGTTGCTCATCACAAATATATTAATTAAGTAGGAACCTCATTCAAGATTCGAGGGAATTATTTTATCCATCATCGAGTTTGCAATAGAATAGAAATCTTATTCTTCCATCATCAAGTTCGTCACCAAAAAAAAAAAAAAAAAAAAAAATCGGAACGCCATATTGGGAGACTATATGCAGCACAATAACAAGGAACTGGGAAAACGTAACCTTTAGAGTGGCAAAGAATTTATGAGTAAGAAGAGTCTCAGGGAGGCTATTATATGGACTAAACATAGTAGAAAATACAACAGTTGAAAGTGGCATTGAAATGAGCTGTTATTTCCACCCTGGTGAGAAGCATGTTATTTATACATCCAGCCATCTTCAACCAATAACTGAAATATGTGAAGCAAAAAAAAAAGAAAGAAAAGTAAAAGCAGGCTAATTTAGGCTATTGAACAACATAGGGCTAGACAGGGTCACTGAAAGCTGAAACAACATGTAGTTGTTCAATCTGGAAATTCAATCACAGCCCACGTCATGTAAACAGAAGCGCCTTAGAAATCGAGGGGTTTCAAAAAAAAAAAAAAAAAAAAAAGAGAGAGAGAGGAAAAACAGGGAAAAAAAAAGAGGGGAAAGAGGGAAGATAAAAACTGCGCGTAGGCAAAGGCTGCGTAGAATAGACATGTGAACTTGTGCGCCTAAAACGCGAATAGGTACGGCCTCAAGCATTTGGAAAGCACCAATATCCTTCGGATGATAACATAGCCGAATAATACAGAGGCAAATATAGAAAGGATAGTAAAACTCATTGATGGCCACTTGCCATAAAGTGTGGTATTGACCCCATAACACCATCGATGGAAAAATAATGAACAAAACCACAATATATCAAGGGTTGAAAAATAGAAAAGAAGTGTGTATCAAGAGCGCCAGGAGATACATCTTTTAATGATAAGAGCGAACATGTGGGTATAGTTTGAGGTTCGCAGGGGCTTATACTTTTCCCATTTGTTTTTTTGTTCTTTTTTTGGGCTTCTTTTTTTTAGAAAAAAAGGACAGAAGAAATACCAAACTTCGCCTCCGATATTGACGGATAGAATTGCTTCGTTGAGGCAGGTTCTCATTCATTGCCTCGTTGAGCGTCTGAGCTGCTAGTTTCACTCACCGTATCGCCTGACTTGGTCTTCCGCTTCTCTTTCTTTTTGTTCCCCACAGTAGTCCACTCGTTTTTGCTACTCATGGCACTTAGCATTCTCATCTGCTCCTCTTCAGAAGGAAGACCGTTCGCCCAGCTCTGCACTATTGCTTTGTAGGGAGGAGCCGTGTTCCCATTGCTCGTTGAGCCGTGAGAGACTGAAACTGGCCCGGGAGCCGTATCAAAAGTATCGAGAAAGGTGTTTTGCGAAGCTAACGGTATGGCTTGCCCGTTGGCAGTTGGCTTGGGAAGTCCAGATGCCCAGGCATTCTCTGCTAGGGGAGAATTGGCGTTAGCTTTAGATTTAGCCTTCTCCTGCCTTTCGTGCCCTCTCGCTGTGTGTAAATGTTTTTCAAGCTGGGCACGCCTCTGAGCCTCTGCCTCCTGTACCATTTGCCTAGTATTCTCGCGTTTTAAACGTTGCTGCCGCTGCTTCTTTGTCTCAACAGTCTTGAAATTGTCTCGCTTCTTCTGTTTCTTTTCGAATTCACTCTCGATCTCGCCAGTCAGGCGCAAGACAGATGCTGCCTGTGGGGGTGGCGCCAACATATCGGAGACACTTCCAGACAGTACCATGGGCTTCGCGGATGGGGAGCTGACAGGAGACATATCATCGTCTGCATCGGCGCCCGTGGTGGAAGAAGCGCTTGTGGAAAGGCCATGTTGTTTCTCGTTACTGCTTCTCGGTACTGAGTGAGATGATTCTCTGGGCGGCGAGCGTTTTGCTGCGCCTTGGTTGTTGGCGCCCAGTGCGGTTCCGTTCCTTGCCTTGGAAAACTCTCTGGCAAATTGAATATTGTTCATTTCTTTTGGGGATGGGCTACCGTTTACAGGCTCAGCAAGTAAGGGAATAGGAGGTGTTGTAACGGACACGGCGTCTTGTCGAGTTGTCGAGGTGATTGTATCGTTCTCATTGGGAGCATCTTGCAGTCGGCGAGCTTTACGCTTTGGCTTCTTATTTGCTGCAAGCTGGTCTTGCTTTTCGGTCACAGATCTTGAGACTCCCGACCTAGCTCTATAACTCTGGCCTTTGCTATAATAGAACCCCAGCCCACCAGCGACAAAGAGCAGAATCGCCCAGCTCAGGTATGGATTCATGGTGGTAGATTTCCGTGTCTATCGCTTATGACTCTGTTGCCACCCAGGCCGCTTCCAATAATATTTAGAAATCTAGCTGGAAGAAGTAGATGGCAAGACTGATGATAAGTGGGTAGGGTGCCTGGACCAGTTGATCCTGTTGCGGGGCCGGTGGTCGTTTGTAGAAGAATACTCTCAAGGATATGTGTGACAGGGTGGTCTAGATATTGAAGCGGGAACACGGGAGCTGGAAGATGGGGCTGGAGTTCCTAGAAGGAGAGAATATATTCAGCTTGTGGTCTTTGATCGGGTGGGAAGCAGTTAGTTTTTAACGTACTTTGAAACAACAAACAAACCATTCACGTTCACAATGAAACAGTGACAACTATCATAACTTCCGTTTCTAATACAAAAGAAAGAGGTGAATATGAAGAAAGAAAGATCAAATCAATGAGAGAGATGTCTGAGAAGCATGAACCTATGTAGGGAGTGGTAAGGATGATTGATTAATTATAGGAAGAGGGGGTGGGAATGATTGGAACAACTAAACCATTCCACAGGACGGATGACAAGAACCTTCTGTAGACTCTGGGAGATCCATGCACCACCAGTACTTTGTACATTAATTAACTGGGAGAAGAATGTATTTGGCTTGGATGAGGCCAAGTTTCCAGAATAACTGTGGCTAAAAAAAATAATAAAAGACCTACTTGTAACTAAACCGACTAACTATAATCGGAGGACTGAGAGGTAATAAATCAACCTGTTAACTATAGTTACTCCTTAGGTTATCAATTCAACTCAATGCTCCCGCTCTGAACCAACTACTGTAGTTACTGCGAGATTAGCAGCTAGAGATGGGATTCAGAATTTATCTATGTGACTCCATACTTAGAAATGACAATAAGGCCAGATATTCGGGGCATAGCTCCCTGTTGGTAGAAACGGTAACCCGCATGAAGCAAGGTGTTCTTTTTGGCTCCCCAACAACCAAGGAGTTGTGGGGTCTGACTTCAAACCCCTCAAACAAGCATCCTAAGAATAGTCATTTCATAATGTTGTCATTCTTGAGTAATTCAAATGTTACTAGTTAACTAATAGATTATTATTTTAGTTAACTTTTTGCAGGACCTGAGATTATGAGTTTTATCATTGTTTTTTGCTTGACCCTGGACCCGATGATGTGAAAACAGAAGATGTGTTCCAATCAGGGGTACTCCTTGAAGGTGCAGATTCCAGAAGAAACCAACTTTTAAGTGACAGGGTTTATTATTAGTTGGTTTATGCACTTGATAAGGTAACTACTCTAACTACTCCGTAACTATATCTCCTAGTAACTTAGGTACCTAGAGAGCATATTACTTAACAGAATCAGTAGTTGAGTTGAACTGACTGATAGTTATTCAGAAGAATCAACTCATCAACTACCTACAGTAATGAATGAGCAATTTAAAATGTGGCTAGTTATACGTTGAGGCAGAGTAGCAACTCCACTCCCTAACTATAGGTACCTAGGCACCTATGAATACACGAATATATCTAACTAGCTACAGAGTAGCGAGTCCATACCTACCTAGGTAGGTAACTAACCTCTGGGTAACTGACCATTAATTTAATATGGAACAACTGCTTGATGAGCGCACGTGTGTGTTGGAGGGTCTGGATGGGTGTTAAGTTAACAAGTCCCGATACCTTTGTTCACCAGGGCGACACAGTAATTGAGCGTAGGTGATGGCAGCCCCCAGGTACCTATACGTGGTGGCGAGCTTCGGCCAATGGGAGGGCTTGGAGGGTCCATGTGGGCGAGGGCGCGGGTGGACGATCTGGGGAGCTCTCCCAGCCAACCACTGCCTGCACGAGCACGCGACACCCGCCAACAACCCTCTCCCTCAGTCCGATCGTGCCATAGTATATAATAAGGACCAGTCTCCCTACTATTATCTCTATTAACAGGTAACTACCTCGTAATCTATCTATCCATCGATCTCCCTCTCTATCTCCTCATCCATCCCCTCTATCTCCTGCCATATCATTCTGGTTGCTCCGTTTCTATGCACTTCATGAAATAATATCCCCTCTCTCAATCCTTCAACATGCAACCTCGTCTGCCTCTCACCCCGGCCTCCTCCACGGACATTGCTGCTATGGAGAAAGGCTGCGGGCTTCCTCTAGAGGAGATGGTCTTCTCTTTGCCCCCTGCTGCCCTCTCAACCCCCTCTTTCCCTCGCTCAGATATCCGTTCCCCGACCTCCCCCGAATCCCCTCCTCTTGATTGTTCAAGAGGCCTTCGTCAGAAAGCTGGTTCCAAGAGAACCGCGGTGGAATTCTGTTTACCGCCGCCCCCAACTAGGACTAGGAAGATCATTCAGGTTAAACCGAAATCTCGCGACCAGTCAATCCGTATGCCAGCACAGGCTTCGCCACAAAAACGCAAATCTACTGATCTCGATGACAGCAGTCACCCACAGTCACCTGCTGGCTCCTCTCTGCCTAAGAAAAGGCAGGCCAATAGTGGAACGACTTCGGCGGGGCGTAAAATCGCTCGTAAAACCGCCCACAGCTTGATAGAGAGGAGAAGGAGATCCAAGATGAACCAAGAGTTTGCAACACTAAAGGATATGATTCCGGCCTGCCGCGGGCATGAGATGCATAAGCTGGCGATCTTGCAGGTATATTCATACCTCCTTCAACTTCTTTCATCTTCTAGAGCTCTATTTTCTCCGTGGCATGTTGGCTAATACTAGATCCAAGGCAAGCATCGAGTATCTTCAATATCTTGAGACCTGTGTGAAGGATCTCAAAGCTGCCAACGCCGGAAGAACCTCTACACCCACATCCCCCAAATGGCACCCTTCCGTTTCCGCCGCCACCGAACACTATGACAGTGGCGCATCATTACAATCGTCCCCTGAGATCCCGCCCTTTTCGTCAATGAGTTCTGCCATCACGTCACCTGTAGATGATGCCAAAAGGCCACTTTCCCAGTTCCATTTCGAAATACCGCCCATGTCTCTTCCTCTTCCTGCTATTCCTCCACCACCTGTCTTTTCTACTTGCCAGGACGACAAACCCCCGCCAGACATATCAAGGCCGTTAGTCGATCCAACCACGGCTTCACCCAACATCATTTCGCAACATCACCTATCGTCACCCATAGGTTCAGCTGTTAATCCAGATGTAGATATGGATCGAGAAGCCACTACAGCACTTTTAATGCTAAATAAGGATCGCAGGTCTCCGCAGTCCATCTTTGGTCGGTTTACATGGCCAAAGCTGCCAGATAACAGCAGTAAGGCCGACAAAAAACTTGGAATAAGTGTTCATGATCTTCTAAGCCATTGACTTTATTCCCCCTTTGTTTTACTTCCTGTTTTTTATATGTTTGATTTTTTTTTGTCTTTTTTTTTGGCAAACATGATGAGTAATGACTGGTTGGTTGGTGCTTTGTGCTTTTGTTTAATCAATACAATAATCACCTCCCCCTTCGTCCGAATTTTGGCGTCTCACAACATATCGCTTTAAGGGACCGCTCTTGACGATTTGGTCCAATCGAGATATAAAATTAAAGGATGTTCTTAGACTGCATCAGTAAAGGATGGTTGATGCAAACCACCAGTCAATTGTGAAGCAATACTTGCATTAATTTATGTATGACATACAAGATAGCTACTTACCTAGGTAGTTTATCCAATGTGCCTGTAGCCTGACTATAATAAGGTTTATTGCTCTGGTTTGCTAATTCTATGTATGGCCCTGGATCATAGGAGGCTACTATAACCCCTTTGCGAATACTAACATTAATAAATGCAATAGTACAGCTGCTAATGGGGAAAAGTTGTACGTGGGAGAGGGCGCTGTTGTCTAGGGATGTTGTTGACCAAGTTGGATATAACTATAGAAACTAATTATCAGGTCAAACCAAATGAGTCCAGAGAAAACAAAAACGTTATAAAATCCTTGAAAGCAAGAAAAAGATTACAGGTCATTTGTCCTGGAGTTCCTATCTCGGGTTTTTCCATGTCCCTTTAATAAGAGAATCTGAACGAAGGATGGTCATCACCCAGATTGTCAACTTCCTCAATTGGAAGATTAAGACGGTGATTCCGCCCACCAGCATCACGGATACGATTCTCTTTGATCAGGACAAACAGGAAGACTGAGCAAGAGATACCACATATCCACAAAAGCGCCAAACTAGTTCCAAATCCAGTCGGGTAAAGAGGAGCCTCTTCGTTCACAAAGACATTACTCGCGACTAAACCACCGGTGTTTCCGAATCCAATTTGCATAGATGAGGAAACTGATCGCTTGTAATGTCCGGCCATATTGTTACTAACCCAGGCCATGGTGATTGGCTGAGTGATATAGGCCCCCGAGGTGATTGCAAACACAGCGAAATAGCGGGCTCCGATAGGCACATTTTTCTGGCATATTAGAATCACATAGCCTATGGTAGCAATACAGCAGCCCAAAATTGTAAACGCGTATCGATGACGGATCCTATCTGAGATCCATGCTGTCGTGAGGGTAATTACCGTTGATACGATAAAGATAGGGATGCTCATGACTTGAGCGCGGAGAGAGGTCCAGCCCAGCTGGCGCAGGATCGTGGGTGTGAAGAACGAGGTGGCGTAGCCGGAATTGACGACACCAAAATACATGAGGATACTAGGCAAAATTAGATGGCCAGGCAAAACAAAATGTCGCAAAATTTGTGTCACAGCAACTTGCCCAAGGTAAACCTTGATGTCTGAGAAGCAGCGTTTAAATGCAGCTTTATCGAGACGATCCATTTTTGCCTCTCCGTTATCATCAGCGAGACGAGAAACAAGTATATTCCGTTCAGTTTCGTTGAGAAATTTTGCGTTTTCAGGCCAATCCGGAATGATAAATTTTGATGCAATGGCAATGACAACAGTGACAATTCCCTCGATTATAAAAATCCAACGCCACCCATTGTACCCTCCAACTCCTCTCATACCAGCAATGGCATAGGCGAGAAACTTGTTTCTTGTCAGAAAAGACCTATCAAGGAGAGGATACATCGTAGGAACATATAATATGCTTACCCCACTGACAGCGCCTGCCACAATGCTAGCCGAGAAAAAAAAGTTGATTCGTTTTTGAAGCTCGTGGCGCTTGTAGTACATAGAGATGAGGTAGATACATCCTGCGGATGAATTTAGAGTCAGACCAACACTTAGAAAGTTTTACCTTGCCTGGAGCAGTATATCATACCAGGGACAAATCCAGCTTCAAAGACGCCGAGCAGAAATCGGCATGCAACTAAACCTCTGAAACTACTGGTTACCCCTTGGCAGACGGTGATGACCCCCAAATAAACGTATCCAAGTTAGCAAGGGGAAATAAGAACAGATACCAACAGATAGTTTGAACTCACCCCATGCCGCGATGATACTGCTCAGCCAAGTTGATGGCGCAATTTTTTTGAGGATCAAATTGCTAGGGACCTCACAGAGAATATAAGGAATGAAAAAAATGAAAAGAGCGAGATTATAATCATGATTGATCATATTAAGATCCGCTTCCAATCCTTGCAAACGCGCGTTCCCGATGTTGATTCGATCAAGGAAGGAAAGCAAAAAAAGTACGAAGAGGATAGGCACAACATGCAAATCGCACTTACGAACGACTTTTCGTTCAAAAGCAACGTCAGTCGCGTTTGTGGCTTCAACTTCTTTTACAGGGTCAGCGAGCATCTCTACCGCGGCGTTCGCCATGGTGATTAGTATTAGCTGAATGGGTGCAGCGGATGAGATATATTTTCAGATTGCGTGAGTAGAACGGTGAAGTGCGGCCGCGATAAGTGAGGTAAACGGCGAGGGTTTGGAAGTGTTGCTTCTTCACTGACACCTGGAGCATTCACTGGCTCAATACACGAGGGTAAGTAAGGCGAAGTGAAAGTGATGTACTATGTTAAGATGGTATTATTGGCACCCGTGCCAGAGAAAGAAGGGTTGCACTTAGGCAGTCTCTAAGAAGGGAATAGATATCTGAGGCTAGATTTTTGACGATGAAGTGCTTGGTGGAAACCGGGACCCTTTGGAGCGCGATCAAAACAAAAAATGAATGGATGGTATCTCGAAGCTGGCGCAAGAGTATCCATCAACGAAAATCGCTGCATATTCCAACACCATTGGACAAATCGTTCATGGGTCTTCCATGCTCCAGAAATATTTTATCCGGGACGGAGCCCAGCATCAGATGCCAGCTCCATATTCCGTGCAAGGCCTCGAAAGGCCAGCGGTAGTAAGTAGTCGGAATCTAATAGCTACCAGTACAGGTATATATGTATGGAAATATATTCCTCGTTTCGCGGAAGACAAGATCACACAACCAAAACATCGATATTACGAGCAAGATTGTGTGTAATACTCCATATATCCTGTGGGGAATTCCTACGTTGGACAGTGTCAGAAAAAGAAATTGCAGACCACAACGAAATAGTTATGAAATTCTCAAACAGCTAGTACAAATCGGTCACTCCTACACCGTTGCTGGGAGGCAAAAAATTCCCAATTCGCCAACACAGGTATATTTTTCAAATGTAGAAAGACTATACACATCGGAGACTGGATGTATCTGCATGTTGTCCTCCTTATGATGTTTGGGATAAGCCTTTATCCCCTCCCATTGAGTAGCTGCTTAGGAATCAATTCCGCACTGTAACCTAGAACTAACTACCAAGGTACCTAGGTAGTTAACTATAATATTGTCATGTATTAAATTTTGTATAAATACCCAGGTAGCTGATAAATACTGGCAGCCTGTTAGCAAATATAACTATGTGGACATTCTTGACCTAGTACTGTAGTGTAGCAAGCCTGGTTTCTTGCCTGATTTCTATCCTCCATCAATTTAAACTAGTTCTGAATACAAGAGGCGCCGATTTTCTACTTAGTTATATGAGAGTAGTGATAATGGTTAGAAAAGATATTCAAAAACATTCTCCCTCTCGTGTAAGAAAAACTAAATTTGGAATTTATGAAGCCGTAGCCGGGATACACAGGAGGAGCATACCAGAGTTGCGCTGGCTACAACAAACCCCGTTCAAAGTTGACCTTGAGAACCTAGAAGTCTAGTCCGATGCCGAATAATATGAACTCTGCGCCGGAGTATTCGATGTAGGATGCATAAACCCCCCGAAATGGCACCAGCCAGAAGAATAATACCCCCCAAAATGTTGAATCTCCGTGACGCTACCCGGGGCGTCTGAGCACTTAACCCTGCAAGTTTCCCCCATTTGCAACCCGAATCAGAACAGCCACTCTGCTTTCTTGCAGGTAGGCGTGACCAGGATTCCATTCGATCGAGACCCCGGACAAAGGAATGTATTCTGCTTGCTAATTCAGGTTTTGCCGTCTCATTGCTCCTATTGCGTTCTTTTCGTTTCTTTCTGTTCGGATTGCCGTCCTCTTTAGCCTGACGGATGAGATGCAGATGGTGTTTATATCGATCTAATCTATGCTTGAGATCAGAGATGATGGAGGTTGAATTTTCAACGTGTCCGTTCGACTGGCCCCCAACCCACCGCCAGAACGTAAATATCATCTCTTGACACGATCGTACCGTTGGACCGCTTATCTGGATTAGATCTTCGGGTGATTCTAGTTCTACACTCAAGGGCATGAGATTCTCGGCACATGTTTCTAGACTACCAATGAATTTTCTGAACCCATGTGTATGTGGAAATCGTTTTGCTGAGAATGAATTAACATCCGCTTGCCCACCAAATTCTTTCAGTTCTCTGCCAAACGAAGAATCGGGACCGTCGGCCGATGCAAACTGCTTTAATAGCACAGCAGGAGGGGACCCGCCGGTTAACAGCTGTTTGTAGAGGACCGGCGAAGCTGTTGACTCTTCGCCGTTAGGATCATCAAAAATTGGCGATGTTGACGGGTTGGAGTGGGACCGACACATGCACCATGTCAATCGAAATATCATGAGAAATCCATATAAGGAGCAAATGAAACGAGCAATGGATAGGAATCCGCAACACCGCATACTTGGTTTTCGAAATCAACAGCTGAAATAAATTGCTCTAATCTCCGCTATTA
Source organism: Myotisia sp. PD_48 (assembly GCA_032988175.1). Classification (NCBI taxonomy): domain Eukaryota; kingdom Fungi; phylum Ascomycota; class Eurotiomycetes; order Onygenales; genus Myotisia; species Myotisia sp. PD_48. The sequence continues at coordinate 16,441 of JANTQB010000127.1, forward strand.
ATCGTGTCTACAGGACTCCTTCACCACACCCGGCTGTTCGATGTATATGTGGTATTTGGTGATGATTGGGGAGATGTTTCCAGGGCAGGCACGTATATGGGCTCTATCCAAATATTTTATTGACTTGGAAAGCACCATCTTCGCGTACCGCTTGCCATTCACCGACTCCCAATCATCCCTTCTGGCAACCTTCAATGATGGATGAAGAATTCGTTCTGTGAGGAGTTTGATTTGAGTAGCATGGCTAGTTAGCTTCTGCAATTTGAAAATGCAAGGCATTATAAATAGCCCCATTCCCAGCCATTGTGTATTTTTGTGGTCAAAATCATTCCAAGGAATATCAAAGAACAACGATAAAAGGGTGATATGTAAATGCAGTTCTCGTAGACGCAATTCCTAACAAGTCATTGTAATTGTAATCGTCGTGATCACTATCCTTCAACAAGTCAAACCCTATCCTGTCGGAATTGTATACATGAAAAGCCCGAATTTAAAACATGACATGAAACAAGAACCGATATCCTGAAATTCATACAAAGGGTTTCAACGGAAATCTAGTAAGGATACCAAGTAGGTTTTCCAGAGGCGTAATATCCCTTTTCCCAATTGCTGGCCTAGCCCAGACTTTGTCACATCTGATCCCTGGCTGGCCATCTTGAATTCTGAATCGTTATCGCTCTATTATGGTTTTCGAGAAAGGGCAGCCAGAAAATGCTACATGATATCCCTGAATGGGTGGAAATCCTTCCAGCCAGATAGGACAATAATTTAAGCCGGAATAACAGAAGAAATCAGCTGCAGTACCTCTAGCCTTCAAATATGGGCAGGACCGGGAGAAGATGCGTTGCAATGCAATCATGCTTACAGGATGGATAAATCGCCACCTGTATCGATGCTCACCACCTTTGAAAATAAACTAACACGCGTTCACGTGAGCTTAGAAAAGGAAATATGATATGCTGGTGTGGCCCAATTTCAAGAAATTTCAGAAGGGATTCCACCACCGTAAACATCATAATATTACTATCGGCATTCTAAAAGATTATAACTCAGTAGTCGGGTAAGGCCTTGATTGAGGAAAGCTGAAAACCGTATCGAGGAATGTGGTATTGTACGGCATGGAAGTATCGTTGTTTTGCTGTGGTACGCTATATCTACGGGCTAGAAACGATGTCACAGGGCTGGCACGCAGTTTGAAGTCGTCAAGAAGATGAACAACGCCCCATCGCCTTTTTGCATGATCAAGAACCGCAACTGTAGTCTGGAGACACTTTAGTGCCCTTTTCGCCGGAATTGCTGGATCTATTGGGTTTGATAGAGGCGGAGATATATGAGCAGATTGAGAGGGCGAAGTCGCCTGTTCATGGTCACTTGGAGTATTATTATCCAGAACCTGGTTGTGATGGTGAGTGACGAGGTTAAGTAACAAACATGCCACGGTGTATGCTCTTTCAAAATCAATATAAGTGACAAGTGGCGAAATGTCGGGGGAAGTGATCGTCTCTTGGAATCTGGCAATGAACTCAGTAGTGTTACCGAATAGCCGAATACTGGTGACACGGTTCATCACTGGAGCTCGTTTTGATGGAGAGAGTAATAGTATGAAAGTATACAGTAGTTCGAGGCGGTATATCGGTATTAGGTGGCTTGGGGTATCCTTTTGGACACTGTTGAACCATTTAGTAATAGTCGAACAATGACACCAGAAGTAACCCTCAGGATCAAGTGAGCTCTGCCCGCTGAAGAACAGGTTTTGGTAAATGGCCGACTGATAGCGTCTAATTTCAAATAGCTGCGTGACTGGCTTTATACTTTTTGGAAACATCGACACTGGTAGTTTGAAGTCTTCCATATCGGTAGCAGACAGAGGGGTTGATGGCAAGGGAACGTTAACTGAGTCATCAGAGAAAGAGAATGGTCGTCCTAGAGCAGAACTGACATATCTAAGTCAAAAGTTGGAGGAAAGATGTTAGGATCCAGGTTTAACATATACTGTTTATCAATGGTACATACCTACCTGTCGAGGGAATATAAGCAATGAAACGTCCTTCGCCGCTGGTCCAACACTTCTTCATCCATATTCAAAGCTGACCGCTGCTCTTGGTGGATCCCCAAATCTGTCGCAACACGGGCAGCCATGCCAACTAAGTACCACGTCGCGAAATATCTTGGAGAAAACAATGAAAATTGCATCAGAAGCAAAATTGCCTGGATTCCTGCGAGAGAGCCAGGTTGCAGGACATCTTCCGCATACCTCAGGGCGGCATGAACATGCAAGAGAGACTTGTTGTATTCCTCGTTATGTTGAAAGTCCGCTTCCATTGCTAATGATATGGCTAAGACCATCCGTAATATCCAATGATCAAAAGATGTAGCAGTGATGTTTCTATCCTGGTATATTGCATTCACCGATGCCCAAATCCTAGTCTCCGAGAGAAAAGGCATCAGAACGTATATGGTCCCAAAATAACGCTTGACTGAGTGTATAGTATCAGCTCGGTCCGGGTAATCAATCGCAAAGTCGAAGGAAGGTAGTGGGTGTGTCATCGAGATGGTCAGGAGAAGACCAGCAAAAGACGTCGAAGACGTGATCCCATAGAAATCTCGGGACGTTGCATTGACCGAGCTATAGACGAAGGTAGGGGCATGAGTAGGAAGGAATAAGGCTTCGGGGATCGTTAAGGATACCTACAGAAATCCGAAGTCACCGACCAAATCATCAATATCAGAAGCCTCCTTCCGATATTGCAGATTTCCTGCATCGTTCGGACCAGGCGATAAGATGTTCGGGGTGCCGTTGGCAGTGGCAACACTCAGTGCTGGTGATTGTTGAAGATTCGCAAGTCTATCTTTCAGGCGATCATATAAAGCTTCTAATGCAGCAACATAACTTCGCTCTTTTCCTCTGGCAAATTCATTATTTGCACCCAAGCAGCTTTGGGCGTTACCAGCTCTCTCACAGGCAGAACAGGCAGGCAGCTTGCCGTCACATTTGACCTTGGAGGCCCGACATCGGGAGCAAGCAGCGATGGGGCGGCTAACTTTGAGCAGCGGATTGTCCAGAAGGGAAATCGAAGCAGCATTCATTGCAGCTGGCTTTTAAATCAATAAATACCTCGACTCCGACCCCAGGCTTTGGTGCGTATTGATTTAAAATCCTGATTCAGCAGGCAGTCGAAACGCAAGCATCGTATTTGCAGTGTCAACCTTGACCGCGACATTGGTTGGCTTCTCTTTGTTGTACGTGCCCTTCTGGTGGTTGTGACAAGGTGAACGATTCCTCGGGTAATCAAGCTTAAATAAATAGCAATTAAACAATGGGTGGGACGAGCCGGGGTGCTGGGAAGCGGCGATGGCAGGATTTATGATTTTTTTATGTTTTAGTAACTATGGATACCTAGGAGGTAGTTAACTATAATAATACTGGATGGAGACCCCCAAAATTTCCTCGTTCAGAACATTCTCTACATATGACATTGAGGGGTAGATATTCTACATGAATTATTCATTTCTCCAGGGAGAAAAACGAAAGGCGGCTGATGTGCCCTTTTGATTCAACTTCGAGTTGGGTAACTATGTCACATATCGCTGCTCCGTCCAGAGAATAGTTAGTCTATATTAAATACCTAGGTATTTCGTCATCAATCTGTTCTTCTGCTTATTTTTGACCAATGCACCAGACCGCTCGGATTGGGCAATATTGATGTAGTGATGAAAGTGAGATAGCGCACAGAGACAAGAACCCCGCTCGGTGGGCGGGAGAAAACAATTTCTGCACATCTATCTCAATGAGCCATCGCTTGCAGCCGTCCAAGATTTCCCCCCAGAAACAATATTTTATAAGCGAAATGTGCCTACCCTTCTCCTATGCTCAGCTAGGAGGGACTAAGGCATGGTGCAGGCTTGGTAACAGGGATTAGCATCCCTTCTGCTCTAGTGAAAGCAATGCTTTTTGTGAATATCGATGAGCAACAGCACATATGAGTGATGCGGGTACCCGATTCGTGAAACGGAACACGAAGCCCCGAATTATATACCTGTAACCCTTGAGATTTCTTCTTCGATCGGCTTCTTTTGCCCGAAGCTACAAGGGTTGCCAAACATGGCCCGCGTTGTGACTTGGACAAAATTGTTTTGACAGCCTTTCCGTGTTAGCTCCAACGCCTCAGTGAGGGGCTCTGAGGTGGCCACCCAAAAGAATAAGTTCTCACGACCCTCCGCAGCTAGGGAGCAGGCATTTCGTTTGAATCCAACATTCAAATTTCCACCAGCACCAACTGAGAAACCGATCGGGTGATCGTTCTTAAAGTCCCCCAAGCTGTTCAAGGAGCCATCTTTTTGAATGGACCCTTTTGTTGCGATGATATCCCGTGAAGGGAAACGGGACTGGATTCTACTCCTGACGATTAGCCTTGTTCTGCTTTATGTGAGCTGCCCAATTCGTTCATTTGGACAGTTTTGTGACATTGGAATAGTTCACGTAAATTCTTTTTCTTTTCCTACTGACTAGCCGGAATTTTCCCCTTTGAAAGTTTACTCTACTCGCCGTTTATCGCCTTACTTTACATCCCTTGGCCAAGTACCCAGGGCCTTTCTGGAGCAAAGTATCGAGTTGGCCAGGGTTTTTCCAAGTATTCAGTGGGAGCCGCCATCTAGAAGCATGGAGACAGCACGAAACCTATGGTAAGGGTGACCTAGGCAGCTGCAGAAATTTCAGTGCTCTTGCGGCTCGCTTCCAGTGCTAATAGCGGATAAACTGTAGGCCCTATCGTCCGAATAGCACCAGACACGTTGGCGTTTAATACTGTCTCCAGCATAAAGGGGCTATTTGGTCCTCGGAAACTCAATGTGCAAAAATCTGACTGGTATAGGACCCTTCACGCTGCTCATGGTGGGCACAGCGTGCATAGTGAAGTCAATCGTGAAAAGCATGCTTTCAGGCGCCGCGTTATTGAGCACGCATTTTCGGAAAGTGCCCTTAAGTCCGCAGAGCCATTTATTACTGAGAATGTTCGCACATGGTGCAAGCATTTAGGCACAGATACAGAACCCGATGGTTGGACTGCTCCCAAGAACATGGATGACTGGAGTAATTACTTGAGTTATGATATTATGGGTGACTTGACATTTGGCAAGCGATTTAATTGCATGGAAAGTGATGAGCACCGCTATGTCCCAGTGTTAATGTTAAGTTCAAGCAATTTTCTCTACACTGTGCGCTTCAACCAGTCTCGTTTCCAGGTCTTGAACGGTGAATACTATTTTTTGATAGAACACTAACCAGATTTTATAGATTGGACATCTACCGTTTATCAGGTTTATTCGACCATTCCTTCGGTCAGGATTGACAAAACTCATTGCCGGAAAATCGGCCGAATCTCAGACTAAATTCTCCGATTATGCTCGTCAACAAATGGCGCTACGACTCCAAGCTGTCGCCAGTGACATGATTAAGGATTCAAGAAAGGATCTGACTCACTATCTCTTTAATGCGAGGGATCCTCAAACTGGCCGAGGATTCGACTGGGGTGACTTGGGTGCCGAAAGTGCGCTTCTGATATCGGCTGGTTCAGATACTACAGCAGTAGCACTTTCGGCTACTATATTTTATTTGCTACACTATCCAATGACTTTAATTAAGGCAGAAGCTGAAGTCCGATCAGCGTTCGTTTCTGTCGATGAAATCCGTGGCAAAGGCAGGCTGAACAGTCTGACATACCTTCGTGCATGTATCGATGAAGCTCTGAGACTCAACGCACCGGTGCCATCCTATCTGTTGCGAGACGTATTGCCAGGCGGTATATCTGTAGGTGATGATTATTTCTCGCATGGGATAACTCTTGGAACTTCGGCGTATGCTATTCATCACAATAGCGACTACTTTCCGGACCCTTTTACATTCATACCTGAACGATGGATCGCTGACGATGGAGATGATGGACACAACCGTGTTATGAGAGCACGCTCCGCCTTCTTTGCATTCAGTGCCGGGTCACGAGGGTGCGTTGGCAAGAATCTAGCATATCTCGAACTTCTTATTGCCCTTGGAACTTTGCTTTTTACCTTTGACATGCGCCTTCCAGTAGGCCTGAAGGAAAGACAACCTAGTGGTGAAGGTTCACCAGATAGCAAACATATAGGACGACGGAGAACCAATGAATATCAATTTGTAGACCAGTTCCTGCCGAGGAGAGAAGGACCAATGGTTCAGTTCAGGAAAAGAATTATTTGACAAATCAATGGGGGGTTGGTCACATTGGATTCTTGCATTGGGCTGTGATCTGTCGGCTCCCTGACATAATCGTGTGATAGCGGGTGTCGTTACATTTTTCGGGAATGGTCTACGGAGAAATCTCTTTTCTGTCTAGGTAGAGGAGCGAAAGAGAGAAATTAGTTGGCTGTACGCGGTTTTTATTGAGAATTGAATGTTGTGCATACGCCATGGCAAACAATTAACGATTAAGATATATCAGGGTACGTGCATACTTCATATTCGGCAATAATATAGTTAAATAAAATCTAATTTCTAGAACATAAACCTCCAGTTGAGTTGAGCCTTTGCCATGTCACAACAAACCCTAGGGCATGCTTCATGGTTGTTCGTACAGCCGCATTGCGTGCTGTCGTTCGGAATCTTCGGAACCTGTGTGGCATGGAAAGATAGCCACTTTATTTTGATTGATATCCGAATGATATGCTGGCTATTACCCTTCACACTCACATGCACTATTCATGGTGTTGTCTCCAGATACTTGTGCAACACACCTCTCTGCCAAGTTCGAAGGTGTGTCAAGAAAAGCACACCATGAGATAAATGCGTCGCAGCAACATTACAACTCTATCGGAATATGTTAGGATATAAATACGACAGTGTGGTCCGATTTTCAGTCGTACCGTTCCACTGATCTGAGTTACCCAAACATATGATCATCATTGCTTGATACCGCGGGAGATGGCATTTTGCGTGGGCGTGCGTCATCAAATTATAATGAATCATTACTCCCAGCTGGTCGCAGATCGGTTTGATGTTTAGCGCATGATATTGCATAGTTATATTTGGATGAGGGCGATCGAATGATAACCATCGATCACTTCGTCTTCTTCTGAGCCTCTACAGTAGTTATCCCATGTCTTTATATTCTTCAGGTTAAAATGGCGGGGTTATGTTTTTCTAGCCTCCACAGTGGAATTTCGATCAATATGAGGTTATGGAACTACCTAGGTAGATAGCACAATGGTTTATACCCCTCCAGAACCACCATCCTATCGATTGATATGTTCATGTTCCACTTAGCTACGGATGATCTGTTTATTTTATACTACCAAAGCGTACCACTGCACCTTGTTCATGCGCTTGTGACCCCGTTTCAAGCTCCCCACGAACAAAATCAAACAATTCTGCACAAACTGCATAGATGATCCTTGGCCATAGGGTTTGCTTCGGGTGATGGCTCACACTTTTGGCCTCCCTGAGCTCCGTCATCTGGACAATTCAACCATGGCCCGCAATAATACTCCCCTTGTATTAGGCTGTCGGGTAATTTGAACACACCATGCTACAGATAAGCAACCACAGCTTGTCTATAAAAGGGAGATCAAACCCTCTCTTATCTTCGCTATACAGGCTTTACATTCCTTTCTTCTTTCAAGTATACCATATCTGACGTTGTAGCAATGGCGTTTATTCGCAAGCTCATTTCCTTAACCTTCCTCGCCCTTGTTGCCACCAATGCTGCAGAGATTATAGCTGCTAAATACCCAAATGAAATCCTTCCTAATTCCTACATCATCGTGATGAAGAGTAGCATTTCAGATGAGGATTTTGGTTCTCATCAGACTTGGTTGGCTCAGCTTCACCGTCGGAATCTGGAAGAACAGGGCGATACTGGCCCTCCGGTTGGTCTGAAGCGTGCATTCAACCTTCCTGGCATGAGAGGATATAGCGGTATTTTTGATGAAAACACAATCCATGAGATATCTAATGATCCAATGGTAATCGCCGAGTATGAACTATAATCTTCGTCTTTGTGCTAATCTATCTATACACATCACCAGGTCCAATATATTGAGCATGACCATATTGTGAGAATTTCTGCCCTTGAGACCCAACGTAACGCTCCTTCCTGGGGTTTGGGTCGTATCTCACATAGTAGGCCATCCAGCGATGATTATGTATTTGACAGCAGTGCTGGCGAAGGGATCACAGTTTATGGTGTTGATACAGGCATCGACATTGAGCACCCTGACTTCGAAGGTCGAGCTACCTGGGGTTACAATACCGTTGACCAAGAAAATCAAGATGGGAATGGCCATGGAACACATACGGCAGCTACGGTAGCTGGGAAGACCTTTGGAGTGGCTAAAAAGGCGAAAGTTATTGCTGTGAAGGTTTTAGATAGTCAGGGTTCAGGGACCGCAAGTGGTGTCATCGCTGGGATTGAGTGGTGTGTGAGTCATGCTAGAGAAAATGGCCTTCTGAGGAAATCCGTCATGAATCTGAGTCTTGGAGCTCGAAACACCCAAGTTTTTAACCAAGCTGCGGAAGCGGCGCAAGAATCTGGCATATTCCTTTCAGTGGCTGCAGGGAATGATGGGGTTAGTGTCTTTGTTTCCCAGATTCTCATTCGCAACTTTCGACAGCGGATATACTAACGAATGTTCGAACGGCATTACTAGACTGATGCGAGCCAATTTTCTCCCGCCTCTGCTCGAGGTGTATGTACTGTCGCAGCTACGGCACGCGATGACACCGCGACTTCTTGGTCCAATTACGGGTCTATCAGTAAGCACTTGCGAAATTTTGTAGACACGCTACACCAGACAAGAGTCATGGTACTGACTACCTTTATTTAGTTGCCGTTTATGCCCCTGGAGATGGTATTTTGTCCGCCATCCCAGGAGGTGAGAGCAGACCGTTGTCTGGCACATCAATGGCAGCTCCACATGTCTGCGGCGTGGCTGCATATTTAATGGCGCTCGAAAAAATTACCCCAGACAAAGTCTGTGATCGCATTAAGGAGCTTGCCCGAGAGATTATTCAGAATCCAGGGCCAGATACCACCCGGAAATTTCTCTACAACGGCAGCGGAGCATGAATTTTAAACCTGTCGGCCAGGCGAACATGAAGTGCTGTTAAGGAGCTTTCGGCAGGAATGCCAGAGAGAACTTGTTCCCCTTTAATTAGTAGTTGCATATTCGGGATATATTTGGAATTCGGTTTAATGGAATGCCCATGCCCATGTGTAAGAGTATATAGACGTGCTCTTAAATAACTATCTACTACTATTTGATGTTTCGGTGCCATGTCTGACTTTACTTCAGGTGAATAGTGAAATATAGGCGAACTTGGTCGAACATTGGTACTATTCTTCTGTAGTTACTCTTATCCTATATCAGTGTTCCTTCATGCATGTACAACGATGGATTCAATCTCCCCAGAGAACGTGTGTTCGGCACACTGAGTAGAAAACGACGAATTCAGGGTCATAAACAGCTTAGATAATCGTTTAGAAACTGGTATTATACATATGGAGAAAGGATATAGACAAAGTCATGAACCTAATAGCTGCTAATAAACAAGATAGTGAACGACGACGAGGCGTAGAAAGTGCTAAAGTTCTCGGTAATCACTAGGGCGCGTTCGTTTTTGTCTACCATGGTGCCGGTGCGGGTTGACTGGTTGCCTGAAGTAAGGAGAGTCTTCTTCATTAGTTTGAGGCTCAACTCGAGTGTGTTGCGGGTTTGAAAAGGTAGCGGCCCCCATGTAATTTTGGGAGGTGGGATGCGGCATTGGATTCATCGTCATCTGGGGCCCGAGACTAAAGTCAGTGGCAGGAGGCATTCCGAACCCGCTTGGGGGTATGTGTTGATTTAATCCCCTGGAAAATGGACCTCCGGTCACTGAGTTCATAAATGGAGCAGGTGTATTGTTCCACCCGGTGTTGACATTATAATACCCGGGTATCGGTGATAGGTCGTGCGTCGCGTATGTATTTGGAGGAGGATATTGCCCCATTATCGGGTTCAAAGGGAATTGGGGGTAGGAGCTGATGGAAACTGGGAATTGGGTGCCTTGAGTACCGAATGGTCTCTCGCTGGACTTATTTTTTTTCATCACTGGCGCAATTGGCTGCTCTGCACTAGTATCGTTCTCGTCTGTCATAGCAGAGCGTTTTTTCGAACCCGATAGTTCTTGTGACGGCTCTGAATTACCAATTGGGTTTATCTGAGCGGGCGAACTTACGGAAAGATTATTGCTATATTGTCGCTGCTCTTCATTCTTTTCAGTTTGATGCACTTTTTCAGATTCAAATTCTTTCAATCTCATTATCGCATTCTCATCGGCAGACAAGTTGTCAAGAAGAATACCCTCAGCAGAGCAATTCGGACAAACAAAGTCACTCTCGATTAGAGCATTAGTGATACAATCACTACAGTAGGTCTTTTTGCAGCACGGTGTTTTGGTGGGTGCTAATAACATTCTATTGTCAAGGGGGCAGAGTAGACCAATATTTAGCAATTGCTTGCTTCGTTCCGTGTCAGCATCATCGGCCTCTGCTGCCTTGGTGGCTTTTGCTTTTTCTTGATATAACTCCCATGATGCTTTGTCTGGTTGAGCAATAACAAAATCTCCATCAGCGTTAACCATAACCCCCGACAATTTTGGAGTTTCATCTGAACCATCCATCGCAGGTGATTCAGGTTTCTCTACCTGCTTTTGAAATGAGCGCGGTATCCCAGTTGACCTTTTTACTCGATATCTTCCATCAAACCTCGGATCGTTATTGGTTGGACAGGCTTGAATCCAGTGCCCTTGAATCCGATTAGCGAAACCGAAGCAAAAGTTAAAGGAGATGTGTAACAAAAGGCTTACCCTTCTCACGGCAGCGATAGCATAGATAGCCAGGAGGGGGCGGGTGGTCAGGAACAGCGATCGGTTTCCCTCGCCCTCGGCTTGCAATCGGCACCATACTGGAATATGTACATGTTAGGACCGATATGAAAATAATTGAGCAGAGAACAATATAACAACCTACTTCGTCATATCCTGTTGCTGCTCCTTCCATTGCGACTCTTGCAACTGAAATAGGGCCTTGATCTTCTCGTCCTCCGACTGTAAATTATTTATCTCTAATGTAGTAGTTGCACCATTCAGCTGGCGGGACGATGTTTCTGCATCGTTTGACACATTCCGCCCTGTTAGTGGCATTTTCCCAGAGATATATCGAGCGGCACCTCCTTTTCCGGGTCGTGCAGCAGGAAATCGGCGAGCGATAACGGAGGTCGAACGAGGTATTATCGCCGTATCATCATCATATTCTAAAGTCAAGGAAAGAGAAGAGAGAAAAATGTCAAAATACGTCAAAATACAAATAAACTGGACATCGTGATAGATTCAATCTGACCTTCATTCGTATCCTCATTATAAATAGAAAGCTCAAATTCGGACCCATCGCCTAAACGGTTTTGGTTGATGATTTCCCGTTTCAGTTCAAACACGGATATACCAGTTCCATCAAACGTCACCCTTGAAGGCTCTTTCTGAGATTTGAATTTGAAATGAACAGAGGAAGCCATGGTAATCTTGTTCTTCCCCTTGATATTGCTGAGAGTTAAACAAGTCTAGATTTTTAACCAGGGATAGAGCGTGACGAGTACAACTTTGAAATTCAAGAAGGAAAGCTTCGATCAAACAAGGTGAGAAATTTTTGTAAAAGTACCCAAGTAGAGCGACCACGGTAAAATTGTAGATTACAATGGGTTATACCCTTGGGAAAATTGTTATCAAAGGCAAAAGAGAGTAAAAGGTTACGGCTGGATCGATGAAGCTAGAACTGATATAAAATATCAAAGGAGCTTTTAACAACGGGTTCAGATCGTAGTTTCAAAGTGTGAGACAATCATGTGTGGCGATGGGAGCGAAGGGAGAAAAATCAAGGGATCAAATTGAGCTTCTTGACCCTCTCGGGAGGACTAAGCCCCGGCCGGGTTACAATATGAAAAAAGGCTCAACTAGCTGGGTGCGATAAACGGCCGTTCAAGGAGTATGGTAGACCTTGATGTATCACTAGCAAGTACCCGAGGACGGAATTCTGTAGCCAACTTGTGGACCAGTAAACAGTACTAGCAGGCTGAACCAATGTGAATAGTTAGCAGCATAATCAAAGAAAGGCTATATTTAGCACACACAGGGGAGAGGTTACCTTTCTTTACTGAATTAAAGTGTTTGATAGTGTGAAAGTGAGTCGAGAGTCACCAAGTAAAAAATGATTCCAACAAACTGTCGTTAATAAATCTGGCGTGCATGTCACGTGGGAGATGTTGTACTTGCGCTAACTTGCTTAGGCTCGTTGTGTAACTATAACTAATCAAGTTAGCCGCAAGTAAACGCTCTAGTCAAGCTACATATCGTGATGCTCTTGAATGATGCATAACTATGATCCTTTATCAATTCATGCAGAAGCTCTCCTACTGCTCTCCTACCACTTTCCACTGCACAGTTTCAATTTGACAGTATATGATGCCGATATTACCCTGATCTTCTGTCCATTTCCGCTTCTGTCCAAGTAGCATACAGTTATCTCGCCTCACGATTGCTTAACCTTCTCTGACCCCCGACTTCCTCCACGGCTGGCACTTCTCCATCCGCAGTCGGGTTTATACCTACATTTTGGACCGGTCGTATTTGGGTGGAGGGTTCCAATATTTCTTCTTCCTGTGCAACTCAACGTTAATATTCCTCTGATTTCCTTTCCCAGCCCTGGATGATGCGCCCCGGAATTCCGTCATCTTAACCGGCTCGCACTCCTTCGCTTAGCGCACGTAACGTTCTCTTGATGAAATGCCTGGTATCATCATGGATAATCCTGATACTCATGGAGGATGGGAAAGTACGATAAATGGAAATAATAATGCTTCTAGCATTGATCATGCAGACCAAGCCAGCTCTCGTCACAATCATCATCTTGCATCGACAGCAAATGGAGAAACAATATCATCCGGAAGCAATGCAAATGGCTGGGATGGCGAATATATCACTGCATCGGCCCCTTTCGATAATCTACCACCAGAAATCATGCATATAACAGGAGGCTTTTTCCCTTTAGCAAAGGGCATTAATAGAGTTGTTGTCCAATGCTGGGATGATCTCGCTTCTATCCTCAGTGAAATGGGTGATGGTCAGGCTCCACAGCGAAGCAGTAGTGCCCAGGCTAGTGGGAATAACAAAAAGGGCCAGATCCTGGGGTTTTTGCAGGCGAAAAGGGCCGAGTTTATCAAACTCCTCGTTCTATCCCAGTGGAGTCGGCAGTCGATTGAAGTGGGAAAATTAATTGACATCCAAGCTTTCATTCGCCAACGTTATGAATCGTATAATCTAGCATTGTTCCGCACTGGTAGCATGAAACGTGACCTTTCGCGAGCTCAGATGGGTAATCCGGACCTTCAGACAGCCCTGGAAGCGATTTCAACCGAAATCACGGCAGCTACTCCTACGGTTTGTCTCCTCTTATTGCTATTTCAATTGGGGTCGGTGACTCCTGTGACTAATATCATTTCCTTTAGCTTGGGTTTCTTCCTCCTGGGACGTTATCTTCGACACAAATGTTATTGACTCTTCTGAAAATCAACAAATTGATAAATATCAGACTTATGCTCCATGATAAGGTCCCGGAATATGTTACCTATGTAACTCATGATGGACGGGTTACTTTTACGGTTTTGCATGAGTTTGAACTTGATCTTTCAATCGCCCACGAATCTCCATCCTCACAGTTCTTCTTCGTCGATCTCCGATTTACCTTTTCTCCGGCCTCACCTATATCAAAAGGGCAGGTTCGTGATAACCTAGAGCACAAGCTCAATGCAACACTTTTAAGCTCAGGCCTCACAGGATGCTTCGAATTCCTTCATAGTTTAGTCTTGACTCAAAAAATTATCATTTGTTTCAGGCAAGCTATTACGCTAAACCGTTCTTTCTTGGGGGATAACTTACGCGTAGAGCTACTGCATCGCACCTTGATAATACAATACTGGGTCAACAGACCGGGTCCAAAAAACTGGATAGAAATCGGAATATCAACGAATAAATTGAGGCCTGGCGCAGGGGAGAAGTCGCATCTTTATATTCGATGGTCTAGTGACCACAACAAGTTGATCTCCGTTGAAAATGAGCACCTCAATGGTGATAGCATATCCCTTGAATCAATACTACACTGTGTGATATCGAGGCATATTTCTAACGTGCTCCTTGATTTATATAAGAAACTGAGTGCAACGCCATTATATGGCCGGGGTGGTCTTTATATCGGGTTGAACACCTCGACGGTCGAACCAGGTAACTGTTGGCTTGATATCCATCTAACAAATAGGAAACGATTGAAGGTAGTCATAGAGCCTGTCAACGGTGGCATTAAATTCCAGGCAGTCCCTTCTTCGCTGAATCGTTTCGACAATGATATTGATACCGAGAAAGGACCTGATGGTGATGCTTTTGATCGTATCTGCCGAATACGATGTTTAGCCGCTCTAGAAGAGGTAGAGACCCATGGCCGAGCGTTAGGATGGTCAACAATAAACCCCCACAATCTCGATATCAGTAGTCTACGCAGAGGTTTCCCTGCTGATGAGGTACGAAATATATCAATTTTTCAGCATAAGGAATGGGATCGAAGTTGGGCAGTGGCTTTCACGAGTGGTATGGGACGTGACAATTGGTGGGCGGTCCAATTACAACGCGAAACATCACTACCTTCCATTGGAACTGAGGTTCGTCCGAACCAGCCTTTGCAACTGCGGCAAGTTACTCGAATCACAGAAAGCTGTACTGGACTTGGAGCTGATAGGCGCTATTCTACTTTCGCAAAACGTGCTCATGCTCTAGTTGGTGTGGTCATGGCCCATTCAGTGTCCAGTTATCTATCTAAGCTCCGGTTGCATTACTTGCCTCCCATAGATACCCTGGTTCTAGATACCCAGAGCAATGTGCCAAGCATCTTTGTCCACTTCCAAAGATCGAGCATTCCCCCTCAGTTTGAAACGATAACTCCATTGAATCACTGTACTGAAACTATCATCGGCAGAACCATCCGTTTATCCTATGGTGGAGTAGATCACCGATCTGGCCATGCTATCATGGTTGTTCGTGGGTATATCTTACCTCGCCTTCTCAATATTAATATCGTT
Source organism: Myotisia sp. PD_48 (assembly GCA_032988175.1). Taxonomy (NCBI): domain Eukaryota; kingdom Fungi; phylum Ascomycota; class Eurotiomycetes; order Onygenales; genus Myotisia; species Myotisia sp. PD_48. The sequence continues at coordinate 31,624 of JANTQB010000127.1, forward strand.
TCAACACCCCTTGATCCTGTCTTAATATTTCGGCCTAGCAGCCGGAGATTTGCTATGCGTTTCCTTATTCGTGTTGGCGAACCTATAGTAGCTCGGTTGTATTTTTGGTTACAAACACTATCAAACACGATACTTGCTCTTGGACTCCTCCGCGCCAAAAAATTCCGGCCAATATCGGTATCCTTATCCCGAATAAAATTCACCTATCCTGAACTCGAAAATCTAGGAGCCTGCATATCTTTTAAATACCTTGCAGAGCGAGCAATCCAATCCCCTGCCATGGCATCACATAGCCAAGACGCTGCTTCTACATCTCGACTTCATCTATCGCTCGACTTTAGCCACAAGAATCCTCATTGGCGTATCATAGAACCACTTACAGTGATTCTTAATGATCACCAGGCTGGCCTCGGTTTTACACTAGAACTGTTATCTGCCACTTTGCCCTTATTGCAAGTGTTTGAAGCAATTTCCTCAGGTCCCAAATCGGGAAGCCGCTGCCTTGTTAGGGTGACAGCACGCAACGCCAAGGTATACCAAATCATATATCCTTCTATTCAGTATCGATTCCATGTAATAATGAGACAAAGGCGACAGCGGATCATTTGGCTTCTACACAACTACACAATGCGAAACATCAGGAACTGCCAGGCGAACTTACAAAGCGAATTGACAAGCAAGATATTTACAACTGTGGGGGATGGTTGGAGGGGACTTGGAGAAGGGGTAATTGCTGATGCCGAAAAGGTGGTTAACATCATTTTGCTACTACATGGTCTGGTTAAAGCCCATATATACCAATCTCATTCTTCCTCTGTCAGTGATGGAGAGCCAAAGGCTGATTGAGTTAAACCCCGAACCATGGATGAGGGCCATGGTCGATGTTATCTTTACACCGAATTAATTAGTTGAATTTATGGGTAGCACTCTCAGCCGACGTGTGTGTTCCGTACATTTATCTGTTCTGGTTTATTGATGGGACCTCAAGTTTTTTAGTATACATACTCCGTGCATGGCAAAATAATTTGGCGTTCCGGCCTGATTCCCATACGCAGCAGTGGTAGATAGAAATCAGTATTAATCACTTCATGGCTTTTTTACCATACAATAGAGAATATGCCACAAACCATTCAAAGATGCCAGACGGTTTAAAATAGGAAAAGAACCGAAAGTTTAGCTGGGAAGCGGTAGCCCGGCAGCTCAGGCAATCTGCTATTCCAACAGTAGGACCGATTTTTAAAGGAAAAGATAAAAACAAATGCCGCACTTCGAGCTAGAAACTAACTTACAATTCCTCGTGGACTGAGGGTTCTGCTGCTTCAGCGGATGTTTCAGAGGAAGCTTTTTCTTGAGCAGTTTCTGAGGAGCTTTCAGCCTCTGGCTTAGCTGTGACATCGCCGCCTTCTTCAGCCTTCTCCGGAACGTAGGCATCCACCTTATGCTTGCCGTTGTCACGGACAAAATTTGCAAGATCTTCAATAGTTCGCGAGCCGGTATATTCAACAGGAGAGCCTTTTGCGCCAGCAGGGTAAAGTTTGATGGTAGGAAAACCGGTGATCTCATCTGGGACGTCATTGCTGGTTGCGTCGACTTTGGCAATGGTGACCTTTGAGGAATACTCTTCGTTATCTTTATACAACTGGCCCAGCTTTTCGTATTTTGGAGCCAAGCTAGATTGAAAATCAGTGAATGCGCGTGGCACAGAAGAATAGAAGGGAGAGCTCACGCTTTGCAATGGCCACACCACGGAGCATAGAATTCAACCAGCACATCCTTGTCGTTGTCTATCACAACCTCTTGATAATTGTGGGCGACAATAACAGAAACGGGACCATCTTGCGACTCAGGAATTGGTTGAGATTTAATGCTTGGTTCAATTTTACCATCGAGAACATCACGCACGAACTGGGAAATCTCTTTTTCAACGATCTTTTTGGATTGATCGTAAGGATATTTCTTGTTATTGACGGTGTCTTGAATGGCGAATGCGGGAAACTTCTCAGCTTCTAGATTGAGATTGGTTGAATGAGCACCAAAAGCCTTAGCATCGATAGTGGCAATATTGATCTTTCCCTTCAGCTCTTTAGCAAGGGGTTTGAATTCAGTTGCATATTTCTCACGCTCCTCTTGGGTCTCCGCAAAAATATACGCAAGAGGGATGCCGGCCTGATATCCGTTAGTGGGCTGCTGAGGGAGAGGGGCAAAATAACGAAGAATCATTCTAGACTTACAGACATATAGTCAGAGTAGGTCTCTGGACCAACTTCTCCAACGAGAGGTGTGCTAGAAGCCTTGATGAAACTGGTGATTGGTTCCGACTCCAGCTTGCCACCATAAATGTCCTTGCGCTCATCAAACTCCTTGTACAAGACAATACCAGGAACGACGACTCCCTCGGCCTTGGCCAGCGCAGGGTCGCTCGTGGCAGCAAACAGATAATCATCTCTTAACGATTCAGCGACAGATGTGAATGTGTCACTGGATGCCTTGTCATCTTCACCGAAGAAACCGACGACTACAACCTTGTCCAAAGATTTAATGTTTTCAAAATTCTCTGAAGTGGCTGGAGAGACAGCAGGGAGGCTCTGTTTGATCATATAGGATGTAATGCTAGATACGGTTCAGCAACAGTTAGCCTTCAGTTCTTATGAAATTGTCTCTATTGAGGATAAAAAGACAGTTAACATACGCTGGGGCCTTTCGGGCACCGGTGTACGGCTTGTTGGAATCCGGACCGCGGAATACTTTAAGTGTTGGGTAGCCTTCTACACCGTATTGCTGGCATAGCTCAGCTTCTTCTGTGCAATCTACCTTGACAAGGGGAATATTTTTTGACTTGAGCTCAGTGGCAGCGAGTTCATACTCTGGAGCAAGAGCTTTGCAGTGACCACACCATGGGGCATAGAACTCGGACAAAACTAGATCATGTTTTTCAATGAAAGCTTTGAATGTATCTGTCTTTAGAGCGTGGACATCTGAAGGGACATCTGCAGGGACATCAGCAGCTTCAGCGTCGGCCGCGAACACGGAGTGCGTGAAGGTGGCGGTAGCAAGAGCAAGGAGAAGGCTCTGAATGCGAGGCATGTTGGAGAACGACCAGAACCCCAGGAATACCCAAGGATAGATCTAATTGATTAATGGAAAAACCTCTTTTGCTCCTGGGGATGTCGGAGATGAGGGAAGTGAGGTGAAAGTGTGAAGTGTGAGAGAGGTGAGAGCGATGTTGGGAGCTCGCAGCTATTAAATAATAAACAGCTTGGGGGGAAGGGGCCTAGCTGGCCACTCGGCGCTCTCCCCACCAGCACCCGAGCTGCGGCTGTGTAGAGGACAATCTGTTCTTTTGGCTTGTTCTGATCAGCAACATCTTACCAAGACAAAGTTAGACCCCAGGTTGAGCTAGGTAGTTAGTTCTTATTGGCTGTGTTAATAAGGTAAGCTCATGATGGAGAAAGGAATCTCGCTTTGCCCAAACTGCTCCATACATACCACTGTTTCACAACTTGAGTTCATTAACGAATAACGATCTAGTTATGCCATTCTATTAACCAACCAGCTAGTTGCCTAGCTAACCTACGGAGTATTTAGAGCACTTTCTTCTGGGGATTAGATCTCACCCCATACCATTGTTGCAGCCACCATAACTGTTAACCTTACTGGTATATACATACATAGGTGTCCTCAACCTCGCTCGCTGAAGGACTATTTTTCAATACAAGGTGCATGCATCCTGGCGTGGCACACCCGATCCTTAAGTTGACACTGCCGCCTACAAGCGGTCCTTGTGGCCAGAGTTGGTGATGGCTTCGTCTCCGTCTTCGTCCTCCCCTCCAGGTCCAGAGCAAGCAACGGCAGCTTCACCTTTCCCGCAGTATCTTACCCCACAATCGTGGGATGGGATCGATGCTTCAAAGTAGGGCTTCCACTGTTTATTTTCTACTTGTTGATGGCTCTCGACTATCTTTGATCAAAGAACAAAGAATTATTTTCCCTGATAATGTGAACCATATGCGATTCTGAATATTGTTGATTATTGACAAGTTTAAACCAAAAAAAAAACAAAGTGCTCGCGAAGCTAGACAACAATCCTCCTACCTTCGTTGCGCATCATGTGCAAAAGACATTTGCTTGACCTCACAGATCATCAGTAAAGGCTTCACTGGACGTCATGGACGTGCCTATCTGGTTTCTGGAGCTAGCCGCCCTGGAGCAAGCCGTGCCGCCGAGGCTTCATCTGCATCCGATTCACTCCCCAACACTGTTGCCCAAAAAGCCGTTCCTAGGCAGTTGGTTACTGGTAGCCACACCGTGAGCGATATATCATGTTTATTCTGTGGCACTGTTTTAGGGTGGAAGTACATCGCTGCAGAGGAGGAATCACAGAAATATAAAGTCGGCAAGTTCATCCTCGAAACAAAACGTGTCTGCACATCCTCCGTTTGGACCACAGAAACTAGCCACCCTTGTACTTCAAATGATGACGGGCCCAATGAAGTAGAGTTCAACAGCCAAGATGAAGACGAGTGCGAGGATCTATTCTTGGGGGTATGGACACCAGAGCTTGCTGAGAGACGCAGGAGTAAATTCAAGCCTCACTCATGACATGACCTCCTCCCATGTTTGCTTCTTGATTTCGGTAAACCTTCTGTGTTTGAAATTTTCTACTTGGTCTCCTTTGTTGAACCTCTTGCTTGCTTTCTTTATTTTAGTTATGATATTCCCCCTGCAAATTGGCTTGGGCTGCGTTAGGCAACGTACCAATTATCGAGCTTAGGATACCCTTCTAATAATACATTACATACATATACAAATCGCGAGTGAGAAAGAGAGAGCGCGAGATCTTTGAAATGGAATTTGTTGGGTGCTTGTAATTTGACCCGGAATCTCGGGGTTCTTTCTCCAACCACAGCCCTGAAAAACGATTTACCTCCCAAGAAGTGTCGGCCTATAATAATCGTTTGCTTTACTTCTTGTATCTCCGGCCAGCATCGTCCTCAGGCGAATCATCCGCTAACGGCCGTTTGACGGTATCGCGCTGTATGAAGCCAGGTTTGGATTGGGTAGGAGTATCGGTTCCCACGAATTGTTTCTTCCTCTTTACCAATCCACTCAAATCGTTTGCTACCTTTGACAGATCCTCCAAATCAATTAATGAAGCCGCGGCCCGGCCATCTTTCCCATCCTCTAGACCCGGAATAGAAACGGGAGGCTGACTTAGGTCGAGAAGCTAGATGATTATTTAGATGTTAGCAACTTTACATAATGGTTTCAATTATGCACCAACATAGGGCTAAAGTGGCGCAACGCGAGCTTACACGTTGTTCCATATCCGACGCAATGTCTTCCACTTCCACAATAGTACGTCTAATTTTAGCGGTTTCGTCATTCTGCGTATCATCTGCCTCGAGATGGCTTTTCTCCTTTAGAATTCTAGCTCTACAGCTTTTGATAGCCATTTTCATATGACTTGCCGCCCGTTCCCTTGTAGTAGAATCATAATGGGAGGATATATCATTTGAGGTACCATCCTGAGCACTACCGGCATCAGGGAGGGAGGCAAATTCCAGGGCTAGGGAAAGCTTATAATGACATTCAGCAACAATCGGATCCTCCAGCGGAAATAATTCTTCTTTAATCTTCAATGATAGCTCTAGATCAGATGCAGCATCCATGAATTTTTCCCCTTCTAACAATATTTCTGCTTGAAGATCGTGCGTATCAGCCAATCGCTCCTTCAATCTGCGTAGCTCATTGACATCTCCATTATGCCCGAGGTCAGTTATTTTGCGGTTATATAGGAGACGACTCATGTCAAGGATTTCAAAGGCATTTGCAAAATCATCATCATCCTCGTCGTCTACAGGGGCCACTTCCTGTTTATCATCCTGATCCTCATCATCTGAAAGTTCAAAATTTTCATCGCCAGTAAACTGGAAAAGAGGTTTTGTAGCACCGGAATTGATGGCTGGAGGAGTGCTATGTGGTAGCTTGTCCTCCGCTGTAGCTCGAGAAACCGCATCCTTGATAAGGCTTGAAGTAGAGGCTCCTTTCGCTCGTTCAGATGATGTTTCTGTCGATTCTCCCCCCCTCTCTGCCGCCGGTACAGCAATCTTTCCACCAAGCACGTCACTCCTTTCCACTCCCACATGGTAGAGACATTTCCCATAGGAGTATAGAACGTCCGCATTCTCTAACGCCATATCGCCGTATAGCTGTGATTGCAACTCTGATGCCTGGGAATATAGGTCTGCGGCATCACTATAGTCTTTGGTGGCTTCTTTTGCAGCTGCAAATTTGACAAGCTGCTCAATTCGTCTCTTAAGTTCACTATCATTCTGCAACGAAGCCGCAGGCGGGTTACTTTGCGGTGCCTGCTCCATAATTAACTATTGTAACCTTTTGCTCAGAGTGTGTGAGAGAATAACCACAATAATGTTGGAGGTGACCCTCTCGTAGGAAGAAGAGTCTAATAGAACAAAAGAACCAATCAACAGCCTTTATGCCGGAGGAAAAGGAAAGTGTTATGCTATCGAAAGGACTCAGGTTCAGCCAGTGCATGGATGAGCGTTAGCTACTAGGTGCCTAGGAAGTTAACTACGTGGAGTGATGCCTTGCTTGGCATTGAACATGGTTGATCACGTTTTCTAGATTGGCTCACCAGCTTCTAACTTCCTCTGTGTTCGGTCAATATCAGAACAGCATCCATGCCTTGGACTTTTGGCCTGAATGAGCAAAGGCTAAAAGCTCATATATGTTACAGCCATGATTGAATCCCAAGATTCTGCATCGAATCAGTAAGATCTTACTCTACTTCCAGCATATATCATTAATTGTGTGTGATTTAATTATTGAAGCCATCAACCAGCTTCCTCAAAACCCCGCAATGGCTCTGTCCTTCCTGTGCTGTTGCCTCCATCCACCGTCCGCCCGCTAGCTTTTCGCACATTGTCGAAAAAGCACAATCTCGCGTTCACATCTGCGGCTCTACAATCACTTGCCACTTTTGTCGGTAAATTTTGCGGTTCTGGATGGCGCGAAGATAGTCTTGCGGAATTCGCGCTTGATGAAGTCGCTAAAGCGTGGAAATTATCCGGCGGAGGGCCAATCATAGAGGATGGGATAAACCCATCATTAAACGCCTTACTGAGAGCTTTGGAGGCCAACATGTTTGGCGGACGTATACAACAAGCCAAGAAACCAATCCCTCCAGCTACCAGCCCTAACGGAATCCTCAGGGGTACGCAGGCTGAAACTGAAGACAAGAATGGCACCACTCCATGGAGCTCAAATAACAAGGGCTTGTCGCCACCAGAATCAGCTACTGAATCGGACGGCCTAACTTATCCCATCCGGGTCGTTAACGCTCTCGAGAAACCTTATCTCACCTATAATGCGGACAAGAAAGATTTCTATCATTCGCCTGTCACGCCCTGTCTCTTCCCTTCTATGACTGATAGGGTAAATGTTTTTCGAGATCGATACTATCGGCTGGTCCAGCGCCTTTCGCGTAACGAGGCATTCCAAACGTCAACTGTTCAACAGATCTCGGCATCTCCAAGTTCCTCCACAGCCTCATACCAACCTTATAAATTATCCTCTATTACCGGGCTCCAAGGACGAGGAGATTCAACTCATTTACTCCTTGGTTTCCTCTCGATCCTGCCAGGCGGCGAGTATTGTCTTTCTGACCCTACAGGGACTGTTATGCTCAACATGCAGCACGCCAATGGTGTTCCCGATCACGGAGCATGGTTTGGACCAGGTATGATAATACTTGTTGACGGAATCTACAAAGATGACGATTCCGGAGCTAGTGCCCGAATGGTTCGAGACGCTGGTGCCATCGGCGGGAAATTTTTGGCTATTTCCGTGGCAGGTCCGCCCTGCGAACGAAGAGACGTTTCGATGGAAATTGACAGGCGTCACAACGACCAGAACACAAAACTAGCCTTAGACCCAGAATTAGGATCTGGTTCGAATACGGACCAATTCTGGCGTAGCGAAAAAGGACTGACTACTAGATCTCTCGCCCACTCAGTCCTCCAGCCTATTGTAGTTATGGGTGAGGTGAATTTGGATAACCAAAAAACGTTACCGGCTCTTAAAAGAGTCCTTGAGCACTATAATACACCGTCAATCAAAAATAAGTCGCCGATCTTCTTGTTGATAGGAAATTTTGTCCACCATTCGACGTTCGGGGCCGGTAACTGTGGTAGCATTGAGTATAAGGAGTTCTTTGACAGTCTCGCCTTAGTATTGGCTCAATTCCCTGATCTGCTTAGCCGGTCATCTTTCGTGTTTGTACCTGGGGATAATGACCCCTGGGCGTCGTCGTTATCTGCTGGAATGACTGGATGCACTCCTAGACAATCCATCCCAGAGCTATTCACATCCCGCGTTCGCCGTGCTATCCAGACTACCCATGGTCGAGGGCGTACGTCTACGCGTTCGCTGGATGAAATCGCTACTTGGACATCCAATCCCTGCCGACTTACCATCGACGCTCTTGATTTAGAATTAGTCGTTTATAGGGACGATATTTCTCAACGGCTTAAACGCAACTCTGTGGTATTGATGAATGATACAGCGAAAGCTAGTTGGGGTACCGAGCTTGAAACCAGTGTTCATGAGGGCGAGAGAACCGAACAGCTCATGTCGGAGGAAGCATCTAAAGTTACAAGTATCGAGTCAGGCAACAAGTTTTCGGGGGAGAAAATAATGTCCACAGCTCACAGAATAGTAAAATCCATTCTAGATCAAGGATACCTCAGCCCCTTTCCGCTATCAATTCGTCCTATTCTCTGTGGCTATGCCTCTGCACTGCACCTTTATCCACTTCCCACTGCGATCATATTAGTCGACCCGGAAACAGACCCATTCGCAATTACGTACGAAGGATGCCATGCGATGAATCCCAGTCGTTTTGTCATTGAAGGAAGCAGTGATGTTATCAGATGGGTTGAATACGATATTGCTGCTAATATCGGCATTCTAAAGGAAGAGACACTATAGATCAGTCCCTTCTTGGTAACAATTAATGTTGATGTTTTTTTCTTTGGTTTATGTTTGCACCTTCGAAGCACTGTATCAAGTATATTCGACAATTATATGTCTATAGACGATATATAAATGGGATCAGACAGCTTTCTTGGAGCTAATCCCAGGATAGACATAGGGTACAGCACAGCAATTCTTAAAAGACGAAGATTCGAGCACAATCGAAGCTCTGCAGTTCTAGTCCCCCTATTTTTGTCGTGAATCCTCAATCTATATCCCTGATTGATAGTCCACAGCCTCTAAGGTAAGATTTTACGTCAGAAACGGTAAAGGAGCCACGGTGAAACTGTTTTGGTACAGAAAGTTAGATATTGATGACAGCAACAGACAGCAAGATTGGCTACGTACCATGCCAGCCCCTAAAGCTGCATCTGTGACAGTCTTTTCGAATACTTCAGCAAAGTGTCCAGGGTTTCCCGCTCCGCTAGAAGCAATGACTGGTATTGTAGAAAAAGATTTAACATCATTGATTAATTCAAGGTCAAATCCGCTGTTTGTGCCATCTTTGTCGATACAGTTCAAAAGAATCTCGCCAGCCCCCATTGCCTCAACAGCTTGGATGAGCTGCTTGATGTCTATATCCCTTCCCTCTCGACCTCCTTTAATGGTGCACTGGTACCAGCAGACATATTCCCCGTTACTGCTTGGATATGCTGTCTTAATCGTGTGATGAGATGTGTGGGTTGAAGACGGAACGTACACTCGACGAGGGTCGACGCTAACCACGACAGCCTGATTTCCATATGCCTGAGAGATAGTCTCGATAGCAGTGTTGCCACTGAGTTTACAGCCCGCTGCATAATATTGCTCCGCCGCAACTACGGCATCTGACCCGATGCTCACTTTGTCGGCGCCCGATTTGAAATACATTTTCGCGACTTCGAGGGCGGGCAAAATCGTCCCATCCGGGTCAACCGTATCTCTGATTCCACCGCCAATTGTTAATGGAACGAATACTGTTTCCGAAGTCTGTCGTAAAACTTCTAACATAGGGGCGTCGGCTAACGGGCAATTGTTGAATGACATGATATTGAGAAACGTAACTTCGTCCGCACCCTCCTCGTAATACTTTCGAGCCAGATCAACAGGTTTCCCAAGATTCCTCACCTGGCCACCAGCCTTTTCTCGAACGTCGTATTGGTCACCTTTCGTAACAACCAGATCTCCTTCATCATTGGTTCTAACATCTAGGCATGCAATTATCCGTCTTGTTAGGCCATCGTGGATCGTCCTAGAGGACAACCGTGTGATGGGTTCGGTTTGTATTCCCCTTAGAAAATCATTCAGGACTTTTAGTCCGGCGTTCCCACTCTTTTCGGGGTGAAACTGGGTCGCAAAAACATTTCCGCGTCCGATAGCACCAACGAAGGTCTCTTCCTTGTATTTTCCAGTGGCTACTTTCCAGCCTTGGGCTTCAAGGGCATCTCCACTATAGTGGGCTGCATAGGAATGGACGTAGTAGTATTTGCTATACGGATTGAGACCAAAATAGCATTCGTCCTCTTTATATATGGCTGAATTCCAGCCAATGTGAGGAACGCTTTTGTTAGTGGCATTGAATTTCCGAAGAGAAATAGGAATCAACCCCAACCCTTTGATGTTTGGGTCCTCTTCAGAAGCTTCACAGAGTACCTGCAGCCCAACACATATTCCCATAAAGGGTTTTCCAGCCTCAATATGCTTCTTGATTGGTTCGAGAAATCCAGCACTGGAGAGCTGTTTCATGCAATGACCGAAATGTCCAACTCCGGGTAATATCAACACCTATGCAGAAAAGGTAAGCAACATGCGCCCATTCAATCTGCCAAATATCATTCTTTTGTGTGTGACCTACATTTGCCTCCTGAATGTCTTCAGGTGTCTTAACCCATTCAACTTGAATGTTTAATTTATTCAAGGCGTTCACAAGAGACCGTATGTTTCCGGCTACATAATCCAGTAGATGCACAGTCGACATGTTGGATAACAGGAGTGAACAAAGAACTTGATGGAAAATATTTATAGAACCATTCGACCTGTGGTAGTTTGTAGAAATTCGCGGGCCATCTTATGAAGTGACTCAGTTCAAGAAGCCAAAAAATTTGTTGGAGAACCTTAAGAAACGTTGTTTTTAAGGTTTGTGCAGCAACTTGTGCCTGCTTACAGATGTATCTAGACCATAACTAGTTACTGGTAGTGGCCTACCAATACTAAGGATGAAGGGAAATAGATTTTACACGAGCAGGTATGCAATATCAATGTTTAAAATACAATTTCTTGAGTTGGGTGAATATAATTGGGTTTGAGCACCTAAAATATTATTCACCTCCTTGCAAAGAGTAGGTAGAGACATATTTACAAGGTGCCTACTTCTCGCAAATCGATCAAGCGATTACAGGGCTATACTCTTAGGTGTTAGTATAAGAACTAATTCACTTTTAGGGCAAAAATTTGGGGCATACCGGCGAAAATTGACGGAGCTTAACGCCGGCCTCTTTCAGGACTGCAGCTGTCTAAAGAGTCTAATTAGAACCCAGGACTGTGGCAAAAAAATAAGCGCTATGTTACCAGAAACATACCTGAGCATCCATGTGGTACCCCTGGGAATACACCACTTCAGATATCCCTACTTGCGCAATCTTAACGCTGCAAGTTAAACAAGGACAACTTTTACATGAAACTGTTAGCATGCAAATCATTTTAGTGGGCAACAGACAGAACCAACGTGTTGCAATAGATGATGGATCCTTCTCCTATCCTTTGCCTCCCAGCCTCTAACAAGGCATTTTCTTCCGCGTGGATACAAAGGCAGGTTGCTAAAATGGTACCAGCAGATTGACCTAAATTACACCGAGCGCCTACTTAGAGTGTCAGCGTCCCACACCTTAGTTATAAGATGTCACAAAATCGTACATCCGCCTTCATTGCAATTTTTCATGTTGCGAGGGGTTCCATTATAGCCTGTGCTCATAACACAATTGTCTTTAACAAGGACACATCCCACACGCCTCTTCATACAATTACTTCTCTGGGCGGCAAGCGATGCCAATTGCATGAAATATTGATCCCAACTAGGCCGTAGGCGCTGTTGGCTCAACAAATCTAGATTTTCCAAAGCGGTGTGCAATTCTTGTATGGAAGAAGACGTATTAAAAAGTCGAAGGTGTGCTTGGTTGACAAGGTACGCGACACCCGTTTGTGGGTCGTATTGGGAATGATCATTCAGAAGAACGAATTTCTCTAGATCTAAGGGTTCTAGCTGTTTTCTCCAGCATCTATTGCTGAAATTAGCTAGATTGACCTGAACACAAAAGGGGTGAGAGAGATGGGAGGACCTGTCTGTGAACCGACGCCAACGAAGAGTTATGGGCGCGTCAATCCCGATTAACAAGAAGAATGGCCGCAGTCGAAGTTTTTCAAGTGCGGCTCCATCCTGGATATCCATTGTCACCCAATGCTCCCTCCATCTCGGCGTCACGAATTCGATTAATTCTTCCGTTGTTTGGAAGATCCTGGCAGGGTCGCTCGTAGCGGGGTTACGATATTGCTCCGATAGCCGACTTTCGGGTAACGGCGAAGGATTGCTAGAAGCAACTTCAAGACGCTGAAAGCCGTAATTTTTAATCAAGAAGGCTTCAACGGATGCTTTCCCAGCACAAATGCCTGTGCTTTTACATCAACTCGGGGCACTTGATCCGCTATGACAATAGGGTCTGGACCTCCACATAAACCAACCAGCATGTTCCCAAAATCCCACAGTGTCTCTCATAAACGTCGGTAATATTGGAAGATGATGCTTGTGTGACCCTTCACGGCACTGTGACGAGCGAACATATCAGCGATGCTTCTCGTTTCGTATGCGGGGTCGTTTTAGCTCCAGCCGTGATGATCACATGACTATGACTGGTGCTGTCTGCCTTATCCAAGATGTGCTGGAACACCAGCTTGTCTTCAAGAGTTAGATCATCATTACATTTCCATTGGCCTAGGCTTCGTCAGGTTTACTGCCTCCTAAAAAAAACAAGCCAAGAGCACTCTGACATCACCAACCGGCAGAGATTAGTTAAATTATTTTCGTCTCACCGAATGAATGCGGGCTATCGAGCCACAAATCACCTGAATCGCCATGTTGGTTAATGCCATGGGCTGTCAGCAGAATGGACTCAAGCTTCAATTCTGCAGGATCAACCCCAGGCGTGGGGCGGATCAGAAATCACGAGGGGGATGGCCGTTCACAAACTGTCCAACAGAATTATAACTTGAATCACCCGGTTCTGCCCTTGAATCCAGAAGACGACGGCATGGCCAACACCCGCAAGCGGATACATGCTATTCGAGATATGGATATTTCTAGCTCAGAAAAGGCCCGGTTGCTACTGAATATCATGACTGAAGATTATCATTCTTCGATGCAACATTTGAAATCAAAGGCTGCCTCTCGAGATCACGGAGACAACCAATTCTCTTCTGATTTGATACGAGATAGCAACACTTTAAGGGCTTCTACCTCTGATTTTTCGGGGACTCCATACTATCTTAGCCATAGCGATCTTACCCAGACGTTTTCTTGTGACCCCACAATCGATTCTCGTTTGGCTTACACAGCGCCGGAATCTCCAGGGGCCGAAGGTGGCCACAGCCCAAATCAAGCCAATGGATTGGGAGAATTGGGATGCCACCACTACAAAAGGAATGTCAAACTCCAATGCTTTACATGCAAAAGATGGTACCCCTGCAGGTTTTGCCACAATGACGCTGAGGATCATGTCCTGGATCGAGAAAAGACGGAGAACATGCTCTGCATGGTGTGTAGTTCTCCGCAGCCTGCGGGCCAATGGTGTAAATATTGTGCCACTCAAGCTGCTTGTTATTATTGTGCCGTATGCAAACTTTGGGACAATGATTCTGAAAAAAGCATATACCATTGCAGTGATTGTGGAATTTGCCGTGTTGGTCAGGGGATTGGAAAGGATTTTTTTCATTGCAAGGTACTCGCTAGTCATCGTTTTATATCTCGCCTTCAGACTAACGCTTGGTAGATTTGTTCGGCCTGTATACCAATATCCATTCAAACCACTCACCGTTGCATTGAACGTTCGACAAAATGTAATTGTCCCATTTGTGGTGAATATATGTTCACATCTCCCGAACCTGTTATTTTCATGAGGTGCGGCCATAGCATACATCAGATGTGCTTTTCTGAACACTCCAATACCTCGTATCGGTGTCCTATTTGCAATACAAGCGTCACGAATATGGAGACTAAATTTAGAAACCTCGACCGCACGATAGAGAGTCAACCAATGCCACCAGAATTTGGAGATACAAAGGCACTAATATATTGTAATGATTGTCGGGCCAAGACCATTGTACCATATCACTGGTTGGGGCTAAAATGCGATTTGTACGTATATCTTTCATCAGAAACTAAAGCCACTGACACAGTTGTAGGTGCGAGTCATACAATACTTTACAGCGGCAGTTATTGCGTGGCGACAGCAATCCTCCAAGTCAGATGGATCGTAGCCGAGATTTGACCACATTGGCCACTGGAACAAACGATGACGGATATCTCCGTACCCCTGGGGTAAGAAATTCGGCTGCTAATTTCACCGCACCAAGAAACCTTCAAGAGGGTCGATCAAGTTTTGGATCCGATCTCCAAGCGCGCAGCCTTCCACATTCATCGACCCACCCACTGAATTCGAGTATCGTGGTGGAAAACTATTTCGGTCTTAGTAGGAAAGACGATCGGGTATCCAATATTTCAAGTGTACAGCATGGAGAACCCACTGGGCTGGGGCGTGGAAGTTTTGGCAGTTTTGGCTTTTGGAGTAGTGTTAATATCAAAGAACGACTTGGTTTAATTAGTAACAGCGAGGGAGAGCTAGATCAATTGGAAAGTGAAGATGGAATCCATGACGATTCCAGTCAAAATCCAGCAGAAGATACCGATGAGGACGAGGAAGAACTTGATGGGATCGATATATTTGGTCATCGATAGGTAGTTCTAAGAAGCTGATTCAACGAGAAAATATAATTTCCAAAAGTTACGTCGCTTGCACCTATCTCATGCAGCCAACAGCTTTACGAAGTACCTCGTTTTGAGTCGAAAGGTCCGCTTTATGAACTATACCTGACACAGTATACTCATATTATGACCTTTATAGTCTAGGATATTAGGTCAAAATAAAATATAATTTATTTTGGGTTGACACTTAAGGGGCATATCGGACCATTTGACCGGTAGACATAAGTACTGGTTTACCTTAAAACCCTGCCATCCTTTTACGCTTTGTACCTGGAATGCCGACCTTCCTTCGAAAACGGAATGCGTGGCGGCTTCCGTGCAAGCCTTCTTCGACCTGAGTCATAGGGATTCCGTCTGTGGAAATTTGACTTTTGCGACAGCTGGGATCAGAGATATTCATTTGTGGCTGGCTGCCCCATACGCTATTGGGTGCCGAATGTGAGGTTTGAATTTGGTCAGTATCTCCGACTAAAATACCAGGCGAAAGGAGAGTTTTAGCGCTGCTCCGATAGTCCTTAAGCTGTATCTGAGCTCTATTCCCAGATCGTGGGGGATCCAAATCCGTATTAAGAGCATCACGCCAGTGATAGAATTGAGGGTCATTACCTGGAACCCAATATGACCCCATTCTCACAGCATTAGTCGAATTTAGATGTCCAACTCCTATATTTTTAAATTGTCGTAAAGAATCAAATATCTCGCCTGACCGGCTTTCGAGAAGGGGTGATTCTGGGTGTTTTGACCAAATGTACGAGTATAATGGCCGGGAGCGATGGGGTTTCTGGACTGCCTGCTCTAGGAATTCATCACTAGTATTAGGTTCAAGAGGAAGAGGTGGATTAGCGGTATAGTTGGCATTCAATCCCTCAGCTTTGGATGAGGTGACAATCCGTGACAATGCAATCTCAGCAACCATGGATCTAACCATTTGTTCCTTAGACACGCGGAGCCGGTTTGGGACTTCAACTGGCAGAGGAGCAACACAGTGATAGATAAGGGTGTCGTAAATATCGGATGGAGAAAATGTGAGTGTCTCGGATGCAGTGGACAAAGTTGAGTTTGGTGAAAATGGTAATCCTAGTGTGATTACTTGGAAAGCTGTAAAAAAATGGCCTTCTGGACCTTTAAGGCCCCGAAGAAGAGCGCTGAAATGATAGGTCATATCTTCAATCCCAGTTAAGATACTGGGAGGGGGAACTATCTCCGACCTGCAATCAAAAGGGTCAGTTTCGGGAAGATTGAAATCAAGGAAAATTGACGAACATCAAATAGGCAATCGAATCATTCTTTGTCGCTGATAGAATATCAACGACCCGGTCTGGAACAGTGTGAAACCAAGCACCAAAGCTTGTGGTTTGATCCTGGGTATTACTTCCTCTTATACCGGAGGCACTAGCAGGACTAGTTACAAAAATGTATTGATACTTCCATGATTCGCCAGCTTGTACTGCACGGGCAGCGGAAATATTGTTTCGATTCTGGGTACTCCGATTCCAAAAAGAGGATGCTGGAGACGTATTTTCCATTTCGCCGATAACGAATTCAGAGCTGGCAACGAATTTGGGGGTGTTCCGGAGTAGTGATTTCCTTCTACCTAACATAGGATATTCCATTAGACTGCCAGGGAATTGCGTCTGAGCGCGATTTAATCGATAAAAATTCTGGACAACCCTTCCGTCGACTAGTTGCCCAATGAATGCAATGAAAATTGGACGCTCGGAGGAAATTTCAAATGATTCCTGATTCTTAGCTATGTCGACTTCTTTGAAAGAAACGGCTGAGTAACCTGGTGTGGAATCGAAATGCGCATCTAGGCCACACTGGCATTTTAATACCCGGGGTAAGCCAAAGAAAGTCGGATTAGAGACTGAAATAGAGAACGAGGTGTCCTGTATAGAGCGTGGGAATTTATATTTCAACGCGAGCCGGTTTAATCGCGAAAATAAAATAAGGGAGGGTCCTACTGCACGGTAAGCTACAGGACGACTCGGCCTGAAAAACAAATATGCATACCATTCTGAATTGAAAAAGAGCTCAGACGTAGACTGGTGTCCTCAGGATCCCGGAAATGTTGCCAAGAGAGAATGATGGATACCATCTTAGGATTTTGAAGAAGAATCTCATTCTCAACTGACTCGACCTTTAACCAGAATATCCTGAACGTTGTCAGCACGAATAAATGGGAAGAATTTTCCTGGCTTCGCATGACATCCAGAATCCATTCAGATGAGTTTTCAAGCATGATATTGACATATTCTTGGGTTGGCGGACGGAGATCAATTCTGCACAGAGCTACATTTCGCCTATCACAGATGAAGAGTTGATGGATGCTTCCTACCCACGAAATAGCTCCCCATCCATCGTAACGGTCGGTGTAAGCTAAAATAGAGCTTTCTGGATGCAAAAGTCGTAAGGACCCACTTGGCCCACGATCAGCAAACCACCCAGCATTACGTTGTTGTCTATGCTGGATATCCCAGATGTTCCAGTTTCCAGCAGTGTCAATGATGGCGAGTTGTTGTTGGTACCATGGATTGAAGACGACAGCAGCATGGGCATGGCCACCACTGAGGCTACTCGGAATATTGACTAAAGGATCTAGAGTTGGTAGCTCGGTGCTAGGATTGTGATGCAATGATGTAGGGACAAATGACTGGCGGTACAACGATCTGAAAATCGTGGTTGAGCAGGTTCGTCTGATGGCAAAATAAGTGTTTTGACCAGCTACAGGTTCGGCTGCCGATAGTTGCCGAACCGGGCCGCCTGGGCTTATCCAAGAGGAGAATAGCTGGTGATTCAAATCCAAAGAGACATTGGCAGTTTCCGACAAAAAATCAAGTCTGCCAGGGTCGAATTTACATACAGTAATAGTTAAATTGGAACTGCTGGATAAGCATACCATGACTGGCATAGTTTGACTAGTAACCCGGCCATCAGCAACACAGACAGCATTTCCGAATGCCAGACTTCCAGAATCGGTAAAGTCGCTCAACGACGATGTGATGATTCGGGAGGGCTGCTCCTCAGCATCAAGTTCACCCAAGCCTGACACTAATTCTGGGTGCGTACTTAGCAGCCCGTTCGATGCACAATCTTGTGAGTGAGCACCGTGTATGCATTTCGGGCAATTGGTATTGTTGGATATGGTTGAATCCCTCGCCAATGTTAAAAAATCGCCTATTTTATATTAGTAATGTGTAAGGTCCAACTAGAACGGACTGAGAGTCTCGTACCCCCATTAAAAGTTCGCGAAAACTCCCAGGATTTGAAATCACGGTCATAAACGGTGGTGCCAGGATGGCCATACTGGTATTCACTTGAAGTTGGATCATTCATCCGGATGATAAGTGGTAATAAACTTTGAAGATATTATGAACAGGTTACCAAACATATCGAGAGGGTCTTTTTTTATTAAGCGACAAAAGATAAAGCCGAGTAATACTAATTAACGATCAATTTAGTTCATGCTTGAATTATTACTGTAGTTATGTGGTTCACACGATAAAAGTAATGAGTGAGGTTGTTCAAGAAGCTCTGGTGAATTTCTTGGCGCGGCGAAAAAAACTGCAGTAATGGGCTCTATTACTAAACGTACCACTAAACCATAAACGTGAGCTAAGCGACGCACAACATTTTGTCCTCCAAATCAGACATTCAACGACTACGAAAGCTGCGGATGAGAACGAATATTTGACACCCCGCAGCCGTCGCAACACGATTCCTTGATTTCTCAGTCCTTCCTTCGATAACCTTCAAAGCCGAGTCAAAATGCGCTACATACATTCCGAAGAGACTTTGAAGATTCCAGAGAATGGTAAGCCTTGGTCTTCAAATCCTGTCCTTTTGATGGTCGATAAAGGAGTGAGGATGAGATTGCCAATGAACTGGTCCTAATGCTAATGTATTTTTGACAGTGAGCTTGCACATTCGTTCCAGGATTGTGACGGTTGAGGGACCTCGAGGTATTGTCCGATCTTCGCATTTCGCTGTTATACATCTTTCCAGTTTTCGCAGACCATTCGCCTCAGTTTTGACGACTTTTACTTGCGGTCCTCGTTATGCTCCTCGGAATTCGAGCTAAATACGTTTAAATTTGTAGGAAAGCTGGTCAAGGATCTCTCACATCTGGCCGTGTCATTCAGTCGTCCCAAGAAGGACCTGATCGCAATTGAGGTTCACCACGGGGAGCGAAAAGCAGTAGCAACCCTCCGCACCGTCAGAACCCTCATCAATAACCTAATCATCGGCGTCACAGTTGGGTTTAAATATAAAATGCGTTACGTGTATGCCCATTTCCCAATCAATGTCAACATTGAGACGAGCAAGGAAACCGGGTTGACGATGGTTGAGATCCGGTATGTTAATACACTGCCCCATTTGTTTCTGATATAGGATCCTGTCTCTATAAATTCTGTCCATGGTGCTCAGTACTCGGGTATTTGAGCCCAGGTGGCATTGGAACAGACATAATCATTTTTGTGACGATTGTAATCTCAGCTATCTGACTTTCTTTTAGAAACTTTTTGGGTGAAAAGTTTGTCCGACGTGTGGCTTGCCAACCTGGTGTTGAGGTTATCGCATCCGCCAACGTCAAGGACGAGCTTCAGCTGTCAGGCAACTCAGTGGAAGGCGTTTCACAAAGCGCTGCAGATATACAGCAGATTTGCCGAGTCAAGAATAAGGACATCCGCAAGGTAAGCACTGGCTACGACCGTTAGTTTGAAGATGTTCCCGTATCTAACCTAACATCACGTCTATTAGTTCTTGGACGGCATATACGTATCGGAGAAGGGGAACATTGTTGAAGCGTAATTGGTGTTTTTAAACTTTCTGTCATAAGGGAGCCAAAATAATCATGGTTTGAATGGATGGAGCCAAAAGGTTGCGCACCACGCAGCTAAACGATAATGAAAGTTTTATTACAAGCCAACTTCTCTCGCCTACCCTTGGTTTAGTTTATTTATCCCAGTAGTAGAATTAAGATGGTAGGCTACCTCTTCCCTGGGTGAAGATGGGTCGCTGAATAAGAAGTTAGTCCACTTTTATTTTTATATAGTTATGTGTATATAGGTTGAGGTTGTGATCCAGCGAGGCCTCTCCCCAACAGCCATATATGCTGCTTGATAAAATAAGTATCTATGTAATAAGGTGAGAAAGTTTTCTTCTCACAGAGTACTGAGTAGTAACTACAGGTAGTCATGTAACTAGTGCTATTAGTTGCTTTAATTAGTTGCTTTTGTTAGAAAGTTACTAGGTAACTACCTCTCAAATCTGATTTTATTTTTACTTTGCCAGTCACATGACATAACTAACGTAATCCACAACCTTCCCGGCCACACAACCTTCCCGGCCACTTGATT